>NIVC01001553.1:47500-58622 GCA_002269645.1 Macrostomum lignano | reverse complement strand
AATTGTGCTCTGCATGCACCCTGAAGAGCATCTATGATAATAAATTTGTTGAATTTTTATGCCAGTTTAGGTTAACGCAGCTAAGAATGGGCTACAGACATCACGAGCATGAATTATTGTCTATAATGCCACATGACAGAATCGTCTGTGACGATATGTACTACTAACAGTAATGCACACATGCACCAGCTTACATACATCAGATTTTCCTTAAGGTTTGGTCTGTAACACTTAAAACGTAATTAAAACTAATTTGTAATTAGGATTACAAAGTATAATTTTTTACAAAAACCATATGTTTAAATTCTGTTCAAGCTGCGCTTACACCTGCTTTTATGCTTAACGTAATGTTAAATATTATAACCTAATTAATTTACTAGCTTTAATAAAAAAAAATTCGTTGAAAATTTTCTGAATAAAATTTTTGACAAGAATTATAGAAAGTTCTCTCATTTACTCACACATGAACTGCTCAAGCTGAAAGACGTACGCTATACACTTGATTTTCTTAGAAATGAGCTGCTGGTCCGGCGGTAGGAACCTCTGAGAGTAGTATCGCTAGTGCATTTAGCATATTTCAGATTGCAGAGAATCATAAGAATCATTCACCATGCTCAAACTTCAATGACCAGCTACCACAGGGGTGCTTTCATAAGGTCGAAATTTCACAAGGTCGAAAAGTAAATTATTTCACAAGGTCGAAACTTCACAAGGTCGAAACTTCACAAGGTCGAAAAGTAAATTATTTCACAAGGTCGAAACTTCACAAGGTCAAAATTTCAAAACATCGAAAACTTTAGCAAAGGACTTCATAAGGTCGAAATTTCACAAGGTCGAAATTTCACAACGTAGAAAACTCAAATGGCAGCCACTTTCACAAGGTCGAAATTTCACAAGATCGAAATTTCACAACACCGAAAACTCTAGCAAGAGCTTCATAAGCTCGAAATTTCACAACGTCGACAATTTAATATAACAAGAACCATACAGTAGTTTCTACGTTGTGAAATTTCGACCTTGTGAAATTTCGAGTTTGTGAACCCCCCCCCCCTACCACACAACGAAGCATTTTTAACAGACAAGATTTCAAGAAAGCCAAACCTCTCTTAATTCAATTACGTACGAGCTATAAAGTACATAAGTATGGATGAATGTGCATGTTATAGAGTAGCAATAATTGCAGATAGCCGTGATAGCCTATTGGGCTGAATAATTTGCAGCTTTATGTCACCTTCAAGCGAATAAAACAGCATCTCATCAAGGATCCGGAGCCTAACGAAAAAATTCATTTGATGGTTTGGTTCTTCTTAACACAAAGCATAAATATTAATTAAACTATACATGCACATTGTATATGAATTTGGACGCGTATACATGTATATGGAATAAATCGGTGGTCTTATATTTTTGCATGTGCATGCATGTACATGACGCATGTTTAACATTTCATAATGTATACATAAATAAGAATAGATGCATTATATATACAAATCAATACCTATAACATAATATACATATGTACGCTTGTACAACATGTATTCGCCGATTCTATATCGCAAAAGTATCCAAGTTTAAATTTAAGTTTATACACTCGTGGTAGGGAGCGACACACAGGGGGAAGGGGCGCGGGAGGGGTGCATGGTCGCCCCTATTCGGCGGAGACCTGAAAAAGTGAAAGTGGGGAACCAAGCGCATTTTCGATAAAACACAGAGACACCCTTCTGCACCCACTACTTTTGCGTCTTTTATACCTTTCCACAGAATCCAACGTACCTTAACATTTCTGGTTGCATTACTTTTGGTGGGCTTACCAGGTGGGCCTATACCTTGCATGCATGAATGATAACTGTATTATCACTATATGCGAATATTATGGAAATGTAGAGTGTAGTATGTTATCGCAGAAGTTGTAGGAATACTTTGCTATATGTTACAATAACAATTTGCATGTAATACGTATTAAGTAAATGGCAATAAGAATGTACTAAAAGAGCCGAATGGTTTTATTCTTGACTATGATGAAAATTCAATTCAGTGGTTATGCTAACTTATACTGTTACAATACAATGCCACTGCCGAAAACTAATTATCGAAACGAACAAATCTTCCACAAAACGTTTTCAATATTGATGTGGCAAAAACCTTTACCATAATAGACGGTAACAAAAATTTTCTCTTATAAGTTTTAATTTTTAATGCGAAATTAAATAAGTAATAAATTTCAGTATTCTTGATTTCATACGAGTTTTATTTGGTTTAACACGCTGTCAGGTATACGTACCTATTTAACGTGTTAAGAGTCATTCACATTTTTTACTCCTCCAGCCAGCTCACCAGCTATTTGATCAATGATCAATCTTCGAAGCCTGCTAAATAATCTGCAGCAAGAGCTGCTAGAAGAACCTAGCTATTTACTTTCTTTCTCGTTTTTCATTAGTGGGATACTTACTAGCTGAATTTAAGTTATTTTTTTCCAATTATGCTAATTGCTAAGTTTAAGAGATGGCTAAGAGAATTTGGGCTAGGGAAACATTTATTCTAGGAAATCTAAGCCTATTCATACTCATTCGTTTTTTTAAAAAAGTACTAGACGAAACGAGAGGACTAAGTCTAAGAACTAATAGATATCAAACACTCGAAAATTGGTTTTAGTTAAATTAGGCCGTATTTAGTTTGTCAATGTGACAACTTTGTAGCTAATTCAATGTTGAATAATCTACACTAAACACTAATCTATAGTATACGACAGACAAGTCATCCCATTTATTCAGCAAGCTACCTTGGTTTGGGCTAGGGGTCACAAAATCTTGTATTCTGTCAATCCCAGATTCTCAGGATCCCAGGATTAGGAAATGTCAAATCCTAGGATCCTGGGATTATCCTGGGATGGATATTTTCTAGTGTTCTACCATAATTATGGCTATGGTTGCAAGAAAATTCAGGTGGAACTTTTTTGAGCAAAATTTGGTTACAGATTGCAGCTATGGAGATCTTGCCAATTGGTGGCTACGGTTATGTATTATGGAGATGTGGAGCACCATACATAATTTCCTATAACAATATAAATTAAATACAAAGTCTCTTTTTTGTAAAGAAAAGTTATTTTAATTTAAATTTTTATAATCTTGGCTAATTAGATAGATACATTACTGGCTATCTCAAATAAAATGTGTTGATATTTATTGTACCTAACTAAATCTATTATACTAAAATCTCATACTAAAATAGATTTATACTAAAAGAGATAATAAGACTCTTTATATTATACTAAAATTACTTAATTTTTGCTTTTTGCTTTTTGCTTGATCTTGCTTTCACTTTGGCTTTACATTTTTGCTTTTAGCATTGGAAATTTATGGTTTTTGTTAATTTTGTTAATTTTTAATATGGCTATAGGAAAATTTGAAATACGGAGATTTGACTATCTAAAACATAACAAATTGTGACTATGGAGATAGCATGATAAATTCAGTATAGCTATGGCTATGGAGGTACAAAGGTATGGTGGTAGAATACTATTTTTTCCAATACTATCCTTGTCATAACATTGTTATAATATTATAAAAATGCTACAAATGACATTTTTATAATGCATACAAATATGTTAGGAGCTAAAGGTTATAAGGTTATAAGGTTAAAGGTTAATCTGCTATTATAAATAAAAGACTTAATGTCTTGCTAATTGCTTTGTTATTATTTAATGTATACCCAATGGATAAGCTTATTTTCTATTTATATTTAGACAATGATAATTTGGTTTGATTTTTACTTACTCTACCCTTGCCTTATCCTTTTCAAAGCTTCTTTAATTGCTGATTTGGTTAACTCAAACTTATACTTTAGTTGATTTTTCTGGTCTAGTATCTATGTACCCTTACCTACCATATACATTGTCTTAGGCATCTAATTTATTGATTTAGTTCAATCCTACTCAATCCCCACCCTACTCTAGGTCTTCTCTAATTGGCTGATTTGGTCTATTTGCATCTATTGATGCTTTCCCTGATTGGCTAATATGCTCTTTCTTTCTGTCCTAGGCCTTTTCTAATTGGTTGATTTAGTCCAACTCCATTATATCCCCACCCTGTTCTAGCTCCTCTAATTGGCTGACTTGGTCCAATTTCGACCTTTCCTACCCACCCTGTTCTAGCTCTTCTCTAATTGGCTGATTTGGTCCAATTTCTGCCTATCCTACCCACCCTGTTCTAGCTCTTCTCTAATTCGCTGATTTGGTCCAATTTCTGCCTATCCTACCCACCCTGTTCTAGCTCTTCTCTAATAGGCTGATTTGGTACAATTCCTCCCACACTGCCGTTGATTGTTCATGGCCTACTCCGATTGGCTGATTGGCGTCTCAGCCGGCCTGTGCGCCGTCGGATTCGCCAGCCTGACCTGGCTGATGCCCCGCTGCCGTCAGCTGTTCCTGGACGCCGGCCTGTCTGGCCGGGACATGGCCAAGAAGGACGGCCGGGTGATTCCGGAAGCGCAGGGTGTGCTGGCCGGCGCAGTGTATCTCTGCCTGCTATTCGCCTTCATTCCGCTGCCATTCGCCGACGCTATGCTAAACAATCCTGTGGACTTTCCGCACGCCGATTTTGTACTATTCATCACCGCATTGCTCTGCGTCTGTTGCATGCTATTTCTAGGCTTCGCCGATGACGCATTGAATCTGCGCTGGCTAGTAAAACTAGTGCTACCCTGCGTGGCCTCCCTGCCTCTGTTGATGGTGTATTATGTCAATCGCGGCTGGACTCGGGTTGTTGTGCCTCTACCGCTTCGGCCTCTGCTAGGCGTTGAGAGCTGCGAGCTTGGGCCGCTGTACTACGCCTACATGGGCATGCTGGCCGTATTCTGCACTAATGCTATTAATATCTATGCCGGAGTTAACGGCCTGGAATCCGGCCAGAGCTTGCTGATTGCCGGCTCCCTCGTTGTTTTTAACGCTCTCGAGGCTGGCGGCGAGTTCGCCTACTGGCACCGGCTGTCGCTGCACCTGCTGCTGCCCTATGTTGGTGTGTGCGCCGCGCTGTACAGATTCAATCGCTACCCGGCCCAGGTGTTTGTTGGCGATACATTCTGCTATTTCTCCGGCATGCTGTTCGCCGTTGCTGGCATTCTCGGGCACTACAGCAAGACTTTGCTGCTGTTCCAGCTGCCTCAGGTGGCCAATTTTGCCCTGTCAATGCCGCAGCTGTTCCGCCTGGTGCCGTGTCCAAGGCACCGCCTGCCCAGGTTAGTCTCGGCTTTGCTTCGATCTGTCATAACCGGTGCTTTGCTCAAAAGCAACCGGAATTTCCAACCATCCTGGAAACTTAGGTTTCTATTATTCTAGCAACCGGTATTTCCACGTTAGCAACTGATATTTCCATGTTAGCAACCAGTATTTCCATCCTAGCCACCGGTATTTCCATGTTAGCTACCGATATTTCCATTCTAGCAACCAGTATTTCCATGTTTGCTACCGATATTTTCATTCTAGCAACTGGTATTTCCATCCTAGCAACCGGTTTTTCCATGTTAGCAACCGATATATTTTTATTCTAGCAACCGTTATTTCCATGTTAGCAACCGGTATTTCAATCCTAGCAACCGGTATTTCCATGTTAGCAACCGGTATTTCTATCCTAGCAACCGAGCAACCGGTATTTCAATCCTAGCAACCGGTATTTCCATTCTAGCAACCGGTATTTCAATCCTAGCAACCGGTATTTCCATGTTAGCAACCGGTATTTCTATCCTAGCAACCGGTATTTCCATGTTAGCAACAGATATTTTCATCCTAGTAACCGGTATTTTCATCCTAGCAACCGGTATTTCCACCCAACAACCGGTATTTCCATTCTAGCAACCGGTATTTCCATGTTAGCTACCGATATTTCCATTCTAGCAACCAGTATTTCCATCCTACCAACCGGAGTATTTTCTTCCTAGCAACCGGTATTTCCATCCTAGCAACCGATATTTCCATGTTCGCAACCGGTATTTCCACCCAGCAACCGGCATTTCAATTCTAGCAACCGGTATTTCCACCCAGCAACCGGTATTTCCATTCTAGCAACCGGTATTTTCATTCTCGCAACCGGTATTTCCATTCTAGCAACCGGTATTTTCATTCTCGCAACCGGTATTTCCATTCTAGCAACCGGTATTTTCATTCTCGCAACCGGTATTTCAATTCTAGCAACCGGTATTTCCATTCTATCAACCGGTATTTCAATTCTAGCAACCGGTATTTGCATTCTAGCAACCGGTATTTCCATTCTATCAACCGGTATTTCAATTCTAGCAACCGGTATTTGCATTCTAGCAACCGGTATTTCCATCCTAGCAACCTGAGGGCTTTATAAATTTGAAGTATCAAGGATCTGAGCGATCAAAATGGCTCAAATACACACCTTTATTCAGTCCAGACTGGCAACAAAACCAAAATAATTGATGCAGATTCGACCCGGCCAAAGATCAGCTGCAGCCGAGCACGGTGGAATTCTGTCCCGCCCGGCTCAGCCTGCTCGGCCGGCTCTGCTACCTGGTTGCTAGCAGGATTCTCGCGCCGCTGCGACTGGTCGCGTGCAAAGTTGAACTGCACGACGGCGAAGAACGGGCCAGCATGACCAACCTCACCCTCATCAACGCCGCTCTGGTTCTGTTCGGCCCGATGCACGAGGCCAAGTTAACCAGGCTGCTGCTTGCTCTGCAAATCGCCTGCACTGCGCTCGCCTTTGCCGTTCGCTATCCGGTTGCCAGGCTCTTCTACGGCGCTTAATAAAAGTATGCACAGACCTAGAAATCAATTAGAAACTGCTACTGCTAAGGTAAATAATAACCGAAATGGACGCCACTCAGCACATTTGCGCATAAGCTACTTTCAGTTCAGTAGGCAGTTTAAATAGAAGCATTTTTGGTGTATTTTTTAAGACGAGACTCATTTATTGGCCCTCTTACTCTCCCCCAGCCGCTCGATTTTTATTGCCCTACTCGGTGTTGCAGCCTAAAGCTAGCATGTACATTGTCAGTGGCTGTGGATGGCTAATGTTATTACGGCTGTTACATTAATATTAATCTATTTTAGTATCATAAAAAAGAGGACGCATCCCGCCTTGCTACTGAGCTAAAAGTAGAGACACTGTTTCAGCCAGCCAGTGTGCCCGAGCGGCCCATCCAGTTATTTCGAGCGTAGAGTGCGACTGTTACACAAAAATACAGGAGCCGTAGTGCAGTGGTCTGGCGCGGCGCTCTGATGTGCCAGCGACCCAGGCTCGATTCCAAGTGCAGTCACACGAATTTGGGGCTGAATTGGAATCTCGGCTTGGCTCTGCTCGTGCAATTAACGCCCAGCTTGAGGGCCAACCCCCAAGGCACAGTGAAGTGTACATGCCTAGCGATAAATAAAGTTAGGGCCGCTGTACACTCCTGTGTGAGTGTGTGCCTGTGCGTATGACTGCGTACGTATCCGCGCGCTTGTGTGCCTGCTCAGGGGAGTCGGCGGAATGGGCAGCAATGCCTCTCGCCGGTTGTGTGACAATGTCGCTTGAAGTGCGCCAGGGTGCGCACAGCCCCTGCCTCTGATAATACTTAGGCAGACTGATGAAATGTGTTGTGACATTTTCACCTATACAACAGTTAAATTTTAAATTATCTTACTTCACAGATGATTATGATATTTGGGCTCAGTAATGCGATGATGATACTAGTCCTTTTGCATTGCTTTATAGCACTGCTCGGAGAAAGCCCAGGTTTCTTATTTAGTCATAAAAATTTGAAATGCTAAGCAAGCTTGTATTCATTGTCTAAGCTCGATATGACACGAGTAGCTTACCGTTATTCGGATTCTGTTTCATGAATACAAACTATTGTCTGTTTAATGCTGTAATAATGAATGAATTTCTATATTTAATATTTTATCTATAGTACAGATAATAGTACATTCGCTAGAGAGAAAAGTTCTTTTATAATAGTCTTACATTAACGCAGATTTCTATTCATCTAGAATTTCGCCGTGTAGTTCTGACTTAATAAGCAATTTTAATGACTCACTAGGTAAAGTAATAAACTTTATTTGTATGCAAATTATTAGCTGGCAGATCCGCCGTGCCAAGGACTGCCCTGACTGGTTTGCAATTAAAAGTACATTATGTTGCCTGTCTATTGTTTAGTCAGTTGCCAATTATTTTTAATATTCTGATGAATGTAACACAGTATGATTCTCTTGGCACTGACGACATGCCATTCTGCTATTAATAGAATTGTGCGTATTGCCGTTCCGAATCAAATTTCTATATGTGCATTGCTGACATTAATTAAAATATTTTACCTTCTAGATAGAGCTGTTTTACAGCATTTGGTTACAGGGTTTGTGTATTGTCTGTCTTCTTATTTAATGTATTCAATTCTGACTTCGAAATCGTGGGCAGTTAGGCGTAGTAGCAACAGGACGGGTCCCAGACTCGATTTTTCTACGAGAGATCTTCGTATTTGTGACATTGACCCTAGAACTTACATGTGTTTCCCATTGTTAGCTATCCTCTGGAATGTACACACTGATGTACCATGTGTCTGACATAGTTAGCAGCCCTCTGGAATGTACACACTGATGTACCATGTGTCTCCCATTGTTAGCTGCACTCTGGAATGTACACACTGATGTACCATGTGTCTGCCATAGTTAGCAGCCCTCTGGAATGTACACACCGATGTACCATGTGTCTGCCATAGTTAGCAGCCCTCTGGAATGTACACACTGATGTACCATGTGTCTGACATAGTTAGCAGCCTTCTGGAATGTACACACTGATGTACCATGTGTCTCCCATTGTTAGCTGCACTCTGGAATGTACACACTGATGTACCATGTGTCTGCCATAGTTAGAAGCCCTCTGGAATGTACACACCGATGTACCATGTGTCTGCCATAGTTAGCAGCCCTCTGGAATGTACACACTGATGTAACATGTGTCTGCCATAGTTAGCAGCCCTCTGGAATGTACACACTGATGTACCATGTGTCTGCCATAGTTAGCAGCCCTCTGGAATGTACACACTGATGTAACATGTGTCTGCCATAGTTAGCAGCCCTCTGGAATGTACACACCGATGTACCATGTGTCTGCCATAGTTAGCAGCCCTCTGGAATGTACACACTGATGTACCATGTGTCTGCCATAGTTAGCAGCCCCCTGGAATGTACACACTGATGTACCATGTGTCTGCCATAGTTAGCAGCCCTCTGGAATGTACACACTGATGTAACATGTGTCTGCCATAGTTAGCAGCCCTCTGGAATGTACACACCGATGTACCATGTGTCTGCCATAGTTAGCAGCCCTCTGGAATGTACACACTGATGTAACATGTGTCTGCCATAGTTAGCAGCCCTCTGGAATGTACACACTGATGTACCATGTGTCTCCCATTGTTAGCTGTCCTCTGGAATGTACACACTGATGTACCATGTGTCTCCCATTGTTAGCTGTCCTCTGGAATGTACACACTGTTGTACCATGTGTCTCCCATTGTTAGCTGTCCTCTGGAATGTACACACTGATGTACCATGTGTCTCCCATTGTTAGCTGTCCTCTGGAATGTACACACTGATGTACCATGTGTCTGCCATAGTTAGCAGCCCTCTGGAATGTACACACTGATGTACCATGTGTCTGCCATTGTTAGCAGCCCTCTGGAATGTACACACTGATGTACCATGTGTCTCCCATTGTTAGCTGTCCTCTGGAATGTACACACTGATGTACCATGTGTCTCCCATTGTTAGCTGTCCTCTGGAATGTACACACTGATGTACCATGTGTCTCCCATTGTTAGCTGTCCTCTGGAATGTACACACTGATGTACCATGTGTCTCCCAATATTAGCAGCCCTGTGGAATGTGCACAGTGATGTACCATGTGTCCTTCAATATTAGCAGCCCTGTGGAATGTGCACACTGATTTAAATATTAATTCCTATTAATACAGACGATTCAGAATGTGTACGCGCATCATATTGTTAGCCATGTACGCACGTGTACTTCTCGTGGCAGAGGCTAGATATGAAGCAAATAAACTACCAATTCCAGCGCATGCATTCCACTGCAGCAGCAGCGCTTTCAAACAAAAGTACTCTCATAGCTTTTCCGTCGCTCTGGCATTTAGCTCAGTTCATCAGGCCACCCACATGACGGACAGCGATTTTTCCAGGTGGGGTCAAATAAGGTGAGCTTGCTTTTTTCCTGGCTTTTCTACGAGTAGCTTTAATTGTTTTCTTTCTTTTTTTCTGAGTCTATACCAGTGCCTCTTTATTTCCTGTTTTGTTTAGAAGTTCGGCCTGTTGTTTCGCTGCTCAGGAGGTATTTTTTGAAATCTAGATTGACAAAAAGCGATAAACATACGCACACCATACTACTAACTAGTCTAGTAAGTAGTTCAATGTGCCAACAGTTTTAACTAATATGATGCAATGCTTTCTAAACAATTTATCAATTGGTTTTGACTTCTTTTGATTTGCGGCTTTTTAACAAATTCTAACCGTCTACGATACGAATCGTATCAAGGAGTCAAGGAGCAGTTAGCTTAAAGAAATTCAAGTTCAAATTCAAACTGATTCCAACGTGGCAAAGCGTAGATTTTGGCTTAGCTGACGTGTGTGAGGCAGCGCACTTGGCTTAATTCAAATTGTTCATACCAGTGTTTAGCGGTGCGCGCGCGGCACTGGACAGCTGTGCCCCCAAGCAGCTGTATCAATGCGTGCTGAAGTCTCACTTCTGTCTGACTCTCTCTCCCCAACTCTCTAACCCCCCCCCCTCCAGCCTGTATCGGTGCTGCTAAATCGGCCAAAAAATCGATTTATAATGCTTGGCACTTCGACTCCACACCGAGGCGGCGGTTGGGGGTTTGAGCTGTGGGGTAGCTAGAGGGGTTTTTTGAGTTGAGCTCACTTGCGGCAGCGGAGTTCTATATAAATTGCTGGATGGGTGCCGGGTCCATAGCAGTCCCAGTGGCTGTGATATATAAAATCCATGGTGCAACTGAGGCTGTACCTCGCGAGTTGTAACGAATACTTTGTCAGCTTTTTTCAAACGAACTTGCTAACTGGACTGGCTTAAGCTAAATCATCGTGAGCTTCTGTTTTT
>NIVC01001553.1:0-42500 GCA_002269645.1 Macrostomum lignano | reverse complement strand
GTTTGGAGTAGGGAGGAGTGAGATTGGAGTAGGTAGGGGTGAGATTGGAATAGGGAGGAGTGAGATTGGAGTAGGTAGGTGTGAGATTGGAGTAGGAAGGGGTCAGATTGGAGCTGGGAGGGGTGCAATTGGAGTAGGGAAGGTAAAATTTGAGTAGGGAGGGGTAAGATTTGAGTAGGGAGGGGTGAGCTTGAACCAGGGAGGGATGATATTGGAGCAGGAAGGGGTACAGTAAACTATTGGTGAAGAATTGCTCGCTCTAGAGCGTTATGGACAAGCATACAAACAAACAAACCTTAGAGATTTAGTATATTTATAGATTGTAGAACAATCGCATGTTTAAATTCATTTTAAAGCCATTTGCAGCAGTCTTCAATGATTTCAATAAAACTTTGCATCCACCATGTACTGCTTGCAAGCGTTGCGTGTCTCTTTAGCTTTTAGTTGGCATGATTTGAACAGCTGCAAATAATTTATCCCAGAATTAGCCCAGATTCGAGCGTAGCGTAGCGTATTCATAGTCCCGGTGAATGCTGCGTTACTATAACTAACCGTATTTTTCAAATATTTTTCCGGTGTTATCGGTCGTTATTGAATTGAATTAGTTTTGTTTTGCTTTAGTTATATAATACATATAATATTTTTTCTGCCGCAAAATTGCGCGTTCCAGGCGTCGCTCCAAACGGAGGCTAGAGCGCTCCTTGCGTACTCTGCTCAAATTCAAAAGGTAGCAAATAGTTGAGCTCAGCGCGTCTACTGATTGTGAAATAACTTGAAGTTTCAAAGTTCTGAATCTCTGCATGATTAAGGTGAAGGCTAGGGGATTCGGGCTGCTTGAGAGTTTCGGATGCAGTTGTTAGGAAATTGGAGCGGAATAGAGCAGGAAGGGGTGAGATTGGTTCAGAAAGGGTGAGATTGGAACAAGGAGGTGGAAGGATTAGAGCATGGAGGGTGAGATTGGATCATAGAGGGGAGAGATTATTTCAGGGCATGAAGGGGTGGGACTAGAGCAAGGAGGGGTGAAATTAGAGCAAGGAGGGGTGAAATTAGAGCAAGGAGGGGTGAAATTAGAGCAAGGAGGGGTGAAATTAGAGCAAGGAGGGGTGAAATTAGAGCATGAAGGGGTGAAATTAGAGCAAGGAGGGGTGAAATTAGAGCAAGGAGGGGTGAAATTAGAGCAAGGAGGGGTGAAATTAGAGCATGGAGGGGTGAAATTAGAGCATGGAGGGGTGAAATTAGAGCATGGAGGGGTGAAATTAGAGCATGGAGGGGTGAAATTAGAGCAAGGAGGGGTGAAATTAGAGCATGGAGGGGTGAAATTAGAGCAAGGAGGGGTGAAATTAGAGCAAGGAGGGGTGAAATTAGAGCATGGAGGGGTGAAATTAGAGCAAGGAGGGGTGAAATTAGAGCATGGAGGGGTGAAATTAGAGCATGGAGGGGTGAAATTAGAGCAAGGAGGGGTGAAATTAGAGCATGGAGGGGTGAAATTAGAGCAAGGAGGGGTGAAATTAGAGCAAGGAGGGGTGAAATTAGAGCATGGAGGGGTGAAATTAGAGCAAGGAGGGGTGAAATTAGAGCATGGAGGGGTGAAATTAGAGCATGGAGGGGTGAAATTAGAGCATGGAGGGGTGAAATTAGAGCAAGGAGGGGTGAAATTAGATCAAGGAGGGGTGAAATTAGAGCATGGAGGGGTGAAATTAGAGCAAGGAGGGGTGAAATTAGAGCAAGGAGGGGTGAAATTAGAGCATGGAGGGGTGAAATTAGAGCAAGGAGGGGTGAAATTAGAGCAAGGAGGGGTGAAATTAGAGCATGGAGGGGTGAAATTAGAGCAAGGAGGGGTGAAATTAGAGCAAGGAGGGGTGAAATTAGAGCATGAAGGGGTGGAAATAGAGCAAGAGCATGGAGGGGTGGGATTAGAGCAAGGAGGGTGTAGTTAGAGCAGGAAGCAACCAGATTGGAGCAAGGAGGGGTGAGTTTGAGGAGGTAGGGGGTGAGATTAGAGCAGGTAGGGATGGGATTAGAGCATGGAAGGATGAGATTCGAGCAGGGAAGGGGTGGGATTGGAGCAGGGAAGGGGTAAGATTAGGGCAGGGAAGGGGTAAGATTAGAGCAGGGAGGGGTGGGATTAGAGCAGGGAGGGCTGAGATTGGAGCAGGGAGGGGTGAGATTAGAGCAGGGAGGGCTGAGATTGGAGCAGGGAGGGGTGGGATTAGAGCCGGCAGGAAGGGGTGAGATTCAAGGAGAGATGAGATTAGAGCAGGGAGGGCTGAGATTGGAGCAGAAAGTTATATTTGCTGTCCAAGCAGCCTGAACATGGGATCATTTTGTTTCAACAGACTTCTTAGCAACTCTTTCATCTGTCCAGTTGTAAGCATGCGAACTCTAACCCCAGTTTCCTCTTCGGAGCCGTTCATTTTACTAACACCGTTTCAGTACGGCCGCTATTAAGATCCTTCTTAGTTCTCCCCTTTTTATCTGGTGTTTAGTGAACTTTCTCTTACGTCTTACTTATAGTAATGCGAATCAATATTAAAGTTTTGTCTCACATTTTTTATTGCGAAGAATTGTCGTGAACTTACGAGCTAAAATAGCCTAACAGTATATTGCACCGTGTGCTTGTATCATAATCTTTGTTAATCTTTCTTCTGCCGATTGTTTGCTGCACAAAAGCTGCTGAAACTTAATAATTAGTTAAATGCTTACCTTTAAACGGTTATATAATTAGCCATTAAAAATAGCGAGTTCAAGCAAAGTTATTCATGCAATTTTTTGTGTACTTTGCATTTAAAAGTCTGTTGTTCTTCCGTATTTTAAAGTACCAAATGTTCTTAAAATTGCTGTTTTTAGCTTCAAACCATTTCCCAGCTGCTTCGAATCCGCAGATTCCAATGCTTCAAGTCGGCCTGGATTCTGGCCGTTCTGCACTACGGCCTACGGTTTCGCGCAATTATCGCCGGTTCCAATCCGTGTCCGCTATTCACGGCACCGAAGTGCAATGGACTCTGGGGGCCATACTGCACAGGACGCGCTATTTCCCGCTAAGGTATACAGCTGTCTATGACTGTAGACTTGTAGAATCTAGGGCTGGACAGGCACTTAATGAGGCCTGACAGACAGACAGACAGACAGACAGACAGACAGACAGACAGACAGACAGACAGACAGACAGACAGACAGGCAGCCAGACAGACAGACAGACAGACAGACAGACAGACAGACAGACAGACAGACGGGCAGACAGACAGACAGACGGGCAGACAGACAGACAGACAGACAGACAGACAGACAGACAGACAGACAGACAGACAGACGGGCAGACAGACAGACAGGCAGACAGACGGGCAGACAGACAGACAGGCAGACAGACAGACAGACGGACAGACAGACAGACAGACAGACAGACAGACAGACAGACAGACAGACAGGCAGACAGACAGACAGACGGGCAGACAGACAGACAGACAGGCAGACAGACAGACAGACAGTGTAGGCCACCACCATTTAACTCGCAGAGAGGTGCAGCGCCTGGAACTGGACCGGCAGCGGCACAGAGGCCGGCGCAGCAGCTCCCTGGCCAGCACCTATCAGTACCTGCTGCTGCTGCTCTCCGTGCTGCTGGTACTGCTGGCCCTGTTCAGACTTCACAGGCGGCTGGACCTGCGGCGCATTCCGTCCGGCGGCTACCTGGGCTAGCGGTGGCCGCCCTTACCCAGCCCAATCTCATTCATTCTTCATTTCGGCCTTTTGTTGTGACTAAATAATATTATATTAATAGATATCCCAATAGACAGAGATCCCACTTTTAAGCGCTAGTCTCTCTACTGCCTGCTTCCACTAATTGATTTTTCTCTTCGTTACATTGGAAGAATACTGTACCAGCCGCATGTGTTTAACTGGTACTGCCTAATATCTACTCTATTGAGTCAGTCTTCCAATGCGTTTCACACGCACAGATAAAATGCAGTGTTGTGATCCAATATGTTATTAATAATATCATAGGCGCCTTTTGAACTCTGTTAGACAGCGTATGTGTTACTAACTAAACTATTTTATTGTTCTAATCAATTAGTTCTATTTGCTTTATTTTAGTGCTTATTTAAATATTTTATGTATAATTAATGCATTAACTGCGAATTTATTAAGTAGTCTGTTACGCGCATGTTATTAAAAGATTAAAGCGACAATCCTCGCTTCGTTTGAGTTGCGCAATCAAGTATTTGCTTGGCGTGCATTTGTTAGAGTGCTTGTTGGAATTGCACTACATTTTGCCTTAACCTTCTTTACCAGTTATGAGTAGAGTGTGAATAGATCTGAGTAGGTGGTGGATCGATCTGAGTAGATGGTGGATCGATCTGAGTAGATGGGGGATCGATTTGAGTAGGTGTGGGATCAATCTGAGTAGGTGGTAGATGGATCTGAAAAGCTGGTTGATGTATCTGAGCATGAGCAGTGGGTGGTTAGATCTATCTGAGCAGTGGGTGGTTAGATCTATCTGAGCAGTGGGTGGTTAGATCTATCTGAGCAGTGTATGGATAGATCTGAGCAGCAGGTGGATAGATATATCTGAGCAGTGGGTGGTTAGATCTATCTGAGCAGTGAGTGGGTGGTTAGATCTATCTGAGCAGTGTATGGATAGATCCGAGCAGCGGATGGATAGATCTATCTGAGCAGTGGGTGGTTAGATCTATCTGAGCAGTGAGTGGGTGGTTAGATCTATCTGAGCAGTGGGTGGTTAGATCTATCTGAGCAGTGTATGGATAGATCTGAGCAGCAGGTGGATAGATATATCTGAGCAGTGGGTGGTTAGATCTATCTGAGCAGTGAGTGGGTGGTTAGATCTATCTGAGCAGTGTATGGATAGATCCGAGCAGCGGATGGATAGATCTATCTGAGCAGGGGGTGGATAGATCCGAACAGTTGACAGTCTCACTGTCCACCAAGGCTGAGTCAAGCAAAACTGCCTGCCGCCTCTTCAGCCGACAGCTCCGAGCCGACGCCTTGCACAGTCAGGATGTCGGCCAACTTCCAGTACAGCGGCAGCCGGCCGTCATCTTCCGGATCGCGCTCGTCCTCGTCAACTTCGGCAACGCTGACGGCAACTGGCGGCAAATCCTCCATAACATTCTGGGTCCGATTCGAGCCGCTGACATTCGCCGTGTTCCCCGTCAGTCCCTGCCAGCGGTTGACGCCGAAAAACCTGCGCAAACTGGTGCTGCACGCCCGCAGCAAGGGCGCCAGCGGATTCCCGCAGCTCACCTTCCCGGTGTGGCGACTATTCGCCTCGGAGCACCTGGCCAGCGGCTCGGACGTGGCCTGGCTGATGTTCCACGCCTGCATGATGACCTGCGGCACTAATCCGGACCGGCTCAGCGAGCTGGAGTGCCGCCTTCACGAGGAGGCCAACAGAGGCGGCAGCTCAGCCCAGGAGACTGTGCGCAATCAGCAGAGCGTTGACCTGTTCACCTTTGTTATATTTCTCTATATGCAGAAGATTAATGCTATTAATCTGCGTCGGAGGTGCGTTGCCTAGCGATAATTTCTTCAAATATGTGATCATAGATTTCCAAGAAAAGTTTCCAAAGCACAGAGAGTGCGCAACCCGAACCCCTTCATGCAAACTGATTGTAACTATGGCCCTATCTTTTCTATGTTAAAATTTCTCGTCTCGTCTTAATGACTATTAATTACTAATTTACAAGGGTTAAAGCCTAGTGGCTAGTGTCGAACTCGTGACTGAAAGGTCGGAGGCTCGATTCCAGACCCACTCGGAACAATTTGTGTCCTTAAGCAAGACACTTAACTTTGCATTGCTTCAGCTCACCCAGCTGTAAAATGGGTGCCAGCATTAGCTGGGGTAATTGAGGGCCCCCCCCCCGGTCTTTGGACTGAACATTAGGGCAGGTGTAATCAATTATTATTAATAATAATTACTATTTTATTAATACATACGTACGCAGCCACCAGACAACCAGCGCTGAATGGCCCCGAGCTGAGGGTGACGCCAGCGAGAGCAGCCTCGGCGGCGGTGGCAGCGGCGGCCTGGCCGCCTCCCTGACAGCCTCCGCCGCTGGTAAGTGCCAGGACGAGCAGACCCACGTCGCCTTTGTGCAGGAGAATCTGCGCGAACTTCTCGACCTTCTAGCTGAGTCGGATGCCTACAGCGACAATGTGCAGTTGTCGCGCGAGGCAGCCGACGCTCTCCGACTCCTGCTGGCCGGCTCCGACGATGGCGGCAGGACTGTGCGCACTGTTCAGGTTTGACTGCGCCTTTATTATTCTTTTACTTACTTGCTACTTACAGTAGTGCAGTTGCTAGTAGCTTTGTCTCTTTAGGACCAATTAGTCTTTCGGGCATGGTTGCAAGCAGTCAGTTTTCAACCTCCCTCTCCGCTACCTCAGTGTCCTGGAATCCGCCTCTCCGCTACCTCAGTGTCCTCGAATCCGCCTCTCCGCTACCTCAGTGTCCTCGAATCCGCCTCTCCGCTACCTCAGTGTCCTGGAATCCGCCTGTCCGCTCCCATACCTCAGCTCTGGAATCCGCCTGTCCGCTCCCATACCTCAGCTCTGGAATCCGCCTGTCCGCTCCCATACCTCAGCCCTGGAATCCGCCTCTCCGCTCCCATACCTCAGCCCTGGAATCCGCCTCTCCGCTCCCATACCTCAGCCCTGGAATCCGCCTCTCCGCTCCCTAGCATCTGCAATCAGCAACACAGGCTGCTCCCCGCCGTCCATCTCGCAGGAGCTGGGCGCCCAGCCACGCATGGCGGCCAGCAGCGGCTACAGCAAGGTGACTCGCAGCTTCGCTTGCCGGCCCCTTGCCACGTGGATCATAGCCAATCTGGGCCAGAACCCGCTGGGCGTCCAGGCCATGATGGCCAGCTCCACCCGCATCTGCTGGCCGTTGCACAGCGACGCGCCAAAACCGCGCGGCCGCGTCTGCAGCAACGCCGATAAAGCAGCTGCGCCATCTGACAAACTCGTGCTATTGCATGCTGTGTCTAGGGAGACTGTCTGCCGAGCGGGCGGGCACACCTGCGACCAGGTGAGAATAGTTCTTGAGCCCTTTCAATTAGGAGGCATAAAAGTGAAGCATAAGATATTTTATAAATGTAGCATTTTTCATATTATTAAAGAGAAGTTTGAGTAATTAATTCAAGACACGATCAACCATATTCAATCCATGCTTCGACGATTGTCTATGGCCTAGACTGTGTTTGGGGAGAGCATTGAATTCAAGACGCATCAACCATATTCAATCCATGCTTCGATGATTGTCTATGGCCTAAACTGTGTTTGGGGAGAGCATTGAATTCAAGACGCATCAACCATATTCAATCCATGCTTCGACGATTGTCTATGGCCTAGACTGTGTTTGGGGAGAGCATTTAATTCAAGACACATCAACCGTATTCAATCCATGCTTCGACGATTGTCTATGGCCTAGACTGTGTTTGGGGAGAGTATTGAATTCAAGACACGACCAACCATATTCAATCCATGTTTTGACGATTGCCTATGGCTAAAACTGTGTATGGGGAGAGCATTGAATTCAAGACACATCAACCGTATTCAATCCATGCTTCGACGATTGTCTATGGCCAAAACTGTGTATGGGGAGAGCATTGAATTCAAGACACGATCAAACATATTCAATCCATGCTTCAACGATTGTCTATGGCCAAAACTGTGTATGGGGAGAGCATTGAATTCAAGACACGATCAACCATATTCAATCCATGCTTCGACGATTGTCTATGGCCAAAACTGTGTATGGGGAGAGCATTGAATTCAAGACACGATCAAACATATTCAATCCATGCTTCGACGATTGTCTATGGCCTAAACTGTGTTCGGGGAGAGCATTGAATTTAATGCATCGAGGAGCAGTTGAATTCTGTGTTTAAATTCAGAACCATTAGAAAATATTTGTGAATTAGCATTTTATAATGATGCACAGATGTTTTCAAGGGGGGGGGTGCAGGAAACGCAGTGTGTGAGCAGACCAGACTGCACTCTTGGCCGCGGCGCCAATCCTGTGGATTGATTTCGTCTGGTGGATTTTTCAGCTCTATTTGCTCATCGGGCATGACTTGTCTGAACTTAATTCCTCTGCGTTTTAAAATTCAATGCCCTGCCTGTCCCATAGACCATAGACGGTGTTTTGACCATAGACTAGAGTAGAAAGATTGGTTGAATATGATTGGCAGTGTCTAAAAATGATTGTTCAAAGCTCATAACCTGTAGAAATGCCTGTTTGAATGTTGTTCTCTTGTTATTCTCCTTCCCTCTCCACTCCATACCGCAGGCCAGCCTCCTAGCTTGGCGGTGCAGCGACTCGGCGCTCTACCTGTTAACTCCGCTGCGCAGCGCCTCTCTGCACAAGTGCGCCCGCTCTATGGTGCTGCTCGTGCCTGCTCCGGCACCCTGCTGGTTGACCAGTGTTCCGACTGCGTTGTGGTTGCCGCTTGTCGCCGCCTCTGCGTCAGCCGGTCTGTCCGCTGCACCCTGCACGTGATGACCCCCAACCAGCCTGTGATTGGTCCCGGCTGCGAGTCGCTTCTGCTGGCGCCTCATCATGCTAGCTTCCCGCAGCTGGGCCGCTGTCTGAGACTATGCAAGCTTAATAAGTCACTAGCGCCCGGAGTGTACAACAGGCCGCATCTGCTCACGGGTGCCGCTGTCGACGGCCACTCCGTCACCGCGGCCAGCATCTGGCGGCCAATGCACCCGGCCGACTTCTTCCCGATGTCGGTGCCGTTCCAGTTTAGCGAAAGCGAAGACTCCGAGATCACCTGCTTAGAGCTGCCGCCGGAGTATGAGGAGGCTGTTCAGGTGAGTGATGGGCCGATGCATCCAGGGAAGATGCTGGTGAGAGGCTGATGATGCCATGATGAGAGGGTGAGAGGCTGCTGATGCCAGGGTGAGAGGCTGCTGATGCCAGGGTGAGAGGCTGATGATGCCAGGGTGAGAGGCTGCTGATGCCAGGGTGAGAGGCTGATGATGCCAGGGTGAGAGGCTGCTGATGCCAAGGTGAGAGGCTGCTGATGCAAGGGGGAGAGGCTGCTGATGCCAGGGTGAGAGGCTGATGATGCCAGGGTGAGAGGCTGCTGATGCCAGGGTGAGAGGCTGATGATGCCAGGGTGAGAGGCTGCTGATGCCAGGGGAAGAGGCTGATGATGCCAGGGTGAGAGGCTGATGATGCCATGATGGGAGGCTGATGATGCCAGGGTGAGAGGCTGATGATGCCATGATGGGAGGCTGCTGATGCCAGGGGAAGAGGCTGATGATGCCATGATGGGAGGCTGCTGATGCCAGGGGGAGAGGTTGATGGGTGAGAGGGAGAGAGGCTGCTGATGCCAGGGTGAGAGGTTGATGGGTGAGAGGGAGAGAGGCTGAGAACGCATCCGGCACCCGACTGGTCAAACGCAGGAGCGCATGGAGAGGAAGCGCCAGTTCCAGGAGCTGGTCAGCCGGTGCCGCCTAACGCCCGGCCAGCGTCGCCAGCTGACCGACGCTGTGCAGCAGCGGTTCAACCGATGGCTGACCGACACGGGGCTGTCGCGCCAGCTGGCCAGCCTGGACCGGGACGCCTATGTGGCCATGCGGCAGGAGCGGCCTCCGGATTCCGCTCGGAGCAGCAACGGCCGCAGCGGCGGGACCGGCGGCCACAGACAGAACGCCGAGTGAACTCTTGTTGCCTAGCAACATGCAGATATGTTTGATTGTTTTTGTTGATGGTTTTGGTGGACGCCTAAATACCTGCGCCTGTGGGAAGCCAGCTTAGATTAGAATGTCTATTTATCTAATTTAATTGTCTACATTTGGTGGACAACCGACCCTAACTGTGGCGAAACGTGAAGTACCTGTGGTGGACACCAAAATCTAGATATGTAGTTGGCATCCAGACTTACCTGTGAATACTGGAATCCTCGGTAGATACTGTCCTAGGTAAAGTATTCCTATTGTATATCATACACCTTAGTGCGAACCTACACTGCACTGTTCTGTTTTAGTTTAAAACTGTTAAATTGATCTATTGACCACTTGTGACTTACAGTTGGAAATGAAATCAAACTGAATATATTCTATTTCTATATTGGTATCAACCGAAGTAGTTTATCACAGAAGCTGAGAGACAGTTTTTACAATGCAGCAAACAGAAATTGAATCGAAAATAAACTGTCAAGGCAACACGATTAAACCGTTTGGTATGAGTTTGGCCAGTTCTGGAATGAAACTCTTTCCAAGATCGAACTCGCGACCTAGCACCAGGGCGTCAGGCTTGCTCTCGGTGTAGAGCTGAAAAAAATAAATGGTTAAATGTATACGTCAGATCAGGGGCGTCGCCAACGGGGGGGGGACATGTCACCCCCCCCCCCAGTAAAAGCTATGGGGGGACATGCCATTGCTTTGTCCCCCCCACCACCCGTTGTGAAAAGCAAAAACTTTTATTCAAGGTGTCAGATTATAGCGCCTTCGGCTCTAAAATGAGTGCCTGCTTGCGGCGCCAAAATGAGTGCCTGTCTGCGGCGCCAAAATGAGTGCCTGCTTGCGGCGCCAAAATGAGTGCCTGCTTGCGGCGCCAAAATGAGTGCCTGCTTGCGGCGCCAAAGTGAGTGTCTGTCTGCGGCGCCAAAATGAGTGTCTGTCTGCGGCGCCAAAATGAGTGCCTGTCTGCGGCGCCAAAATGAGTGCCTGTCTGCGGCGCCAAAATGAGTGCCTGCTTGCGGCGCCAAAATGAGTGCCTGCTTGCGGCGCCAAAGTGAGTGTCTGTCTGCGGCGCCAAAATGAGTGCCTGTCTGCGGCGCCAAAATGAGTGCCTGTCTGCGGCGCCAAAATGAGTGCCTGCTTGCGGCGCCAAAATGAGTGCCTGTCTGCGGCGCCAAAATGAGTGCCTGTCTGCGGCGCCAAAATGAGTGCCTGTCTGCGGCGCCAAAATGAGTGCCTGCTTGCGGCACCAAAATGAGTGCCTGTCTGCGGCGCCAAAATGAGTGCCTGTCTGCGGCGCCAAAATGAGTGCCTGCTTGCGGCACCAAAATGAGTGCCTGTCTGCGGCGCCAAAATGGGCGCTGAAAACACAAATTCTCAAAATAATGGACATATAGAAATTTAGTCATGTGCATGTACACGTTGAATTCTTGGCTTTGCCCCCCCCCCCACCATAAAATCCATGGCGACGCCCCTGCGTAATTCTATTTATTATTTATTAGACCTAGTTTGGGAACCAGTCTATAGATAGGCAAATAATTACAGTTTAGTACAGTAGAGCCCTGCTAGTTGGCATAGTGGTTGTTCAGGCCCTACTGACTACTGTTGCATACAAATCAGCCAATTCAAAACAGTAACCTTTGATGCTTTTGATAAACTTTGCCGGCTTTTATGTGTTTTATGAGCTGCGTTATGGCTCATATTAATAATCATTCTCAATATTATTACTGATTAAACCTGCCCAGTTGTGCAACCGACAGCTCAGCCGCAGCTATTGCGCGGCGCATCTGAAGGCTGCGTACGGCTGTTCCGTCCAAGGACTGGGGGGTCGCCACACACACCCTCAATTACCCCAGCTAATGCTGGCACCCATTTTACAGCTGGGTGAACTGAAACAATGCAGAGTTAAGTGGTTAAGTGTCTTGCTCAATGACAAAAATTGTTCCGAGTGGATCAGGAAACGAACCCCCGACCTTTAAGTCCTATTCCAATGCCCTAACCACTAGGCTACAGCCCCTATGGCTCATCAAGCGCTGATAAGTACGGGCATAAATTCCGGTTTCAACTAACTAGGGAAATCTATCTAAAAAAATCGAAAAAAAATTTGCGGAGTTAAAAACATATTTTGAGTTTCTTTTGAGTACTCAAAAAAGCCGTTTAAAGTTTATCTATCAAAGATGAAACTGTTTCAGCTGACTATTTAGATTTTTCCGAATTGGATTCTTGTTATTACAATTATTCAATAAAAAATCTGCTAAGTGCCGTCCACGCAACTCTCGTAGTGCATTGTCACTTCTTTTTGCTTTTTGTTATTTTTTGGCTTTTCGAGTCCTATTAAATTGTTTTTTTTATTTTGTATAGGCGAGGCATTCCACAGTGAATTCATGATGACCGCACAGTGAACAGGTTGATCCTACCTAATCGTCACATTGACAAGAATTTTATTTCTCTTTGTTATGCAATGCTTTTCATATTTAATGCATATCCGCCCGGCCTGTAGCGTTCCAATTTTTCTATTGGCTAGCTTACGAGGAATAAGCTGCTCTGTGTGCTTATATATTAACTAAGTTAATGTGCAAACAGTTTAACAATAAAATTGTATATTGGACTGTGAGCTGGTCCCCTAGCAGTCTGTTTGTATCTGCTTTTAAATTGGAGTTGTAGTGCTCTGATTTGTATTCTGCTTACTCGTATTTGGGGAAGTTTATCCCCATGACGATTCTCCCCACCCTAAAACCCCCCATTCCCCATGCCCTGGTTGTTGGTTGTCAGCCCCCCATCCCGCCCCCCAAGACTTGCACCCTCCCCTCAACCTCCGAATTTATCTACATAATCTTCAATAGAGCTTCATGCCTCTATTGAAGTTTAGGTACGTAAAATTAATCCCTATGAAGATTCTCCCACCCTAAAACCCCCCATGCCCCGGTGGTTGGCTTTGAGCTACGAAAAAATGAAGCTCAAATTTCAAATTAGCACCATCGAAAACCCCGATAGAGACAAAATTATGATCCTATCAAAACTGCAAATATTTATCTACCTAAAGTTCAAGAAGTCTCTGTTCCTTGCTAGAACTCCCCATACTGTAACTGTTCCTTGCTAGAACTCCCCATACTGTAACTGTTCCTTGCTAGAACTCCCCATACTGTAACTGTTCCTTGCTAGAACTCCCCATACTGTAACTGTTCCTTGCTAGAACTCCCCATACCGTAACTGTTCCTTGCTAGAACTCCCCATACTGTAACTGTTCCTTGCTAGAACTCCCCATACCGTAACTGTTCCTTGCTAGAACTCCCCATACCGTAACTGTTCGCTCCATAAAATTATGGTTCGGTGAATTGTTTAAGCTAAAGCTTTTGTATGGGTTGGCCTCACCTCAGCCAGGGTCTCGGTTATGCAGTGGTAGAGCCGCAGGCTGTAGCTGAAAGCGGCCACTCCGTGCCGCTCCATCAGCTGGCGCAGCTTGTCAGTCTTCTCCGAGGCCATCTGCAGCGCCAGTTCCGCCCGCGACTGCGTCTCCGCCTCGCTCAGCTCGTACAGGGCATAGGGGAACAGCCGCAGCGGCCGGCTCTGCGGCCCGGCCTGCATGTCCACAACCAGCAGGCGGTCGGCTGGCCGCCTCACCAGCTGGCAATAGGCTCGCAATGTGGCCGGGAAGGCAGCAGACAGGCCCAGCGTTGGCAGGAGGACAACTCGTGCGCCGCCGTTAGCGCTACTGGCACCGATGCTTTTGCATCCATTTGGACCCGCGTTGCAGGGGTCATCATCAAGCCTTTCGTTGTCTGCAGTGCCTTCTTCGTCTTGTGCCACTGTCATTTGAGCCTAGCGCAGGTTGGGATTTTGTGCGCGGAAAATTGCGCGCACCGCGAAAATCGGGCCGGGGCGATTGCTTATCTGGTCCGTTGGAAGTATGCTACGCTTGGCAGCTATAAATTATTGGATTCTAGAACTCAAAATCGAGTCTACACTCGTCGTAGCGACTCTGGTCCATAGATTTGTGCAATAACTGCATCATAGTTTAATAATCGGTCTAATTTTAGGTTGAGCTCGTCCAAATACTTTTAATTCGCAGAGCTTAGCTTTGAATGTTAGTTTGAAAGTTAGAAAGTCATAACGTTGCATGTTGTATGGCGTTTTTATGCGCTCGCCCAGATTGAGGATTCGATCGATGCATCTGCAGCCCTGCCGCATAGGGGCGAAAATATTTGCTGACGGTGAAGACTGCAATTTTCCCATTGAGAGAAAATTGGGAGCTGAAGCCTAAGAGGGGTGGCCCCCTTGGACTTAAACGCGTCACTGGGCCTTTTAATGACAGTCTAACTTTGCTTAAGTATTACACGAAGGACAAACCAGCTAGCCAATCAACCAGTCTATTGTCCTAAATTTACTTACCTGGTTTACATCATTCTAGCGCCATCTTTTCCAATAATCTTTTGCTTAAGAAAACGTCAGAAAACACATATTCGGCGTTTTCAGAAATACAATATTTGTTTAATTTGCTATACTTTGTTGTTGTTTGCATTTAAAATATTTGTTTTCAGAGAAAAAAACTGTAGCACTGGGCCTCTCAGATTAATATTAGATTAATGAATATAGGTTGTCCGTGACCGTAATTTCAAAGACAGTATTGTTTAGGTTTCTATACACATTGCTATTTTAATAATTTTTTGATTAAAACTCCAGACAACAGTAACCAACCTAGACTTAATTCCAAAGAGTGCAAATTTCAATCATTCAAAATATATAGGCCGCTGACAACAACACACAACAGTCGAAGCCAAACCATTGCTAAGTTGATACTGCGAATCAGAATGTACTTGCCGCTTCAAATAGCAGACTTTTGCTTTGAAGAAATAATGTAAAAAATGCACGAGTTCGATGGATATCTCATCTGTAATAACTCAAGTAACTGATCCTGCTACTGTAGCAGTTAACAAACCACCAGGTCCAGAAAATGCTGAAGAAGGTGGTGCATCAGCATCAAATGAAGAGTCATCATTTGTGCAGTCCCCTGAAAAGGAGGCAGAAATTTCAAGTCCTCTTTCCCTAAATAAAACAGGTATGTTTTGTTGTTTTTTTCAATTACATAAGATAGCGAAACTTAGTCAAGATATTTTAAGTTATAAAACATGTTTAAGATAGCCTATTTCATTAATTTGCATGGCATAGCCATATGCATAACTTTCTAATTAGACAATCTATGACAATGCATTGCAACATAGATAGCAATAAAACTGTATTAAAAATTTGACCACTTTATTTTCTTTCTATTTAAAAAAAGTTAGATACCAAATCTTATATATAAGACTATATGTTATTTTATGAAAAATTGGAGCACATCATCCTTTATATATAAGTTAGAGTTCTACTAAAATGGAATATTTGTAGGGCCTATGGAATTTTTTTTTAACACTTGAATTTTATAAGCAAATTTTATAAGTTTTTCTATACAAAGTTTAATTGAACCCTATTGGAATAAAAGTTGAAAACCTGCAGACGCGCACTTTAGATTAGAGTCAAATTATTTTACCGCACTTTAGCATTATTAGAGATGTTCCATTGCTATTGACAAAATTGTCCATTTCAATCTGTCAAAATCAAAATTTGATAACTTTCCGAAATTGAAATTGAACTTGAAATTTTCCAAAATCAAAATTCAGAAAAACAAAGTTTAATATGACTAACACTTACTTTTTTACATTTTGATTTACTGCTTATGCAAAACAAAATATATGTGTATGTAGCAGAAATTACTCGCTGTTTATTTTTAGCCACTTAGACACTTTTGAAATTTTGACTTCCGATTTTTTTCGAAATCGAAATTTGCTCTTAAAAATTTTGAATTTTGGAAAATTGAAATTGAAATTTTGGAACATTGCTAGGTATTATAAATGACAAGTGTATAGGCTCCTTCTACAGAGGTATAAGGCCCCCTTCCATGTATATCTATTTGCTTGAGCAGCAGCCAGCAGGAAAGGGCACTGCGCGTGCAGGCGCTGCGCGCCTGTGCGTGCACTGCACTTTAGAAAAATTTCAAAAGTGCGCCGGACACTATCCGCAGTTTTACAACTTTTTCCTATAGGGTAATTGAATATCTAAAAATAAATTTTATAATTATATATAATATTAAGATAGCATTCTGTGGATCTGCTTTTAAATGCAATAACTTTATTTTACTGCAACAAGTAAAATAGTAAAGTCCCCTCTTTTCCTTTCTTATTACTTTCTATTTTCCATTTTACCTCTCTCCTCTCTTTTTCTTATATTGTGTAAGTAACTAAAGTAACTAAATCTACAATTCTTACTAGGATCTTCAACAAAGGTGATGGTCTATTTATCAGTTGGTTTCCAAGAAGTCTCCTTTGCAATCTAGCCTTCTTTGATAATGGCAGATACTGAATGGCTTCTTTGTTAATATTGGTTTCATTCATCTTAACTTAAGCCCCTACCATCCTAACTGCAATGCATATATAGTATCAAAAATGTGTTGTTTAAGTCACTAACCCCAAAGACTTAAGACCTCCCTTTGTGTTGAAAATGAAAACATATCTTTAACCCCCTATTTCAACCTTAATATGCATATAGTATCAAACATTTGTCTTTGTCACTTGAGTCCTTAATTCTAAGAACTTAAGAGTTCCCCTTAGCCCTCACATTGAAAATGAAAACATTCATCTTAAATTTAGCCCCCAATATCCTAACCCTATCCTAGTCCATAACCCTAGGGACTTAATTGAGCTCCCTTGAAAGTGATAACTTGGTCAGGGACTCAAATTTTTTTTACCTTATAAATATTGTAGCTAGGATTGTGGGGCCTTTTGTTAAGATGAATAAAGCCAATAGAGAATCTGCCTACCATTTGACACCATCAATACGAGGGTCACTCAGAAAGTTCTTAGCTTGAACACGAAAACAGCAACAAATGAACTAAAAAACGACTACAAGTGCTCAAAATACTCTCCACCGGCATTGATACAGGCTTGCATCCTGTGAAACCAGCTGTCGAAGCACTGCCGCCAATCCTTATCCCGGAGCTCCTCGATGATGTTTTTAAACTCATTCACAGCTTCTTCCGGTAAAGAAAAGACCTGGCCCTTCAGAATCTCCTTGCACTTCGGAAACAGAAAAAAGTCGCACAGTGCCAGGTCTGGACTGTAAGCAGGGTGAGTCATCAGCTGGACCCCACAGTTAGCCAGAAACTCCAGAGTTTGAGCCGCCGTGTGCGCGCTGGCATTGTCGTGGTGCAGAAGCACCCCACGCATTCCGCACCTTGGGTGCCTCTGGCTCACAGCAGAAAAGACCTTGGGCAGGCAAACCTTTGTGTACCAGTCAGCAGTGACTGTCTGGCGATCTTCAAGTGAAACGGAAGCCACATGCCCAGTGCGCATGAAGAAACAGGCCACCATCTGCTTGCCGACACTCCGGCTACGTCAAAACTTTGTGGGGCTGTCCTCGTCTCCAAGGGTCCACATGGCTGACTGGCGCTTGCTTTCGGGGTCGTATTGATAAATCCAGGTCTCATCGCCCGTGAGGATGTCCCAGATATGCCGGCTGGTCCCGGATTCGAATTTCTGCAGCATGAATTGGCACCAAGCCACCCTGGTGTCCTTCTGCACGTCCGACAGCTGATGGGGGATCCACCGGGAAGCCAGCTTCTGCACTCCAAGGTGTTCGTGCATAATGGCGTGCACACTCCCCAATCCAATGCCGATCTCCTGCTGGATCTGCTGGTAGGTCACTCGCCGGTCAGCGGCAATCATGCTGGACACAGCGCAGTTATTTTCTGGAGTCACTGCGTCACAAGGTCTCCCGGATCGATGTTCATCTTCGAGGCTTTCTTGACCTTGGCAAAACTCAGCGAACCAGTTTTTGATGGTTGCGTATGAAGGACATACATGGGTGAAAACGTTCTGTAAAGTTTGATACGATTCGGCTGGCGACTTGCCTTGCTTGAAGTGCAGGTACATCATTGCTCTGAAGTCGCAATTTTCCAGCTTCATTGTTGAATTGAAGATCTCAGGGGAGTGAACTGACTTTAACTCGCTGCAGTGGACTCAAAAGTGGCTGCTTCTGTTTGAAATTTTTGCTGCGATACTTTTAAAAGTTGGTCTTTACCATAGACAAATTTTATGCTTCTACGTCTCGTAGATCCTACTCAGGCTAAAGACTTTCTGAGTGACCCTTGTAAAGGCTAGATTGCAAAGGAGGCTTCTTGGAATCCAATTGATAAATAGGCCATTGCTCTCATAGAAGATCTCATTTAGTAAGAATTAAAGATTTTGTTACTTTAATTACTTAAACATTACAAGAGGAGATATGTGAAGGGAAGTGAAAAGGGGAGAGAAAAGGGAAAGGAAAGAAAAAAGGAGAAAGGAGAGAAAAGGGGCAATGAACAGAGGGAAAAGGAAAGGAAAGAGGGAAGAAAAGAGAAAAAAGAACAGTCAAAAAAGCAATCAAGTTGATATGCATTGAGTGCACAAATGCAGCCAATAGTAAGAGGTCCCAATGCCTGATGCTAATAATACTGCAATCATAGCAAGACAGCTATAGAAATTTACAGAAAGTTTATTAGCTGTAGATAAATATATAGATATAGATAGGCTATAAGAGAAAAAATGAAATTAGGATATTGGAAAAAGTTAAATGGTAATATTTGTATAAATAATATTGACAATTATAATAAATATAAGTAATATCATTTTTTAGGATTAGGCGATTAAATATGATTCAAATTTTGTTTGGATCCTAAATTTTTGGTATGTTAAAATTGGGATTCTAGATAGGACACAGATTGTTTTTAGGTTAAATTAAAATATGTGTATTAGATCATTAATGTTTTGAAACTTTGATAGCTATAAATATTTATTGGGTAACAATATTGACAATTAGTTGGTAATTTTGGCACTTAAGTAGTTAAATTATACACTTTTATTATTATTGAAAAACAACTAATTTGATACACTGCTTTTAAAAACAAATATTCATAGAATAATTTGAGCAAAAACAAGTACATTGTCTGTCTTTTCTAGTTATCAGTTGCTTTCTATAGTCATAACAAGTCAAGTTATTCATAGCTGTTTACTCTAATAATTAATAAACTCTGCAAAAATGTCCTAAACCTATATTTGCTCAAAATTATCCATGTCGCCTTAATAGGCTGCACAGGCTGCCCAGCATATTAATAATTACAACTGCACCCGCCCATCCCCAGACGAGAATCCCCCTAAAGCCGACCTCGAGCTGGTCAAGTCGCCAGTTGATGGCAAGCGACGCCGTCAAAGAGGCTCAGGCGGCGGCGGCAGCGGCTTGCTGAACCGTCTGCTCTGCTGCTTTGGCGTTGGCGCCTCCAACGGTCCCGGCGGCCGTGCAGAGCACTACCGGAATGGACAGACCCGCCCGCCAGACCTGCTGGGCCCAGAGACCCGGCCATGGCCGACCGGATCTGCGCCGTCATTGATCTGGATGAGACCCTGGTGCACAGCTCCTTCAAGGTGCGCCTCTTAGTGCTTAAAACAGTCTGCTGGTTTCAGATGTCGCAGACTCCAAATTTCCTGAATTATAGTATTTCTTTTAAGATTTCTGGCCTGGGACTCCTTCCTTCATTCTTCATGCTTCTTAGATCCTCATGTTGATCCTTCATGCTTCCCAGATGCTCATGTTGATCCTTCATGCTTCCCAGATCCTTATGTTGATCCTTAATGCTTCCCAGATCCTCATGTTGATCCTTAATGCTTCCCAGATCCTCATGTTGATCCTTAATGCTTCCCAGATCCTCATGTTGATCCTTCATGCTTCCCAGATGCTCATGTTGATCCTTGCTGCTTCCCAGATCCTTATGTTGATCCTTCATGCTTCCCAGATCCTCATGTTGATCCTTAATGCTTCCCAGATGCTCATGTTGATCCTTGATGCTTCCCAGATCCTCATGTTGATCCTTCATGCTTCCCAAATCCTCATGTTGATCCTTGATGCTTCCCAGATCCTCATGTTGATCCTTGATGCTTCCCAGATCCTCATGTTGATCCTTGATGCTTCCCAGATCCTCATGTTGATCCTTAATGCTTCCCAGATGCTCATGTTGATCCTTGCTGCTTCCCAGATCCTTATGTTGATCCTTCATGCTTCCCAGATCCTCATGTTGATCCTTAATGCTTCCCAGATGCTCATGTTGATCCTTGATGCTTCCCAGATCCTCATGTTGATCCTTAATGCTTCCCAGATGCTCATGTTGATCCTTAATGCTTCCCAGATCCTCATGTTGATCCTTGATGCTTCCCAGATCCTTATGTTGATCCTTAATGCTTCCCAGATGCTCATGTTGATCCTTGATGCTTCCCAGATGCTCATGTTGATCCTTAATGCTTCCCAGATGCTCATGTTGATCCTTGATGCTTCCCAGATGCTCATGTTGATCCTTAATGCTTCCCAGATGCTCATGTTGATCCCCTTAGATAATTTGATTACTTTTCAAGTTGATGACGGGTTTCCTAGCTTGAGAGTTTTATGCATATTCTAAGTCGAGTGTGTTGTTGAAGGGGCACCTGTAGGTATGTTTGTAGTACAGTTTAGATTTGCTGACTGCCTTCTAATTTTCGTGTTTTGCACGCCCCTTTCTAACCCTCTAAATTGTGTTCTCACGCGTGTGTTGGGCGCCTGTTAAGTATAAGTTATAATGTACCTAGTTAATTAGTTTTTCCAGCCAAAATAGGCCTAAACCCGCGTGTTTTGAAACATAAAGAACCGAGTCTGCACTCGGCCACTTTATCTGGGGGTGGGCGCCCTGTTCAGTCAGCCGCTCACTCAAGTCATTCAGCACTGCGCAGTGCTAGAAGTTTGCTAATTTCGCAGCACACAAAGTACTGGCATGAACTGTCGCTGCATTTTTATACTGATTAAAGTGCAGCACGGCCAGTTAGGTAGGATTGACCCGGAAAGCACCTGTGCTGGTGACCAGTTCTGGGCCGGATAGATTTGGTAGCCTCATGGTAGCTAACATTTTTGTCCTGAACACTGAATTTTTGTTCGCCATGTCTTTACCCCCCCCCCCCATCCGCCTATGTCGCGCAGTACGTGCAAGATCCCGACTTCGCCATTGGCGTCGAAATTGAAGGCTTCGTGCACCAAGTCTACGTGCTGAAGCGGCCATACGCTGACGAATTCCTGCGCAGAATGGGCGAGCTGTTCGAATGCGTGCTGTTCACTGCCAGCCTGGCCAAGGTGAGCTACCTACCTATCTGCCTACCTATCTGTCTACCTATCTGCCTACCTATCTATGTACCTATCTGCCTACCTACCTATCTACCTATCTACCTACCTATCTGCCTACCTACCTATCTATCTACCTATCTGCCTACCTATCTATCTACCTATCTATCTACCTATCTGCCTACCTATCTATCTACCTATCTATCTACTTATCTACTTACCTATCTGCCTGCCTATCTATCTACCTATCTGCCTACCTATCCATCTACCTATCTATCTACCTATCTACTTACCTATCTGCCTACCTATCTGCCTACCTATCTATCTACCTATCTGCCTACCTATCTATCTGTCTATCTATCTATCTTATCTTATCTACCTGTCTATCTATCTATCTATCTATTTATCTATATGTCTATCTATCTATCTTATCTTATCTACCTGTCTATCTATCTATCTATCTATTTATCTATATGTCTATCTACCTAAATATCTACCTACCTACCTACCTATCTATCTACCTACCTACCTACCTACCTACCTACCTACCTACCTACCTACCTATTTATCTATCTGTCTAACTACCTACCTGTCTAACTAACTATCTGCCTGCCTATCTATCTGTCTATCGATCTATTCATCCATCCATTTTTGAGCATCTATGCATCTATGCAAATTCATTGAGCTAAAACTGGCGAGTACAATGTTGATTTTATTATTATGCGCCATTATTGGTATATGGTTGCAATATCACCGACCTATAAATTGGTCAGGCAGGCAATGTCTAGCTCAGACTGGAAGCAGTTTAGCCTGTTGGCGCTAGGCCATCTTGTCATAGCAGTGTGCAGTACGCGGCCAGGCCCTGAAAGCACAAACAACAGTGCATCTGTGTATATAATATTGTTGCCTATAACTGATCCTGCCAGTTGCAACAAGTGCGCCTTTAGCGGTTTTTTTCTGTAGCAAAGTCGCAAATTTCATAGTTTGCGGCTTGTAGACAGCACTTTCCTCTGCTGCTGCTGCTAATATGGGTAGGCTGGCAAAGCTGGCACAATTTCAAATACGCGTGCAATGCGCACTAAGGTATCGGGTGTCCGTGCGATCAAAAACAGCTAAGCCGCTTGTGCGTACACGCCTTAGCCTAGAGCGGAATATAGCTGTATTCTGTGTTCTTGTGCTTTACACAGTGTAGGACTTCTCTGCGAAAGAAGCTTTTAAGGACATGTCTGTACTAGTTAGTGTTCGCCATCAAATCATTAACCTTTTCTTAAATTCCCCAATGAATCACTTCCGAATGCTTCATCTATTTCAGATAAATCGTCCTTTGGTTCTCCTTCAAGTGCTTCATCTATTCCAGGAAAATCGCCCCTTTTGAATCTACGGAATGCTTGCTCTATTCCAGGAAAATCGCCTCTTTTGAATCTACGGAATGCTTGCTCTATTCCAGGAAAATCGCCTCTTTTGAATCTACGGAATGCTTGCTCTATTCCAGGAAAATCGCCCCTTTTGAATCTACGGAATGCTTGCTCTATTCCAGGAAAATCGCCTCTTTTGAATCTACGGAATGCTTGCTCTATTCCAGGAAAATCGCCTCTTTTGAATCTACGGAATGCTTGCTCTATTCCAGGAAAATCGCCCCTTTTGAATCTACGGAATGCTTGCTCTATTCCAGGAAAATCGCCTCTTTTGAATCTACGGAATGCTTGCTCTATTCCAGGAAAATCGCCCCTTTTGAATCTATGGAATGCTTGCTCTATTCCAGGAAAATCACCTCTTTTGAATCTCGGGAATGCTTGCTCTATTCCAGGAAAATCGCCTCTTTTGAATCTACGGAATGCTTGCTCTATTCCAGGAAAATCGCCCCTTTTGAATCTCGGGAATGCTTGCTCTATTCCAGGAAAATCGCCCCTTTTGAATCTCGGGAATGCTTGCTCTATTCCAGGAAAGGCGTTGCCTTGCAGACTGCGGAGTCTTGCAGCCTGCAGCGTAAGCCGGGCGTAGAGTTCCGGCAGCAGCACAGACTAATCCATTCCCCCATCCGCACAGAATCATCTCGGATGTGTTCTCTTCATGCATCTCTGTTCCAGCTCGGAGTCGGCTCACTTCGCAGGCTAGACACTAAGCCTATATTCTTTTGCACTTTCCCCTTAAGACGACTGAGCTCGCTCCCCATCCAGGGGCGGGAATTATGCCGGATACGATTTTTGTCTCGCACAGATTCTCGCAGAACCAGCCGTCGTCCTCCTGCTTAACCGTCGGGGTGCAATGTGTCTAGGTATAAAATATGGCTTTAAAATGTAGCCTTCTAGCTCTTGTATCGTTACAATAGGTACTCAAGTACTGGAAATATAATAATTAGTACAAAGAAACCAATAGAAAAGCTTTCCTTTCGTTGTAGCTCTTATCTGAGCTATCAATGTGTCAATTTCACTAATTTCGTCTCCAGTACGCGGACCCGGTGTCGGACCACTTGGACAAGTGGGGCGCCCTCAAGTACCGGCTGTTCCGCGAGGCCTGCGTCTTTCACTGCGACAATTACGTGAAAGATTTGTCGCTTCTAGGCCGGCCCGTTGATCGGTGCGTCATCATTGACAACTCGCCAGCCTCCTACATGCTGAATAAGGAGAATGCGGTACGCTGCTTTGTGCACGTCTTAGTCGCACTACTTAGTAGTATTGCTTGAATATTTGTAGCTTTATTTGTTAAACCCTAAGCGATTATCTGCTTCTACCTCTTGCGCTACATCCACTGGCACTCCACTGCATCCACTGGCACTCCACTGCATACACTGGCACTCCACTGCATCCACTGGCACTCCAGTGGCACTCCACTGCATACACTGGCACTCCACTGCATACACTGGCACTCCACTGCATACACTGGCACTCCACTGCATACACTGGCACTCCAGTGGCACTCCACTGCATACACTGGCACTCCACTGCATCCACTGGCACTCCACTGCATACACTGGCACTCCACTGCATACACTGGCACTCCACTGCATACACTGGCACTCCACTGCATCCACTGGCACTCCACTGCATACACTGGCACTCCACTGCATCCACTGGCACTCCACTGCATACACTGGCACTCCACTGCATACACTGGCACTCCACTGCATCCACTGGCACTCCACTGCATACACTGGCACTCCACTGCATACACTGGCACTCCACTGCACACACTGGCACTCCACTGCATACACTGGCACTCCACTGCATACACTGGCACTCCACTGCATACACTGGCACTCCACTGCATACACTGGCACTCCACTGCATCCACTGGCACTCCACTGCATACACTGGCACTCCACTGCATACACTGGCACTCCAGTGGCACTTCACTGCATACACTGGCACTCCACTGCATCCACTGGCGCTCCACTGCATCCACTGGCACTCCACTGCATACACTGGCACTCCACTGCATCCAATGGCACTCTACTGCATACACTGGCACTCCAGTGGCACTCCACTGCACATACTGGCACTCCACTACACACACTGGCACTCCACTGCATACACTGGCACTCCACTGCATACACTGGCACTACACTGCATACACTGGCACTCCACTGCATACACTGGCACTCCACTGCATCCACTGGCACTCCACTGCATACACTGGCACTCCACTGCATACACTGGCACTCCACTGCATACACTGGCACTCCACTGCATCCACTGGCACTCCACTGCATACACTGGCACTCCACTGCATACACTGGCACTCCACTGCATACACTGGCACTCCAGTGGCACTCCACTGCATACACTGGCACTCCACTGCATCCACTGGCACTCCACTGCATACACTGGCACTCCACTGCATCCACTGGCACTCCACTGCATACACTGGCACTCCACTGCATACACTGGCACTCCACTGCATCCAATGGCACTCTACTGCACACACTGGCACTCCACTGCATACACTGGCACTCCACTGCATACACTGGCACTCCACTGCATCCACTGGCACTCCAGTGGCACTCCACTGCATACACTGGCACTCCACTGCATACACTGGCACTCCACTGCATACACTGGCACTCCACTGCATACACTGGCACTCCACTGCATACACTGGCACTCCACTGCACACACTGGCACTCCACTGCATACACTGGCACTCCACTGCATACACTGGCACTCCACTGCATACACTGGCACTCCACTGCATACACTGGCACTCCACTGCATCCACTGGCACTCCACTGCATACACTGGCACTCCACTGCATACACTGGCACTCCAGTGGCACTTCACTGCATACACTGGCACTCCACTGCATCCACTGGCGCTCCACTGCATCCACTGGCACTCCACTGCATACACTGGCACTCCACTGCATCCAATGGCACTCTACTGCATACACTGGCACTCCAGTGGCACTCCACTGCACATACTGGCACTCCACTACACACACTGGCACTCCACTGCATACACTGGCACTCCACTGCATACACTGGCACTACACTGCATACACTGGCACTCCACTGCATACACTGGCACTCCACTGCATCCACTGGCACTCCACTGCATACACTGGCACTCCACTGCATACACTGGCACTCCACTGCATACACTGGCACTCCACTGCATCCACTGGCACTCCACTGCATACACTGGCACTCCACTGCATACACTGGCACTCCACTGCATACACTGGCACTCCAGTGGCACTCCACTGCATACACTGGCACTCCACTGCATCCACTGGCACTCCACTGCATACACTGGCACTCCACTGCATCCACTGGCACTCCACTGCATACACTGGCACTCCACTGCATACACTGGCACTCCACTGCATCCAATGGCACTCTACTGCACACACTGGCACTCCACTGCATACACTGGCACTCCACTGCATACACTGGCACTCCACTGCATCCACTGGCACTCCAGTGGCACTCCACTGCATACACTGGCACTCCACTGCATACACTGGCACTCCACTGCATACACTGGCACTCCACTGCATACACTGGCACTCCACTGCATACACTGGCACTCCACTGCATACACTGGCACTCCACTGCATACACTGGCACTCCACTGCATACACTGGCACTCCACTGCATACACTGGCACTCCACTGCATCCACTGGCACTCCACTGCATACACTGGCACTCCACTGCATCCACTGGCACTCCACTGCATACACTGGCACTCCACTGCATACACTGGCACTCCACTGCATCCACTGGCACTCCACTGCATACACTGGCACTCCACTGCATACACTGGCACTCCACTGCACACACTGGCACTCCACTGCATACACTGGCACTCCACTGCATACACTGGCACTCCACTGCATACACTGGCACTCCACTGCATACACTGGCACTCCACTGCATCCACTGGCACTCCACTGCATACACTGGCACTCCACTGCATACACTGGCACTCCAGTGGCACTTCACTGCATACACTGGCACTCCACTGCATCCACTGGCGCTCCACTGCATCCACTGGCACTCCACTGCATACACTGGCACTCCACTGCATCCAATGGCACTCTACTGCATACACTGGCACTCCAGTGGCACTCCACTGCACATACTGGCACTCCACTACACACACTGGCACTCCACTGCATACACTGGCACTCCACTGCATACACTGGCACTACACTGCATACACTGGCACTCCACTGCATACACTGGCACTCCACTGCATCCACTGGCACTCCACTGCATACACTGGCACTCCACTGCATACACTGGCACTCCACTGCATACACTGGCACTCCACTGCATCCACTGGCACTCCACTGCATACACTGGCACTCCACTGCATACACTGGCACTCCACTGCATACACTGGCACTCCAGTGGCACTCCACTGCATACACTGGCACTCCACTGCATCCACTGGCACTCCACTGCATACACTGGCACTCCACTGCATCCACTGGCACTCCACTGCATACACTGGCACTCCACTGCATACACTGGCACTCCACTGCATCCAATGGCACTCTACTGCACAAACTGGCACTCCACTGCATACACTGGCACTCCACTGCATACACTGGCACTCCACTGCATACACTGGCACTCCACTGCATACACTGGCACTCCACTGCATACACTGGCACTCCACTGCATACACTGGCACTCCAGTGGCACTTCACTGCATACACTGGCACTCCACTGCATCCACTGGCGCTCCACTGCATCCACTGGCACTCCACTGCATACACTGGCACTCCACTGCATCCACTGGCACTCCACTGCATACACTGGCACTCCACTGCATACACTGGCACTCCACTGCATACACTGGCACTCCAGTGGCACTCCACTGCATACACTGGCACTCCACTGCATCCACTGGCACTCCACTGCATACACTGGCACTCCACTGCATACACTGGCACTCCACTGCATACACTGGCACTACACTGCATACACTGGCACTCCACTGCATACACTGGCACTCCACTGCATACACTGGCACTCCACTGCATACACTGGCACTCCACTGCATCCACTGGCACTGCACTGCATACACTGGCACTCCACTGCATACACTGGCACTTCACTGCATACACTGGCACTCCACTGCATCCACTGGCACTCCAGTGGCACTCCACTGCATCCACTGGCACTCCACTGCATCCACTGTCACTCCACTGCAAACACTGTCACTCCAGTGCATACACTGGCACTCCACTGCATACACTGGCACTCCACTGCAAACACTGGCACTCCAGTGGCACTGTGACATCTCTATCGATACTGCACAACCTCATGACTGGCAGTCAGCCTATCGCTAATCCGTTGCACCCGTTGCAGATTCAGGTGAAAACCTGGCTAGGCGACAGATCGGACACTGAGCTGCGCGACCTCCTGCCCTACATGGAAGAGCTTGCCAAGGCCCAGTCCGTGTCTACCTACCTGCGCGAGCATCCGCCACCGTCCCACTCTCTGCTGAACTTTGGCCACATTTTGCACCTGCACGATCACTGAGCATAAAATTACAGGCCCCTTGGGCCGCTGCTGGTGGCGATATCCTGAAAGCAACAAATCTAGAGAAAAAGACTGCGTAGGCCTTGTCGTCAGGAGGTGACAATTTTCATTAAACCGTTAATTCATTCATCGATATTGTCTCTACCTTTTCTTCCACAAAGTGACGCCGCGTTCAACTGATACTGCTAATTAGCACCGTGTCTTGCACTGCGGCGCGCTATTCTCTGTGCTCATATCTGTTTAAATATTTGGTGTTATTTTGCAACCCGCCCCCTTCCCTCGCATTGTTATTATCCACTTGGTTAGGCGGCAAATTGTCAGTTTATGCCAGTTCTGTAATTGTTCCGAGTACCACTGGTCAAAACTATAAATTTCGTATCCTTGCAAATTTCTTAGACTATTAACAGAACTGTAGAGAGCGGAATAGTTTTGAATTGTCGAATTAGATGATGCTTGAGTGAAGTTGAACTGATTCACTTTTGTATCGGTGCTAATCTTAATTTCCTTAATTCTGTAGTTGCTACCCGGATCGATGACTCGTCAGAGTTGATTATTGATGTGTATATCAGCTCTGTCATTAATGTCTCTAAGCCTTTGCCATGTGTGCATAGCTAGCCAATATTTATGTCCGTACACAATTTGCTCCGACATTGTCTCGCTTACATCTCGCTTCTAGCTGTCTGTCGGGTTTCTGTCCTTGCCTACAATATGAAAATATATATGTAGGCATGTGTGTGTGCTATGTGTTGAAGCCATGTTTGTCCATTGTCTCATTTTTTGTTTGTTTAAAATCGCCTCAACTGCCTGATTTTAGTCGCATGCGGTTTCCCGCATCAGTTTAATTGGACTCCGTTAATCTGGGCCTAATAGAGAGGGGGAATCCTCTGTTTTTTGGACTGCGTTTTCCTTATCACATTTGTTGCTGTGCTAATCTGATTTTCTACATATATACAATAGTCATATTCATATAGAATTGCTATATTATATCTCTATTTGCCTAGTACATGAAAATTGTTGGCCTTAATTATTGCTCCTAACGATTATTCGAGACTTTAATTGTACTCTAGTCAGTCTCTGTTATACAGCCGCGTGCGATTGGAGATTCAGAAATTCGCCGAATAGTTTTTTGTCCGAATATATCGCACCTTTTCGTATCTATTTTTTGGTTGCCTTCGCAGTTGGCCTCGCAACTAGTTGCTTACGAGCTATTATATGTTCTATGCAGGAATTGTACATAATACATCTTTTTGATTTCCCGCTACTTACCCTGCCACACCTGCTTTATCGAGCAGTCCGTACTATTTTTTTCTAATAAGATTCACCGTCAATTTTTGAATTAAAATTTTGAAGACGTAATTACTAAAATTCTCCAACACTTGCGGAATCGCTTTTCAAAGCCTTAGTAATTTGTCCTAATACTACTGCTTGTACGAGTACGCTATATGCTTGTAATAAATCAAACTAAAGAAGTCTTATTTAGTCAAGGGCATAGTAAGTCATGCTTTCATCATTTCACAGGCCGTTCCAGTCAATTTGCCGGCGGGCTTTTAAAGCTGCAAACATGTAGTTTAGCATGAAGTCTTAAAAAAACTTAAAAACTAAAACAAAGTGCGTACACGTGACATGCATAAAATTGGTGAACTAACCGTTATGGCGTTTAGATGTACATGAGGATGCATAGCGGGCTTTCCTTGAAAGTATAATTAAACAATGAGTAACAAACGATTAATTTTAGACTTTTACGTTAAATCAGAAAGAACATCGCTACATTATCTTAATAGTGTCTTTAAAAAAACATAACTTATTATTACTCAGTCTTTTTGTGCTTTTAGGATTCTAGTAAAAGTTAGCACCTGAAAACCAGAAAACATGATGCAACCAGAGATTTTGTTTTTGCTTGATTAAATATTTGCAATTTGCATATCATTGACAACGTCATTAAAACATTTGAGCATTGAATTAAATCGGCAGCGTAGGCCGTAAACCGCAATGTCCAGCAGAGATAGGTAAGCTTTAAAATAAGTATTTGTTGTACATAGAACATATTTGTGACATATTAGACTAGGCTAGGCCTATAATGAAAGTATAATATTATACAATGAGTAACAAACGATTAATTTTAGACTTTTACGTTAAATCAGAAAGAACATCGCTCCATTATCTTAATAGTGTCTTAAAAAAACATAAATAACTTATTATTACTCAGTCTTTTTGCGCTTTTAGGATTCTAGTAAAAGTTAGCGCCTGAAACCATTAGAGCCAACAGATTCACATTTTTTGTTATGACGTGACGATTACGATGCTTTAAAATTCAAATATGATGCAACCAGAGATTTTGTTTTTGCTTGATAAATATTTGCAATTTGCATATCATTGACAACGTCATTAGAACATTTGAGCATTGAATTAAATCGGCAGCGTAGGCCGTAAACCACAATGTCCAGCAGAGATAGGTAAGCTTTAAAATAAGTATTTGTTGTACATAGAACATATTTGTGACATATTAGACTAGGCTAGGCCTATAATCCATTTTAATTAGGCCTTACTAGGCCTAAAATAATATCTTACAACATTAAAATTTTAATATTCCATTTTTATGTGAGTAGTGTAAGTTAGAGTGTTGGCAGCATTAATATTTTGGTATCAGGCGCGAGTAGAATTCCAATTTTTATAGGCATAGGAGACTAGGAGTGACTGGGTCTAGAATTTTATATGTTTTTCTCTTTTAGTCTCCTCTTCTCTTTGCTCTCTCTATAGCTCTACCCCATTCCCCTCTTCTCTCTTTTTATCTTATATATTTTCTTTCTCATTTTATATCTTGCCTCTCCTCTTTTCTCTAATCTTCTATTCTTTTTCCTTTCTACTTTTCAATAGGCTTGCAATAGAGTCCCAATATCAATGAGCCTAGATTTTTGTTTGAGCCAAGCTTAAATTGGGTAGTAAAAGTAGCAACAAATTTTGAGTGGTTAAGTCAAGCTTGAGTAGCTAGTTGGTAATTGGCTAATATTATATTATATATATATAATATATAATATATAATATTATATTACAAGTATTGAAACCCGTCAATTTTGAACCCAGGGAATTCGATTCCCAGAAATATTTGTGTATGTGCTCTGAGATCTGAGGCCATACTCAAACAAAAACTTTTTAATAGTTAGTAAGATAGAGATAAACAAAATAGAGTACATTCGTGTAAAATTTGGATTTGAGACAAACATTGATATTGTTTGCTGGGGTGCTTTTTACGTTAAATAGGCAATTAATGTCTGTTTGACTCTAAAATATGTATTGGCAAACTCTGGCCTCTGCCTCTGACTCTCCCTATGTCCCTTGGATCCTTTGAAACTTCTATTTTCTTTTCTGTTTCCTCTCTTCTCTCTTGTCCCTTGTCTCTCCTCTTTGCTCTCTTTCCTTTCCTTTCTTCTCTTTTTCATCTCTCTTCTCTCATCTTTTTTTGCTCTCTGATCTCTCTTTTCTTTTTTGTCTCTTCTCATTTATTTCTTTTCATTTCTCTTTGCTTCCTTCTCTCTCTCTGCTTCCCCCTCTCTCTTTGCTTCCCCGCTCTCTCTCATCTCCTCTCCCATCTTTCTTTTCCTCTCTACTCTCTCCCCTCCATTCTCCTCTTTTCTCTCCTTTCGCCTTACTCACTTCTCTCTCCCTTAGTCTCTCCTCTCGTCTCTGTAATCTCTTCTCTCTTATATCTCCTCTGTTCTCTTTATTCTCCCATCTCTCATCTTTTCATTTTTGTCTCTGCTCTCAGCTCATCTCCCCTCTTTCATCTGTCATCTTTACTGTCTTTTATGCTGTCTTATTCTGTCCTCTGTACTCTTTTCTTTCACCTCTTCTCTTCTCTTCCCTCTTCTATATATTTTCTCCTTCTCTTGTCTTGTCTCTTCTCTCTCCACTCTCCTCCTTTATCTCTCATCTCTCATTTCTCATCTCTCTTTTCTCATCTTTACTAACTCTTCTCTCTGCTCTCCTCTCAACTGCAGCTCTGCTCTCTCTTCTCTATTTGCTCCTCTACACTCTCCTCTCCACTTGCTACTCTACTCTCTACTCTCTCCTCTCTACTTGCTCCTCTACTTGCTTTTCTACTCTTTCCTCTCTACTCACTCCTCTACTCTCCTCTCTACTCGCTCCTCTACTCTCTACTCGCTCCTCTATTCACTCCTCTACTCTGCTCGCTCCTCTACTTGCTCCTCTACTCACTCCTCTACTCTCTCCTCTCTACTCTCTCCTCTCATCATCCTCACTCCCTCATCTCTCCTATTATCTTTTATCTTTTCCCTTATTCCCTCTCTCACCTTTCCTCTCTTTTTGAATAGTCTATTCCTTCTTCTCTCCACTCTCAACTGCCCCTCAGCCATGAGCTGGATTCTTTATCTGGCCTTTGATGTAAAAGTCTGCCCATTCCTGCTTAGAAAGCCAATTTGTTGGACATAGTACTCTCATGGCTGTTCTTATGCTTTGATCATGTTATCTTTCTTGCCAATTTGCAAGGCCTGAAAAGAATTTGTGTATCTTCAACTCCACTGTAGTCTGCATCAGTCTTATTGTAACAACCAAGGAAATATGCATTTCTTAGGAGGCCATTTAAATTTTAAAGTACCTTTAAGAGAAACCTTAAATTTCCATGGTGTGACTAATTTAGTAGGGTTGCATATTGTAATGCTTTGCATAACTTTGTCATAAATCTTTTGCTTTTACAAAGGATGCTGGATTGTCTTGTTTGCCAATTGCCATCCACCATTAAAATGCTGCAGAGTTTGCCTATACAGAGGGCAGTGGTTAGAATTTCTCACTAAGCTGTCATTCATGGCTAAATGTAGCCTCTCCACTCTCAGGGTGCAGAGAAGGCTTTAAAAAAGTTATTCCAAAACACTGTACATTGCCATGTACATTAAGCCCTATCGCCTTACCCTTGGTCTGGCTCTGGGGAATGAGTGAGTTGAGTATACAAACAACAAAAAAGCAGACAAAATTCTCATGCTAACAGTTTCTGTTCTGATTGAGTTACAGAGTTGAAACTTTACATTTTGACAAAGAATGAGTCAATTAAGAATTGTGTCAAGTTTAAAATCAATCGCTTCATGTGGAGCAAACTTATGGCAGCTAAAAGTTAGTCAATTTTGAAACCCTTTTACACATCTAGGCCTAGATCAGGAAAGAGAGGCAGGCGGGCGGAGGTTGGGATGGCTGCCTTGCTGAAAAAAATAGCCTAACTTGAAAAGTGCACAGCACCGCTCAGGATTAACTTTGAGACTCAAAATTTTATATAATTGTGTCAAAATAGTTTAAGATTGTCTGTGTCAAATTTGAAGAGAATTGGTAGAAGCGGAGTGGCGCTATGGAGGATTTAGTGAAAAAAATTGCACATTTTAAGCAGTTTTTTGTACTTTTAGGTAGGAAGACTTGAGTCTAGTGAATTTAAAAGTAGCCTAAGACATTCTCCATAGTAAGTTTAGGGTGGGTGTAAAGTTTGGTGTAATTTGGTTGAGCGGTTTCATACATGCGCAACAGTCGGCCGAGTCGGCCGATCCGGCCGACCGATTTGGCGGCCAACCAAGGAAGTCGCAAAAATGCCCACCCGAAAAAGTAACCAAGTAGTAGTGCTAAGTAGCTGACGAGGCATTTTGGCTTAATAAGACAGTCATAGTTACTCCTGCCGTTTACCCAAAGTTGCGTTTATTTGCTTTAGGGTTTTTTTACATGTAAGTCGCATTTTTGGCCAAAAACTACGTCGCATTTTTGTTAAAACTAAGTCGCATGGCCGACCGAATTTCGGAGGTTGCGCATGTATGAGCGGTTTGGGAGTCCATAGCAATCAAAATTGTACACACATAGACAGAGTTTTGATTTTTATGTGTAGAGATGATTGAAAATAAAGAAGTTAGCCCTACACCTAAGCAATAAATAACCTTAGGCCTAGTCAAAAAGCCAGTATAGTATAGTATAGCATAGCATATACCATAGTCTGGATCATGTTGATGGTGGGTGAACACTCAAACAAAAATTGTAGAATTACAAATGTATGCTAGAAAAACAAGTTTAATATATATTTGCATTCTCTAGTATTGTAACGATAAATCCATACTCTGGATCATGTAGTATATGCCCAAAAATTCAGGTGTGCATTGGCCTTATATGCCAAAAGTAGGCATGCACAGTTGGCGCACATCACTCCTAAGAAAATAGTGTATGTGCACATCTGGCATGCACTTTATAGAATCACATGAAAGAGTTATTGTGAAATAGAAAAAAAATAAAATAATCATTTTTGAGCATAAATTTCAAGCATTCTAGATTTTTTAAGCTCATAATAAAGCATTTAAACTAATCTTTGTATGTATCAATTTTCTACTGTAAGTATTATTGCCAAAAAGCAGAAAAATTAACCAACTTAACTGCCAAAAGGGTCTATTATGCAATTCAAAAAAGGTCATTTATTGTCACAATGTAAAATAGGTCATTTATTGTTGCAGCACTGGCGCAGTTTTGAAAATAGGCATGCACTCATTTTTTAGATTTTATATTAATGTACCCCAGGTTAAATGCCATAAAAATGACGAGACCTCATTTGTACACTGGGTTTGTGCGCCATTATATAAAAAAATTGTCATTTGACACTATGTATAGACCACTGTGTCATGTATGCCAGGATATACCCTGATGTAGGCTGAAAAATGGCAAGACCCTTGTTATATGCCTGGAATCCCAGTGTATATGTCACCTTCCAAACTTGGTATATGCAAGGCCAATCAATGCATGCCCAATTTTTTGGGCATATACTACACAATCTAGAATGTGGAGCATGTACAAAAATGTTTAGGGAACAATTTTGTGCTACCTAGATCTAGATACCAATTGTGTACTATTTGAAACTTAAAACTTGATAAAATAGATTAACATGATAGATTATGATAGATTAACAAGAAGGTAAAAATAGTTATTAAGTTATAATAATTTGTGCATAAAACTTAGTTTACTATATAGAAAAAGAATTTTGTTTTGCTAGGCCTATAAATATAGTTATAGCCTATGGCAACTATCAAAAAGACATCTATTACATAAAAGTAAAATTTTATTTTTTAGTTATTTTATTCTTTGTACACATTCATACATCTTTATGTACTACTAAAAAAACCAAAATTTTGAAATAAGAGACAAATATATAATTAAAAAATAGAGTAATAAGAAGTTTTGTTTATATCCGGTAAATATTAAAGTTTCTGTTATTTTCAGATATAACTCAGCGGTTGCCAGATGAAGAATCTAGCTCAGTGCTGCTGTCGGAGCCCAATGAGAGGAAAGGAGAGAGAATTTTGAGAAGAAAATAGAGGAGAGAGCTGACAGATTAGAAAAATGAATGAAAAGAGAAGATGAGAGGAGAGGAGAGAAGAGAGCTGATAGCTGACAAAAGGCGCAAAGTTTTATGATTAGCGAGTTGGATTGCTGTTGTGAATCTGAAGGACTCGAGGACAGCATGTGGCTCGCGGGCCAGAGTTTGCCAGCCCCTGCATTCACTGGTACACATAGGGTACCCCAAAATGACTAACTAGTGTCTGTTAATTGCAAGACTATAAATTTTGTATTTACCATACCCTTTTACGTTTCCGTTTACAAAAACGCAGGTACAGAGACCGGGATAGGGACAGGAACCGGGAGCGCGACAGGGACCGGGACCGGCACAGGCGGCGCCGCTCCGGCAGCCGGGACCGGCACGGCCACTCGTCCGAGCACAAACGGCGGAGCCGAAGTCGCTCGCCGTCGTCGCATCTGCGGCCTGCTGTACGCGATGGCCTCGCCGCTGTGGCCACAGCCGCCGCCGCTGCCAAAGCCGCTAAAGCAGCGGCGGCCGCGGCAGAGTCGGAGGTGCTGAGAACGGCGGCCGCTACTCAGCAGCAGCAGCAGTTGCTGCCTCAGCCGCAGCTGCCAAAGCCGCAGCAGGGGCCGCGTCAATCAAAATTCGAGCTCGAAGGCGCCGTAATCCTTGGCGACGGGCCGATCGATCGGGAGGCCGAGGCGCGCCGGCTCGAGCTGGAGATGCAAAAGAGGCGCGAGCGAATCGAGCGCGAACGGGCCGAGCGCGAACGGCTTCGAGCCGAGGCGGCCGAGTCGGCGCTGCAGCAGCCGCTCCGCCTGCCGTCCGCCCCGTCAGGGCTGAAGCCGCCGCCGCCATTGCGTCGTAAACTCGGCGACTCAAACGGTGTCGGAGCCGGCGGCAACGAGGAATCCGGTGACGAGGCCCTGCTGAAGAAGGCCAAGGCAGCCGAGGATGCCGAGGACGATGACGTGGACCCGCTAGACGCCTACATGGCCCAGCTGCAGAAAGCTGGCCCGCAAAAGCAGGAGCCAAAGTCTGCAACAGCGGCCCCGCTAGCTAACTCCGCCGCGGCGGGTACGGGCTCTGGGCCCAGAGTCACCATCATCAGGGCGACGAGCTCGGCAGCTGGGCCGGGCAGCGAGCCCCAGTCTGCGCGCGGCTGGCACCGCCAAGTCGGCCAGTTCGACGCGCAAAGGCGAACTAATGGAGGCGGATGCTGATGGACTGGAGTACTCTAGCGAAGAGGAAGAGCAGACCCTAGAGGAGGCGCTGATGGCGCGTACTGGCTCCGCTCGCAAAGAGAAACTCATCTCTGTTGATCACTCCAAGATTGAGTACGCTCCATTTACTAGGGCTTTCTATCGCGAGTGCCCGGAAGTGGCAGAAATGACGCCGGAAGCGGTGGCCGAGCTGCGCGCGCGAGCTCGGCGGCATCCAGGCCAAGGGGCGCAATTGTCCGAAGCCCGTACGTGACTGGGCCCAGGCCGGGCTCAGCTCCAACCTGCTCAATCTGCTCAGGCACTATAAATTTGATAAGCCCACGCCCATTCAGTGCCAGGCTTTGCCCATTGCGCTCTCGGGCAGGTGGGTACTTTATTGCATATAGGTCTTATATTGAGCAATTTCATAGCATGTATATCCTCTGCTTCCATTCTTGCATATCCTCTGCTTCCATCCTTGTATATCCTCTGCTTCCATCCCTGCTTATCATTTGCTTCCATCCCTGCAACTCCGCTTGCATCCCTGCATATCATCCGCTTCCATCCCTGTGCATTTCCTCCGCTTCCATCCCTGCATATCCTCTGCTTCCATCCCTGCATATTCTTTGCTTCCATCCCTGTATATCCTCTTTAACTTCCATCCCTGCATATCCTCTGCTTCCATCCCTGCATATCCTCTGCTTCCATCCTTGCATATTCTTTGCTTCCATCCCTGCATATGCTCTTCAACTTCCATCCCTGCATATTCTTTGCTTCCATCCCTGCATATTCTTTGCTTCCATCCCTGCATATTCTTTGCTTCCATCCCTGCATATGCTCTTCAACTTCCATCCCTGCATATCCTCTTCAACTTCCATCCCTGCATATCCTCTGCTTCCATCCCTGCATATCCTCTGCTTCCATCCCTGCAGATTCTTTGCTTCCATCCCTGCATATCCTCTGCTTCCATCCCTGCATATCCTCTGCTTCCATCCCTGCATATCCTCTTCAACTTCCATCCCTGCATATCCTCTGCTTCCATCCCTGCATATCCTCTGCTTCCATCCCTGCATATCATCCGCTTCCATCCCTGCATATCCCCTGCTTCCATCCCTGCAGAGACATGATCGGCATAGCGGCCACGGGTTCAGGCAAGACCCTGGCCTTCCTGCTGCCGCTGCTGGTGCACATCCGCGCTCAGCCACCTCTTGAGGCGGGCGAAGGCCCCATGGCTGTAGTGATGACGCCAACCCGCGAGCTTGCCCTGCAGATCTTCAAAGAGGCCAAACGGTTCGCTAAGCATCTCAGACTTCGCGTTGTCTGCGTGTACGGCGGCACGGGCATCTCGGAGCAGATTGCTGAGCTAAAGCGCGGCTGCGAGATTGTCGTCTGCACGCCTGGCCGAATGATCGACATGCTGGCGGCCAACGCCGGCCGGGTTACTAACCTGCGCCGGACTACTTTCTGCGTGCTAGACGAAGCCGACCGAATGTTCGACATGGGATTCGAGCCGCAGGTAAGACCGCCTCTCTCTCCGCAGATTAGTTTAAACCGTCTCCCAAGGTGTTGCTATGCAAGCGGGCAAGGGGCTGCGCTTAAAAAACAACTGGCTTGCTTAAGGCGGAGCGGAGCACCGCAAACACGATCCCTCTATTTCAGCGGTGAAAAAAATTAATTCAGCTCCGACGCGGCCCCGGATTGCAACTGAATTCAAATTCATTGTGTGTTTGGCCGCTGTCGCATTGCTGATTATTAGCGCCGGTGAGTTTCTGGCACCATTGCTGACTGTTAGTATTTTACTCACCTTATCTATCCGTCTATTCGGGCTCCGTACTGTCAACTGAATTCCGTTATCTTTACAGAAAATCATGCGAGCCGACTCATTTACCGACTGATTGATTTATTGAATAATGAAATCGCCGCAGGTTTTGCAACAGAGCAGAATCGCCGACTGTAGAAGTGGATTTTATGATTGCTAAAAATTATCGTATTTTAAATAACAGTTTTTGTTGCAGGATGTTAGCAGGCCTACTTACTAGTAGTAGGCCTAGTAGTTAGAGTGCCGGACTCACGACTGAAAGGTCCGGAATTCGATTTCCGATCCCACTGGAACAGTTTGTGTCCTTGAGCAAGACACTCAACTCTGCATTGCTTCAGTTCACCCAGCTGTAAAATGGGTGCCAGCATTAGCTGGGGTAATTAAGGGTGTGCATGCGACCCCCAGTCCTTGGACTGAACAGCCGTACGCAGCTTCAGATGCGCCGTGCAATAGCTGCGGCTGAGCAGCCGATTGCACATCTGCTCATTAGAGCAGGTGTAATCAATTATCATTGTTATTGTTATTACTAAGTAGTAAACTGAGAAATTCGTATCAAAATCCTGTGCAAAATCCGCTTAATTAGATATATTATACGAGGCGTGCCCTAATATTAATGCTACTTTTTATCGCACCTCATCGTTGGCAAACTACAGGCCCACATAGTTGTTGTCACTGGAAAGCGGCAAGTCTCTTTAAAAATAACTTTAATTTCAATGGCTTTGGATCAGTAGTTTCAGAGATATGGTTAGTTGAGTAGAGCAAGGTCGCTCTTGGACTGACTTACACGACGTCGCATATGTGCCAAAAATAGATTGCATGCATTCGCTGTCTATGGTCTAAAGCAGAGGTCGGCAAACTCCGGCCCGCAAGCCACATGCGGCCCGCAAAGCCTCTCTATCCGGCTCTCGGGTCCTTTGAAACTTCACAATAGCAATCCGGCCTGCTCAAGGTTTGTGTCTCTCCTCTCCTCTCCTCCTATATCCCTTCTCCTTTCTCCTCTCCTATCACTTCCCACCTCTCCTCTCCTCTCCCTTCTCTCTCCTCTCCCTCCTCTGGCCCGCAGTCATGTTTTAGGTTCCAAATCTGGCCCTTAAGATAAAAAATGGCCGACCTTGCTCTACTCAACTAACCATAATTCTCAAACTACTTATCGAAATCCATTAAAATTAAATTTATATTTAAGACTTGCCGCTTTCTTGGCACCAAATGTATTGGTCTGCAGTTTACTAACGATGAGCTGCGAAAAAAATAGCACTAATGGGCACGCCTCGTATTAACGGGGTTGTGCCACTGAAAGGTATATTCTTACGGCTAAGCAGCTCAGTGGTAAACAAGTCAGACCTTCGCGCCACAAGCCCTGATGAAAGTGAAAGGGTTGTCGTGAAAGCTTTGAGGGCCAACCCCCCAAAGCACGGAGAGTGCACATGCCTGACGATTACAATGTCAGGGTCGCTGTGCACCCTATGTGAGCGTCTGGATGAGTTTTGTGCCTGCAAACAGTTTTGGCGCGCTTCACGATCAGGGTCAGTGGATGGGCAACGGGTGCCCGCAATCCTCCTGCAAATATATTTATTTACACGCTCAACTGCCGCCCTCTCGTCTAATAGCAGTCTCCTCTCCTCTCCCCGCAATCGCAGGTGATGAAAATCGTTGAATCAATTCGGCCCGACCGTCAGACGCTGATGTTCAGCGCGACATTCCCCCGCCAAATGGAGATTCTGCGCGCAAAGTGCTGGACTCGCCTATCGAAGTGGTGGTGGGCGGCCGGGCGGTTGTCTGCAGCGAGGTTCAACAGGAGATCATCCTGCTGACTGAGGACGACAAGTTCTTTAAGCTGTTGGAACTGTTGGGCGTCTATCAGGAGCGCGGCGGCTGTCTGATCTTTGTTGACCGACAGGAGAAGGCTGACGAGCTGATGAAGCTGCTGATGAAGCATGCCTATCCGTGCCTGTCTCTGCACGGCGGCATCGACCAGTACGACCGGACAGCGTCATCACCGCCTTCAAGCGAGGCGACGCCCGCCTGCTGATCGCCACCAGCGTGGCCGCCCGCGGCCTTGACGTCACCGGCCTCATTCTGGTTGTCAACTACGACTGCCCCAATCACTACGAGGATTATGTGCACCGCTGCGGCAGGTGCGACTGGGAGTTGCTTACTGTATCTAATCTTGTTAGATGTCCTCTTAGACTGATTGATGCCTTTGACCCTCATCTCCCTCACGATACCTAAGGGCTGTCACCTTTGACCCTCATCTTCTCCCTCACGATGCCTAAGGGCTGTCACCTTTGACCCTCATCTTCTCCCTCACGATACCTAAAGGCTGTCACCTTTGACCCTCATCTTCTCCCTCACGATACCTAAGGGCTGTCACCTTTGACCCTCATCTTCTCAATCACAATACCTAAGGGCTGTCACCTTTGACCCTCATCTTCTCCCTCACAATACCTAAAGGCTGTCACCTTTGACCCTCATCTTCTCCCTCACAATACCTAATGGCTGTCACCTTTGACCCTCATCTTCTCCCTCACAATACCTAAAGGCTGTCACCTTTGACCCTCATCTTCTCCCTCACAATACCTAAAGGCTGTCACCTTTGACCCTCATCTTCTCAATCACAATACCTAAGGGCTGTCACCTTTGACCCTCATCTTCTCCCTCACAATACTTAAAGGCTGTCACCTTTGACCCTCATCTTCTCCCTCACAATACCTAAAGGCTGTCACCTTTGACCCTCATCTTCTCAATCACAATACCTAAGGCTGTCACCTTTGGTGGACGACTAAACATGGATTTTGGGGAAAGTTTGAGAGTGGGTCAGAGACCAAGCTCTACTGCTACTTTGCTCCCCTGAGTCTCTTGATTTCAATGCTAATTATTGAAATATTACACGTAAGCTTCAACTCTACCGCGCAGGACCGGCCGGGCCGGCAACAAGGGCCACGCCGTGACTTTCATCACTCGCGATCAGGAGAAACACGCCGGCGATCTGATCTGGGCGCTTAAATTGGCCCAGGCAAATGTGCCAGCTAATCTGCAGGCTTTATGGGACGCCTACGTGCAGCGAATGGAGGCTGAGGGCAAACCTGTGAGTAGTATTATGATGTAACCGCCCTTGTCGCCTGTCCGCTCCGTAGAGAGACGAACGCATGACTAGAGGGGGCAATGACCGTAGGCTGCCTATGACCGGGCAATGACCTGACGGACCTCCAGCACCAGACTGTCCCGCCCACATGATTAGTAGCTTTGGTAGCGCTTCGTGACCAGAGGGCCAAGGACCCACATGGACCCCACCTGTAGCCAAGGTGCAATAGTTGGTCACTCGGTCATAGTATGACCGAGTGGCTGCCACCACTCTATGTGACCTGGCGCACCTGGATCTTTCTACCAGACCTCTCGAGGCTAGAGCCCCGCCTGGATTGGTTACCAGGGGATTTAGGCTAACAGGGGAGACGCATGCAGCCGAGTACAGGGACTCTGCTTGGGGCATGATCGGGAACTCTGGGCTCAATCCTGGAGGATTTCTCAGCAGGGGATCCTTTGTGGCTGTGAGCGAGGCTGACTTGCGACTTTGATTACTAAGAGTAGTATGAGGCGAACATGTACTGTCTACAGTTTAGATTGCTCAGGGCGAAGGGACGCGTTAGCATGGGTTGCAACCTTCCTACTGCCATTCTGTGCCAAGACTCGCTAATCCCTCTACTGCACGCACACGCGGCCCCGCAGCACGCACTCACAGGCGGGCTTTGCACGGGGAGAGGCCATTAGCTTACCCAAACTTCCTTATGCTTTGCCACCCCGGGAGAAAGGCTTAGCAAGCCATGAGTGAAATGATGGTGAAAGATTGAATAATGATGAAGTTAGTTAATAGTTAATAATTAGGCCCTTAGGCAAATAAGCAGGCAATTAGGCAGCTTCACTATTGAGTAAAATACAGCAAAAGATACGGTATCACAATTGGCTCAGCTCTCTAATCAGACAATGGAAAATAGGCAAACCCCGGATAAGCAAAGGCAATTAGAGCACAAATTAGTAGCAGGAACTTACGGCAGCTGCACAGAGAGAGAGAGAGGCGGAGTGCGAGGGCGGCTGTAGGCTGCAGTCAGGCAGACGTGAAGCGGCGATGCGCTGGAGCGACGAGGCGCCGATGTAGATCAGGCGATGCTGATGATGCTGGGCGGTATCAGACCGCTGGCCGATAGGCGAGCTCACTTGGGGAGCTAAGGATAACTTGGCGTAACAGACCGCGGACCGGC
>NIVC01001552.1:267500-269133 GCA_002269645.1 Macrostomum lignano | reverse complement strand
AGACTATTAATTCAACTCGGACACAAACAAAGACTATTAATTCAATCTTAGACACAAACAAAGACTACTAATTTCATCTTAGACACAAACCAAGACTACGAAATCCATCTTAGGCACAAACTAGATTTCGAAATCCATCTTGAAAACAAAATCTAGCAATCCATCATAGTAACAAAGACTAAGCAGCCCGAACTCACTATTCTCAGGGGCATCCCATCCAACTATAAGGCGCATATTGGCCTCGCTGGGGCCGCCGGAGATGAACTGGAACATGACCCGCAGATACGGGTGCTCCTCCAGCTGGTCGCTGAGGTCGGGCAAAGCCGAACCAGCGGCCGAAAGCTCGTCTACTGACGCCGAATCGGCGGCCAAGCTATTCGACAAAGCGCCAGCAGAGCTACTGAGACCAGACTCAGGCCTACAGCGGATTGCTGATTGTTAGATTGCCGCTCGCCTCGCTGAAGCCACTCCAAAGCTTTCTGGCATGGATCTGCCGGCGACAAGGCGAAGACAGGCGACGCGTTCAAACATTCGACGACTTCGCGTTGGCAGATGCTGCTGCTGCTGCTGATGTGGAGCTTCAGAGCTCTGAGCATCGGGCAGCAGATGCGGCTGCACTGGCACAGCTGCAGCAGTCGCTGACGATTTGGTTGTCGACGCCACACGGCAGGGCTGCGGCAGACCGGCTGGGTCAGCGGCGTTGAAGCTGCTTCGGCGGCGGTCGTGGAGCGCGAGCGATGCTGCGAGCGATGGCCAGAGCGCCAGCTGAGCGGAGTTGCTCTGCGATTTGATTGATTATTATTATAAATTGATTAGTTTGTAACAACAATTGGCATCTTTGGTTCCATGGCTTTTGGTCGGCTTCAATGGCTTTTGATTGACTTCTATGGCTTTGAATGCTTCTATGGTTTTTAAAATAGGCTTTTATGGCCTTAAATTGGCTTCTATGCCTTTGAATTGGCTTCTATGGCTTCAGATTGTCTTTATGGCTTTAAATTAGCTTTGAATTGGATTCGATGGCTTTAAATTGGCTTCTAAGGCTTTAAATTGGCTTCTAAGGCTTTAAATTGGCTTTTTATCGCTTTAGATCGGCTTCTATGGATTTAATTTGGTTTTATGGCTTTAGATAGGATTTTACGGCTTTAAACAGGCTTTATAGTTTTTAAATTGGTTTCTGTGGCCATAAATTGAGTTCTAAAGCCTTAAATTGGCTTTTATGGATTTAAATAGGCTTTTATGGCCTTAAATGGGCCGTGATGGCTTTAAATTGGTTTTTGGCCTCAAATTAGCTTCTTTAGTCTTAAATTGGCTTCTATTGCTTTAAATTGGCTTCTATGGCCTTAAACTGGTTTCTATGGCTTTAAACTGGCTTCTATGGCTTTAAACTGGTTTTATGACTATAATTTGGCTTCTATGACAATAAATGGCTTCTATGGCCTTAAATTGGCTTTTATGGCCTTAAATTGGCTTCTATGGCCTTAAATTGGCTTCTATAGCTTTAAATTGGCTTCTATAGCTTAAATTGGCTTTCTATGATTTTATATTAGCTTCTGCAACTCTAAATACGATTCCATAGCTTATAAATGGCTTTTTAAAAAAAGATTAATACACGGTATGGGCCTCCCCCTCCAGC
>NIVC01001552.1:192500-262500 GCA_002269645.1 Macrostomum lignano | reverse complement strand
ATTAACAGCACTAACATTTGAATTTGAAGAAAATCGCAAACAGAATTTAGAAACAAAATGCCATCGGACGATGTTGACCAAAGCGAGAAAAGAGACAATTAAGTTATGAAAATTTTCAAACCATGTTTTTTGTTTTATTTAGAATATAACTGGAGTTTTTTTCTATAATTAACTGCGTATTAGTTGTGTTAATCTTGACAAAGGAGTGTAGACAACTACAAAATAATATCGATTTTTAAATAAAGCAAGTCACCAATTAGTCATATTAAGTCAACTAAATATATTCTTCTGTATAAAATCTAGAAGCATTATTAAGGGGAGGTTAGTCAGGTTATTGCACTTTTATTAATGTCAGAGCGATGCTGCATAGAAAATGATGTTTGTCAGAAAAATATTATGATACGACAATTACATGAAGCAAACATTTTTGGCGACAGTAGTAACATGATTCGCGCACCTAGCAACCGAATAGGCAACCCTAACAACATGATTGACGACCCTAGCAACCGATTAGTGACCTTAGCAACATAATTGCTCTCTTGGAAACCGATTTAGTAATCCTAGCAACCGATTAGTGACCTTAGCAACAGCAACATATCTGATGCCTCTTAGTCACCGATTTAGTAACCGTAGAAACCAATTTGGTAACCCTAGCAACCGATTTGGTGACCCTAGCAACCGATTTGGTGACCCTAGCAACCGATTTGGTGACCCTAGCAACCAATTTGGTGACCCTAGCAACCGATTTGGTGACCCTAGCAGTCCCATTCAGTGACCTTAGCAACATAATTGGTGTCCTTGGTAACCGATTTTGCAGCCCTAGCAACCTAATTGGCGACCCTAGCAACCCAATAGGCAACCTCATTAACCTGATTTTACGGCCCAGTCGGCCCTAACAACCTGATTGGCAACCGTAGCAACCTGATTGGCGACCCTAACAACATGATTGACGACCCTAGCAACCGATTTAGTGACCTTAGCAATATAATTGCTGTCTCTTGGTAACTGATTTAGTAACCCTAGCAACTGATTAGTGACCTTAGCAACAGCAACATGACTGATGCCTCTTGGTAACTGATTTATTAACCATAGAAACCGATTTGGTGACCCTAGCAACCGATTCAGTGACCTTAGCAACATAATTGATGTCTCTTGGTAACCGATTTGGTAACCCTAGCAACCGATTAGTGACCTTAGCAACAGCAACATGACTGATGCCTCTTGGTGACCGATTTAGCAACCGTATATCAACCGATTCGTTGACCATAGCAACCAATTTGGTGACCCTAGAAGCCAATTTGGTGACCCTAGAAGCCAATTTGGTGACCCTAGCAACCAATTTGGTGACCCTAGAAGCCAATTTGGTGACCCTAGCAACCAATTTGGTGACCCTAGAAGCCAATTTGGTGACCCTAGCAACCAATTTGGTGACCCTAGCAGTCGATTTGGTGACCCTAGCAACCGATTTGGTGTCCCTAGCAACCAATTTGGTGACTCTAGCAATCGATTTGGTGACCCTAGCAACCAATTTGGTGACTCTAGCAACCGATTTGGTGACCCTAGCAGCAGCATGGTGTCTTTTGTGTAACCGAATAGACGCCCACTTCCCAATTAAGCGCGCATGCGATTTTGTGGGCCGAAAATCACACAATAGCGTTGGAGTACATCGAATACCGATCAACAGTCAATGGCTCGTCGTCACGCCGACATGAGCTTTCATTTCTTCGACGATGTCGCAACTCAGGCGTCTCGCCAACGTCGCTATGCCGACGTTCGTGACCGAAAGCGACAGAGTCGCCGTTGCCAATGTCGGAGTCATTAGCAACCGAAGTCGGTGCAGCGGGTTCAACTATCGAAGGAGCAGCTGCAGCGCCACCGGGCCATTCCGGGGAGTCGTTGAAATCGTCAGGCTTCTGACTGCTGGTCAGATCGCCGCAGCTGCGATAATTTCTGCGTAGCAACTGCAGACAACCGTAATAATCGTCGATATTGAAATCGGCTGTCGCGGATTCAACGCTGGCGGATTCTTTGCCATCTGTTGCTGCGGCGGCGGAGGCTGCTGAAGCGGCCGCGTTGGCAGAAGCTTCATCAGACTGAGCAGCCAAAATAATCTTATCGGCTAAAGAGTGCAAGAACCGACCAACAATGAGCTTGAGCACTATCAGGCTAGGAAGCACCAGCACGGTGAGGCACAATCCATTAACCAATTTGGCGCCCTCCGGCAATGCCAAATAAAGACTCATAGCAACTAAAACAAAGAGCGGCATAGGCGTCAGACCCATACGCCGGTTGAGGCTCAGGTACTGCCGATGCGAGCGCATCCTACGCAGGTCCAGAGCCACTCGCAGCGAGAATGATCGATAAACAGATGCTGGCATCTCGTTGAATTTGGCAATAAAAGCGTGCTTAACCGAATCCACAATGAGCTCGGTGATGAGCACTATCAGAGCGTCCGGGCAGATGTCAATAAAATGCGACAATTCCCAATTAACGGCTCGCATATTTCTCAGCAGTACAATTAGCAATAGCACGGCACAATGGAATCGCTCTCTGATATCTGCACAAGCCAGCTGGAACATGTTCTCTTCCGCAAATTTTCTAAATACGCTGCCTTTCAATTCGACAAAATTATTCGACATGATAATGGTGAGCAAGGTGCGATTGTGAGAATTGAAGCCAACATTTAGCGTCAAAGCTTGTAGTAGCATCAAACAGCTGTGCAGCGTTACCATGACAACGCTGAGAGCCCAGTTAAGCAATAGAAGCAGCGTAGACTCCAATGGTTTGGCAATGGTGAAGGCCAGGCCGTCGAGCACATCCTGACTGACTGCTGACAGTAGTCTGTCCGCAATTTCTAGCATGTTGAAAAAGATGTACAACTTGATAACAGACTGGCTGCGAATAAAATGATAAATCACGCTGGAGTCGGTTAGCTGCACAATTAAACACGTGGTGACTACTAGCAGTAGGCCGTGCAGGAGATCCGACTTTTGAGAGTGAAGCAAGCTGAAATTCACAATTTGAAAGGATTTACTGATATATTAAAAATACCCCTGTTTTTCAGCCATTTTTAAACATCCCAACCATGACTTTTTAAATACCAATACGCGATAACAGAATCCACAATCCCAATATCAGAATCCGAGATCCCAATCCCAGAACTCAATCCCAGAATCCCAGATCCCAATCCCAGAATTCGATATCCCAGTCCCAGAATCCCAGATCCCAATCCCAGAATCCCAGATCCCAATTCCCAGAATACCAGATCCCAATGCTAGAATCTCAATACCAGAATCCCAGATCCCAATTCCAGAATCACAGATCCCAATTCCCAGAATCCCAGATCCCAATTCCCAGAATCCCAGATCCCAATTCCCAGAATCCCAGATCCCAATTCCCAGAATCCCAGATCCCAATTCCCAGAATCTCAGATCCCAATTCCCAGAATCCCAGATCTCAATTCCCAGAATCCCAGATCCCAATTCCCAGAATCCCAGATCCCAATGCTAGAATCTCAATAGCCAGGATCCCAATTCCGGAATCAAAAGTCCCATTCCTGAAACGCCACTCCTTAAAATCGCATATCCAATAGTACACAGCATCTGCAGCAATAACTCACTGAGCACGCCCATAGAACAGTCGCCACAGAGCGTAGGCGCACCTCAATGGCAGCAGGGTGCACAGGTGCAGCAAGGTGTCTAAACAAGCCAGCAAGCCAAACTGGATGAACCGTTCCATCGCCAGAGGAATAGTCAGAAAGGTGTACACCCGATGCCTGTGCGCTCGCAGCTTCTCGTCATCGTCCGGGCCACCGTAGGCTGACGTGACTTCAGCTCGAAGCGAGGACCACAGGCTTCGACGCGGTGTTTGAGCCAGCAGGGGTGCACCAAAATGGCCGCCATTGCCACCACCACTGCCATCTGGATTGGCAGAGGCCTGATGGCTTGGAGGCTTACTTGGAGAATAGTGATACTGCAATGTAGCAGGATTGGTGCTCATTTACAAATAAGTCTAATAACTTAAAGTGCAAAGTCGAATTTTAACATACTGTATATAATTTTATACAACTAAGAAAGATGGGCATTCTTTAGCACTATATTGCTGTCATTTACTTAAAGAAAATTTAACACATTTCCTTCTCATTCTCCTTCTTCTCAAACTTCTCATTCAACTTAATCTAACCAGTGCATAAGTTAATCAACTTAGAGTATAGCTAGCCAATTGTAAGCCTTTTGTATTCGACTAGCAAGTCCAATGGCTCTTTGGCTAAGTATTGCATAAATATAATTAAAGGGTGTCTAAGGCTAAGGATTCTAGGTTTATAAACTTACAAATTCATGATGTGAGAATTAAAAGTCAAAATGCTAGCTAGTATTTAGTCAAAAAGAACTATTAACTCCCTAAAATTTAGGACTCAAGTAAAAGAGATTTTCAATATGATGTCAATCTTGTAGTTGGGTGGTAAGGGCTAAAGTTAAGCTAAATGCTTTCATTTTAAAAGGAGAACTCTTAAATCTTTGCATAGATTTAAGGACTTAAGCAATACAGAGTTTCAATGCTATATACATATTGTGGTTAGGTGGTGGGCTAATGTTAAGATGAATATTTTCACTTTCAATACAAAGGGAGCTCTTAAGTCCCTAGGGTAAAGGACTCAAACACTTTTGATACCAACATAGATGTTACGGTTGGAATAGTAGAGGCTTAAGTTAAGATGAATGAAGCCAATGGGGAAGCCACCAGGCATTTGCCACTATTAAAGAAGGCTAGATTGCAAAGGAGGCAATTGTTCTCATAGAAGATCTTAGTAAGAATAGGAGATTTAGTGGCTAGTTACTACTTGAACATTAAAAATAGTAAGGAAAAAGAAGGGAGAAAGGAAAAGGGGAAAAAGAGAAAGAAGGGAAAGACAAAAGAATGTAAAAAGAAAGGAGACATGAATGAGAGGAAAGAAAAAAGAAAATGGGGAAAGAAAAAAGAGAAAGAAGAGAGAAAAGGGAAAAGAAGAAATGAGAAGAGAGAGAATAGTCAAAGGTTAATAAAGTTTATGTGTATTAAGTGCCATAAAAGCATTCTAGAGAACACAATTCATGGTTGCATTTATAAAAGCTCCCAATTCCCCATTGTCAGGATCATATTATATAATATATATGCTAGAAGTTACTCAAAAATATTTTTATTTTATACCTGGTACACTAGGCAAAATGCACTAATGCCAATGGTAAATCTTAAATATTATAGCCCTAGCTTACCCTAGCATTGATACCAAAATTTATATAGAGCAAAAACATAAACAATAAAAATATGGCATAGCCTTATCTAGGTCTAGAATAAGTGTATGTCCCACAATGTGCACCATATAGTATATGATATATATAAAAATTTAGGCATATGTACACTATGAGACATTACAAAAAATGGAATAATTATAGACATGGTGGCCATGTCTATAATGTTGGAGCTTATAGGCATGTCTGCCAATACTGCTATGTCTATAGGCCTTAATATTAAGCACACATGGTAGCTACTATTACTTTAAATTATGGAAATAAATTTGCTATTCAATATTAATGACACTGCTGCTAGCACTGTGCAAGTATTATAGACAGGGCTGCTATCTTTAGTATGAGATGCATTCTATATTATATAGGCTTAGTCTTAGACAAAGTTGCTGACTTTATAAGGTTTAATATTAGAGACATGGCTGCCATTTTTATAAGTTTTTAGATTATAGATATAGACACAGCTGCCATGTCTCTAAGTGTGGCATTACAAAAAATGGTATACCAAGCCTTATTGCAATGCATGGTAGTGCCAGACACCCATACTAATTGCCATAGTCTATATCATGCTTAGTGCATGCCCAAACAAAAATTGAATAGTTACAAATGCATGCCAAAAAAATTTAGTGCACACCTACCCTTTTCTTTTTTACATTGCGAGTTGCAATAATAAATTACCTTTTTAGTATTAGTAGGCTTAAAGGCTAAAGAATCCTTTTTGGCAAATAATTTGGTTGCCTTTTATTAGTGTTCTACCACTGCACCTTTGTATCTCTGTAGCTGTAGCTATACCGAATTTTATCATGCCATCTCCATAGCCATAATTTGTTATGTTTTAGATAGTCAAATCTCTGTAATCTAAATTTTTCTGTAGCCATATTAAAAATTAACAAAATTAACAAAAACTACTAATTTCCAAAGTGAAAAGCAAAATGTAAGGCTAAAGTGAAAGTGAGATCAAGCCATTAAAGCAAAAACTTCAAATTTAGTAATCTATAGAGATTTTAATATAATAGATTTAGTTTGGTACTGTAACAAAGTCTGTGTGGCTTGCAGAGAGGAATCTTAGAGCTGGCCAAGCCTAGCTCTCTCAATAAATACCAGTTTATTTTCCAGCCTGACTAGGCTGACCAATCAGCCGCTACCTCTGTCGTGTTCGCGCTCCAGAGTACACACATGCGCGAGTACAATCCGAGAGAGAGAGAGAGAGAGAGACAGCCCCCCCATCCCCCACTCTGCACAGAAAGCGAAACGCAGTCACCACATCCCTCCACACGTAGATGAAAAAAAAAAAAAAAAACAGCAACAAAAAAGAAACAAAAACAGGAGAAAAGAAAATACTTCCCAGCACCACGACAACAATAACAGAAACAAAAAAATCGAACACCACCCAAAGCCGTAAACAAAAAAAAGTCGGTCAGGGAAAAAAACAAAAAAACGTTCACTTGTACGTCAACCTGTCCGGGCATTTTCGGTTCCTCTGCGAACGCCGCGCCTGAGGAGTCGGAGGAAGCGGCGGCTGCGTGGGCGGCGGCGGCGCGGTCGGTGGCTGTGTGGGCGGAACTTCTGCCTCAGCCGATTCGTAGCGCAGGTCGTCATTCATTGGCAGTTCCGTGCTTCCTGAGGTCCGCGGTTCGACGCCTGCAGAGGCTACATGGTCGGCGTGGCGGCGTACAATGCGATCATCAGGCAGCCGGCACTCGTAGGACAAAGGTGCTGTTTGTCGGCTGATGCTGGCCGGCAGCCACTTCTGCTGACCCGTGAAATCCCGCACTACAACGTCGTCGCCTTCCCCGAAGGACCTCGCTCTGGCGCGCCTGTCGTGTTGTAGCTTCTGTGCCTCCTGTCGTCGCGTGACCGCAGCCGAGACGTCCGGACGTACCAGATCCAGCAGTGTTCGCAGAGGCCGGCCCATCATCAGCTGGCTCGGCGGAACGCCAGTCGTGCTGTGCGGAGTCACCCGGTAGGTCAGCAGGAACCGAGCGAGCCGAGTCTGCAGAGCCGCCGGCCGTCCCTTCACCAGAGCCGCCTTCACCGTTTGTACCGCGCGTTCCGCCAGGCCGTTGGACGCCGGATGATAGGGCGACACCTTGACATGCCGGATGCCATTGCTGCTCATGAAGCTCTCCATCTCTTGACTCACGAAGATGGGCCCGTTGTCCGTCACCACGACCTCCGGCAGACCCAGCTGGCTGAAAGTCCGCCGGAGCCGATCGATTGTAGCGGAGCTGGTCGCGGACTGGCAGATGTGCACCTCGATCCACTTGGAATGCGCGTCGACCAAAATCAACAGCATCTTGCCTTCGAACGGTCCAGCGTAGTCCATGTGGACCCTTGACCACGGTCTGTCAGGCCAGGGCCAGGGCTGCAGCGGCGCTGGAGGTGGGCTGTGCTGATGCAGTTTGCACTGCCGGCAGTGCTGCGAGAGCCGCTCGATGTCTCCGTCCATTCCCGGCCACCAAAAATAGTTCCTGGCCAGCGACTTCAGCTTGGACGCTCCTAGGTGACTTTGGTGCAGACACTCGAGCAACGCCAGGCGTCCCTGAACCGGCACCACCACTCTGGTGCCCCACAGCAGGCAGCCGTCCTCCACGCTGAGTTCCGCAGCTCGAGACGCAAACGGCCGCAGATCTTCGCTCCATCGCCGATCCTCCGGCCAGCCTTCTTGCACGAACCTGAGCACTCGACCGAGTAGCGGGTCTCGCCGTGTCCAGCAGCGAACTTGAGCCGCAGTCACTGGGCCCTCGTTGAATGAGTCGATCAGCAGTACCACCTCAGCCGGCGCCGGCGCCTCCGCTGGCTTGGACGGCAGCGGCAACCGGCTCAGTGCATCCGCCCGCAGCAGGGTGGCGCCCTTGCGGTATTGCAGTCGATAGGAGTAGCTGGACAGCAGCAGAGCCCAGCGCTGAATCCTGGCAGATGCTAGTGGCGGAATGGCCTTGTTCTCGTGAAGCAGTCCTAGAAGCGGCTTGTGGTCACTCTTCAGCTGGAAGTTCCGGCCGTACAGATAGGTGTGGAATCGCTTGACGCCGAAAACAACTGCCAAGGCCTCCTTCTCCGTCTGGGAGTAGTTCTTCTCCGCATCGGCCAGAGTGCGGGACGCAAACGCGATGGGCCGCTCCACGCCATCTATTAGGTGGCAGATGACCGCGCCGAGACCGTAGGGCGAGCTGTCGCACTCCAGGATGACCTCTTTACCGGGGTCGAAATGCACTAGCGTCTGAGAGCTCAGCAGGAGCTCCTTGCAGCGGTGAAACGCACTCTCTTGCGGGCTGTTCCATTGCCAGGCAACGCCCTTGTCCAATAGGCGGTGCAGCGGAGCGAGCACGCTGGACAGGTTCGGCAGGAATCGTCCATAATAATTTATGAGCCCCAGGAAGCTGCGGAGCTGGGTGACGTCCTGGGGAGCTGGCGCCTCGACGATCGCGCTGACCTTGCTCTCCAGCGGGTGGAGACCGCCGGCGTCGATTCGGTGGCCCAGGTAACTCACGGACTCCTGCATGAACCGGCACTTGTCAGCTCGGCACTTCAGCCCAGCATCTTGTAGGCGCTGCAAAACAGCTTCTAGGTTCTCCAGGTGCTTCTCGTCATCAGTTCCTGTCACCAGCAGATCGTCGATAAAAGCCGCCGTGTGCGGTCTTCCTTGAAGCAAGCCGTCCATTGTCCTCTGAAACATGCCGACTGCCGGTGAGATGCCGAACGGCAACCTGGTGTACCTGAGCAACCCTTTGGAGGTGTTGATGGTGCACAGACGCTGTGATTCTGAGTCCAGGGGCAGCTGCTGATACGCCTGACTGAGGTCTAGCTTGGTGAATTTCTGGCCTCCCGTTAGCTTTGCGAACAATTCTTCAATTCTGGGCAGCGGGTAGGAGTCCTGCACAACGTCTTGGTTCACCGTGCGCTTGAAATCCGCGCAGATTCTGACGGAACCATCCGCCTTGAGCACCGGCACGATAGGAGACGCGTACTCGGAGTTAGAGACAGGCTGCAGAACGCCTTGCTCGATCTCCCGGTCAAGCTGCTCCTCCACCTTGGACTTCAAAGCGAACGGCACCGTCCGAGCTTTGAAAAATTTGGGCTGTGCACCTGGTTTCGTCCGCAATTTCAGTGGTTCGCCTGTGTAGCAACCGAGTCCGTCCGAAAATACTGCGCTGTACTTTTGCACCAGCTGCTCCACCTGCTGATTGCCCTGAGCCGGCAATTCTCGCTCTCGCAGCTCCTTGATGCTTCTCCAGTCCATGGTTATCTCCGACAGCCAGTTCCGCCCGATCAAGCTGGAGCCGCTTCCTGAGACCACCACTAGCGGTAGCAGTTTCTGTTTATTTCCTGGAATCTCCACAGTGACGCTCAACTGTCCCAACACGTTGACAGGTTGGCCGCCGTAGTTCCGCAGCCGAATCGTGGTCCCACCGAGCTTAGGGATACCTCCGAGAAGATCCTGGTAGACTTTGGCTGAGATCAGCGACACCGCGGCGCCCGTGTCGATCTCCATCTGGCAGGACACGCCGTTGATCAGTACCGTGGTCAAGTAGGGTGGCACCTTGGCTGCAACGCTGGGCACGGTGTTAAGGGAGCTGCAGTCCTCGTCTTCTGCTTCTTGCACGGCGCCCACGCGGGGCTGGGAGTCCGCACCCGATACTCCGGCGCCTCTACGGCAAGCAGCTGCGGTGTGCCCGAGCTTGCCGCACTTGAAGCATGCCTTCTTGATGAACGGGCACTTGTCCGCCAGATGTCGAGTCGACAAGCACCGGAAACACTTCTGTGGAGCTCGACCGAATCCGGTCGCCTTGGCCTGGTCGACTCGATCGACTGAAGCAGCCGCCGCAGGGCCAGCCGCCTCCTGTGAGCTCCTGACGACCGTGCAGCCTTTAGCCGCCAGCTCCACCGCTTGAGCGATCTTCAGCGCCTTCTCGAGATCCAGCTCCGGCTCCGACAGCAGTCTGCGCTGGATCCGATCGTCCTGGATGCCGAGCACCAGCCGATCCCGGAGCATCGACTCCAAGCTGTTTCCGAACTTGCAATCCACGGCCAGACGCCGCAAACTGGCCAGGAAATCCGCCACTGACTCGGTGCTGGCCCGCACGCGCTGATAGAAATGAAAACGCTGCACAATTTCAGAAGGCTCCGGCTTCCAGTGCTCCTTTAGTTTTTGGCAAATGTCTGCGTAGCTAGTCTCCGATGGCTTCCTCGGGGCCAGCAGGCTGCAAATCAGCTTGAATGTCTCCTTGCCACAGACACTGAGGAAGACAGCTCGCTTTTTGTCTTCGGACTCTATGTCGCTTGCAATGAAAACTTGCTCCACTCTTTCCTTGTACTGCAGCCAGTCCTCATTTTCAGGCTCAAATGGACCGATGCTACACAGTAGGCCCGTGGCCATTAGTCACCTCGTCGCCACTGTAACAAAGTCTGTGTGGCTTGCAGAGAGGAATCTTAGAGCCGGCCAAGCCTAGCTCTCTCAATAAATACCAGTTTATTTTCCAGCCTGACTAGGCTGACCAATCAGCCGCTACCTCTGTCGTGTTCGCGCTCCAGAGTACGCACATGCGCGAGTACAATCCGAGAGAGAGAGAGAGAGAGACAGCCCCCCATCCCCCACTCTGCACAGAAAGCTAAACGCAGTCACCACAGGTACAACAAATATAAATGCATTTAATATGAGATAGCCAGTAATTTATCTACGAGGGGTGTCCCAAAAGTTCCCGGAATGTCTAATGTAGCTCTTCAACGGAGCCATGAAATTTCACACTCATGGTGTCAAATGAAAGGGGAAATTTTGTCACAAAGAAAACAAAGTTAAAATCATGTTGATATCTTTTTCTACTCAGGAGCTGCAGCAAGAAACGTGCGCAAAGGTCAGGGGTAGTGTTACAAAATCTCAAAAATCTATGGCAATGATTTTAAACAAAAAAAACACAGAACAGTTCATACCGTTGATGAATCCTTAGGGCATGCACCAATTCAAAATTCAAAGCGAATCGTCAAGCTCAACCTGTGGCTTCTCCACGTAGTCCCCATTCAGCTGGACATACTGCTGCCACCTTGAAAGCATGCCATTGATGGCCTGGGCAAAACTGTTTCAATCTGTCTTACCACCCAATGTGCAAGGACAGCCAGAGCGTGGCTGATCATTCATAGCAGACTGGCCATCTCTTTGATCCATCCATAAATGGCAATTTTTTAAGGTTGTTTTCACCATGGATAGAGAATAAGTGGTCAGGCTCCACTCCATCCTACTGACCAAAGGGCAAAAACTTGACTTTGCTGACTTTCAAGGCTCTGAGGAGACCTTATTTTCACAAAGAAATTTCAAGTTGAAAGCAAGCGCTTGCTACAAATTATCTGCACTTGCACATGCAAAAGCTCAGATTAGCTTTATGAGAATTTCTGCTTTTTTCCATAGACACTACCATGTCTTTCTAACACATTAGTAGCACGAATTCAAAATGAAAATATCCAAAAATAGAGATAAAAAATTTTTTCATTGATATGTGAGGTTGTGTAATATTACCCCTGACCTTTGCACACTTTCTTGCTGTAGCTCCTGAGTAGAAAAAGATATCAACATGATTTTAAATTTGTTTTTTGTGACAAAATTCCTTTCATTTGAAACCATGGGTGTAAAATTTCATGGCTCTGTTGAAGAGCTACTTTAGACATTCCGGGAACTTTTGGGACATCCCTCATATTTATCTAGCCAAGAATATAAAAATTTAAATAAAAATAACTTTCTTTACAAAAAAGAGAATTTGTATTTAATTTATATTGTTACAGGAAATTACATATGGTGCTCCAAATCTCTGTAATCCATAACCATAGCCGCCAATTGGCAATATCTCCATAGCCACAATCTGTAACCAAATTTTGTTTAAAAAAGTGTCACCCCGAACTTTCCCATAACTGTAGCCATAATTATGGTAGAATGCTACTTTTTTTCTTTCTTGCCTAGACTATCTTTAGTGGAAAATTGATGTTACAAGCTATTATACAAAATGCTATGTTGCAAAATAAAATGTTATGAGCTTATAAATTGGAAAGCTTAAAATTTAGGCTTAAAAATAAACTTTTTGAAATGATATTTTTCTATTTAATACTAACTCTTCCATATGATTCTATGAAGTACATGCCAGGTGTACACTCATACTATTTTCTTAAGAGTTCTATATACAAACTGTGCATGCCAACTTTTAGTGTGCAAGACCAATATATGCCTGAATTTTTTTATGAATACTTCAATATGTAATCTACTATAATAGACTAACTGTGTCACAGTGGCACAATAGAATTAGTTGCAAGTAATTTTGTCTACTGTCAATTTGTTAGCTGGAGGTCTATGCTAGGGTGGACGGTTTGTCTGCTGTTTTGTCCAATAAAAGCCCTATTAGAATAAATATTAAAAACCTGCAGACATGCACTTTAGAAAAGAGTCAAACTATTTTACCACGCTTTAGGATTATTTGAGATATTTTAAAAGAGCATTTTCTATTGAAATCAAAATTTGCTAACTTTCCATAATTGAAAAGAAAAAGTAGACATAAAATATAAAAATTTAATATGTAAAAATTTAAAATGTTAAAGTTAAAAGTTATAGACTGAGACTACAGTTGAAACATTTAGAAATAAATCACAGTTAAAATGTTTAGAAATCACAGTTAAAACATTTAGGAAATCATAGTAAGAAATGTAGGCCCTATTTTAAATTAAACTATATAACATATAAACAAACTATAACAAATTGCTTCACTTTGCTTTAAATATTAGTGACTAAATTATGCATGAATTAATTATCTAATAATGTTTTCAACTACAAAATATGCACCTTATTGCTAAAACAAACAATCAACACTCCTACCTAGTCATTTTTTGCCAGTAGACAAATTGACAACAGATGAAATAACTATATCCCCAATAGACAGGGGAGCACTTTACACTTTTTAGCTGTAGTCCTGTTGCCTCCTGCTACTTCACCACACTGTGCAAGGCTAATCCACGCTAGATGCCTATGCACTGCCATTGGGGCACCAAGTAGGCCTATCTAGGCCTTATACACTAGCCCTAGCTATCATAAATGTATGCTAGAAATTTCTGGCACAAATCCGAGGTTGCGGATAATATGCATGTACACCAGAAAGTTCCGGCATATAAAACGTCCACCCTAAGTCTTTGGTATACACATTCGGCATAGCCTACACAACCCCTGGAAAACTTTGTTGGATTCACCATTGGCATACACAAGTAACACAGCCACGCATACTTTTTTGGCATACAAATTTTGGTGAATAAATTCATGCCATGCTTGAAAATTGTAATCTAAATTAACATTTTTATATAAAATAACAGAAAATTTGTATTGTCAGTGATAAAATTTTTGCTTCTTTTGAAATTAACAATGAATAAAATTAGTGTAAATTTTTGCTAAGAGTATCATTTTGCATCATATTTTTGTAGGTATAAATTTAAGTTTGTTTAAATTTAAAATATTCATAATATTTTAAAAACACTTTTCATACAAAAGCCTTTCTTAGAAAACTTATGAAAATTTTATTACCTTTTTTAGGAGTTTTTGGTGTACATTTTAGCACAACATTTTGTTTTTGGCGTACATTGGTATACAAAGTTCTTGACGTCCAAATTTGGTCTGGTGTACACAACACATACATGATCCATTTCCATATACACTAGCACAAATCCAACAAATGATATGATCCTGAGTATGATTAATATTGAATATTGATGGCACACTCCAACCATACGATCTGCCTACAATTAAAATGTAACACTTATAATGTAACACAAAAGTTTTAAAACTGCTTAGGCCTAGCATAGCCTAGGCATAGCCAACCCATAGCCTAGGCCTAGCTATATGATTTGGCATAGGATTTTATATTTGATAACAAATGCTAAGCCTAACCTAGATAAACACCTAAGCAGTAGTTTTAGGACTAGGTAAAATAGAAAATAGTTAAGAAAGAAGGGTACAAAAACGAAAAATAATAAAAAATAAGTGTTGTAACTCATAACTGTCTGTTATCTGTAGACAGTAGGCCTAGTTTAAATTGAATCGATTTGTGTGTTAAATTGAATGAGCATACATGTACTATAGTGTAAACCTAGGTCGCCTAGCCAGGACAGACATAGACTCAGATAACCAAAAACAGCGGATCTATAATATCGCTGGACGCTGTCCTAAAATTCCTAAATCAGTCCATTTTTCTAAGTTGTCAGGTGTTTCCAAGAAATGTTTTGGCAAACGGTGCCAAACACAAATGTTTTCTGCGATTTGACTATTGATTTACCTGACTGCTTTAGGCATCTTAATTTTAAAAACTAATGCATATTTTTAGCTTTTGCTGCCCAAAGAATTCATTTTAGCTTAGATAATCGGTAGCCTAGCTATTTTGTTATTTTTTACAACGGCATTATAGTAAGAGATATTATACTAACTCTAATTTCGTTAAAGAAATAATTTTATTCTCTAGTTTTTGTGCTCATTTTTATTTCGCTGAATTAATTGGTTCACCTGAAATAGAGATCATAAAATATAAAAATCGTCTGTCCGATCGTTATGTGACAGTACATAACACAAGGACACACAGCATATTCTGTAGCTATAAAGGTACATATTTGGTGGAAATTTCTATTCCAATATTGTGATCTACAGCTGTATGTACACTTTAAGTAAAGATTCTTAGAAGGATCTTAGTAGGATCTGTTGTTTGCGTCGATGGATAAAGTGTTCAATGATCGGAACTGTTGATTTCCTCGGTAGATACAACGATGTATTTCGTCGTATAGATTAGTCTGTATTTCATCTTAATCCTGTCTTGACACCATCTGCATATGATTCCATTTGCTTATATAGGAACTTATGACGACTTAAATCGTCATTGTTGGTTGCAAAAAGACTTACAAAATTATTTCAAAAAATCTGTACCAAGTTACTATTGAAACCCAATGTTAAGTTAAAAAGTCAAAATTTAAAAACTGCTAAGCAAAATGATTACTATCAATTGGCAAACAAAACAATAATTCTGAAAGCTTTTATTGAAAATAATGACGATAATCGAGTTTGATTTTAGATTTCAAATCATTTGCAAGGTGAAACGTTCATTTTTATTAGGGATCAAAATAAAAAAACAAAATAATTTAATCAAATGGTATAATGAAGTAGTCAGTTTACAAATCGATTAGAAAATGAATTCTGTTTTTAGCTCACTAAAACCGGGAAGTAAATATTCAAATTAAATTTAAATTTTAACAAAAGCTGAGTTTTAACAAATTTAATAGTGCCGATTTTTAAGGGAAAATAGTGAATTGCGATCAGAGAATCAACAAGATCAATAAGTAAAGCACAACAAGATAAGTCAATCATGCCAATTGATTTATGATTTTAATGACAACGAATTATAAGGATAAATATAGTGCATATGCATAATATATCCAGATAAAAGTCCAGTTCAATCTCAGATGCAGCCCAGGACTCTAAGGCGCCGGCTTGCCAGCGGAATCAGCCTCCCGGCCGGCCATGAAAGCTTCGATTTCGTCAACGGTTCGAGGCACGTCGGTCATCAGTTCGGCGCCGTCGGCCGTGACCACAACGTCGTCTTCGATTCGGACGCCGCCGGTGCCGCGGAATTCAGCCAGTCGATCGACATTGAAGAATCGAGCCTGCTCGGGATTGGCCAGGGCTCGGTCGAGCAGGGCGTCCTGAGGGTTTAGCGAGGCATGGCGTTGACAATTAATTATAATAAATGTATGTAAATAATTAAAAAGGTCAATTGTAAGCTGGATCTAGAATTTCAAGAGCTTTGAACTTTGGCATCACGAATTAAAAAATCTAGGGATTTCTAGAGTAGGGGTCACTCCGGCTCACAGGCCGAATGCGGCTTACAAAGCCTTTTTAATTCAGCGCCCGGGTCCTTTAAAACTACACAACATTTTCTGTCTCTTTTCAGCTCTCTCTCTTCTCTCCCCTCTCCCTCCTTTCCCTCTCTTCTCTCCTCTCCCTCCTTTCCCTCTCTTCTTTCCCTTCTCCCTCCTTTCCCTCTCTTCTCTCCTCTCCCTCCTTTCCCTCTCTTCTTTCCCTTCTCCCTCCTTTCCCTCTCTTCTCTCCCCTCTCCCTCCTTTCCCTCTCTTCTCTCCCCTCTCCCTCCTTTCCCTCTCTTCTCTCCCCTCCCTCCTTTCCCTCTCTTCTTTCCCTTCTCCCTCCTTTCCCTCTCTTCTCTCCCCTCTCCCTCCTTTCCCTCTCTTCTCTCCCCTCTCCCTCCTTTCCCTCTCTTCTCTCCCTTCTCCCTCCTTTTCCTCTCTTCTATCTCCTCTCCCTCCTTTCCCTCTGTTCTCTCCCATCTCCCTCCTTTTTCTCTCTTTTCTCCTCTCCTCTTCTTTCTCTCCTTTCCTATCCTCTCTCCCCTTCTCTCCTCTCCTCTCTTTTCTCCCCTCTCTCGCCTCTCATCTACTCTCTCGCTCCCCTCTCTCTTTTCTCGTCTTTCTGCTTTCCTGTCTTCTCTCTCCTCGCCTCTCTCTCCTCCTCTTTCTCGCCACTTCTCTACTCTCTCTACTCTCTTTTTCTCGTCTCTAGCTCTCCTCTCTTCTCTCTCCTTTCTCTTTTCTCTCTTCTCTTTTTTCTCTTTCTCCTCTCTTTTCTCTCTCGCTCTCCTCTCCTCTTCCCTCTCCTTTTCCTCCTCTTCCCTCTCCTTTTCCTCCTCTCCTCTCTACTCTATCTCCTCTCTTTCCTTCCCTCTCCACTTTCTCCCCTCTTCTCTCCTCTTTTCGATATTTTTCTCATCCCATCTCTCGCCTCTCATCACTTCTCTCATAGCTTATCTATTCCATCTATTTTCCAATCTCATTTGGCCCCGCAGCCATGAGATGGATTTTTTATCTGGTCCTTGATGTAAAGAGTGAGCTTCAACTTAGTACAACTTCCATGAGCTATCTAGATTCAAGGATCAGTGCAGCTTTTAACTATAGGTATGAAAGTAGGTATGAATGTATGAAAGCTTTACATTTCAAGACTGAGCGCTAATCAGACGTACCTGAAAGTAGAGTCCCGGCTCAATCGTCAGCACCATTCCGGCCTCTAGGGTGCGTAAAGTTCTCAGCGACCTTAAATTCGGATCCGTCGATCTTGAGCCGCCGTTCGGATAGCCGCCCACATCGTGAACATCCAGCCCCATCAGATGGCCGAGCCCGTGCGGCATAAACACGGCGCCCAATTTGACGGCCATCATCTCGTCCAGATCGCCTTTCAAGATGCCCATTTCAATTAGATGGCGTAGAATGATGCGCAAGGACAACAGATGCAGATCTGGCCAAGAGGCGCCGGGTCGGAAAGCCGCTAAAACGGCTCGATTAGCGTCCAGCACGGCCTGGGGGTAACGAGAGAAAAATTGAGTTAAAAAATCCTAAGCTCTGCAGTAGCTTCATAAAGTAAAAGAAACAAGTAGATTTATAATTCAGTATTTATGCGTATTTTGTACTCAATGTAAGGGTGTTGTAGTTAGATTAGAGCGTCAGGCTGGCGACTGAGAGGTCGGGGGTTCGATTCCCGATTAACGACCAATTCGGAATCATTTTTGTCTTTGAGCAGTAAGCAGTTCACCCAGCTGTAAAATGGGTGCCAGCATTAGCTGGGGTAATTGAGGGTGCGTGTGGCGACCTTTAAGTCCTTGGACTGAACAGCCGTACGCAGCCTTCAGATTCGCTGCGGCTGAGCTGTCGGTTGCACATCTTCTTCCCATTAGGGCTGGTGTAATCAATTATTATTATTATAAGGTCTTGCTTCCAAAAATGACCCGATTTTTGCCACACAATTGGACAAACAATAAAAATTCGATATTCATAAATCATGTCCAGAAACTTATGCCTTTAAGTTTTCACGACTTCTTTCTAAATATATTTAAACAAATCTTAATTGTTTGACTTCTTTTATCAGCAGTGAGTTGTATTTTAAATATCAATTTTCAGTATTGAAAATGTTTTAAAGCCGTCTTAGAAAACGCTCTGACACTCGCAGATAAATCGCTTTCTTCTGTTGCAGGCTGTATCGTCAACACCAATATCTGACGACGAAGACATTTGAACGCAGCCTTTATCCTCAGTAAGGCCTTCTTCTGGCCTGTCTGACTTCCAAACCTCGGATTGAAAGCTCACATTGCAGGCGCTCCAGATCCACCCATCAGTGACACTGGTGTAGGTAGACAATTGGTAGTCACCGACGTAATAACGATCCGACGAGTGGTTCGCTAAGTTTAGTATCGACCTTAAGTATTCAGCTTCATCAACATAAAAAATGTCAGCAAATTTAGCCAGTTCGCCATCTTGTTCACAATTCAATTTCGCCTCAGTCCAACTATTCGCTTCAATCGGTAAAACTTTATAGGCGGTGCCAAATCGAGTGAACTTGTATCCGGGTGGGCACAAGCGACCGAGTGGCATGTTGGGTAGAGACCTCACGTACACAGCCACTTGGCGTGAGCAGTTGGTCTCAGACTGCACACGGTGACTGCACCTATCAAACAGGAACAGCTTGCACAGACAGGTGCTACTATCACGATACAGCGTGAAGGCCTGGCAGTTGTGCAGCTTAGCGCAGTGAAAACTGCAAGCCGCCGGATCGCAGGAGCCCCACACAATCCTTGTGAAGTTAGAATGCACACAATCTACTCCGATTGTTTCGTGAAATTTCACTTTCAATACGCTGTCACAAGCACTAGCAACAACTATCAATACTGGTGTCAATACGGACACGCAGATGAGGCTGGTAACTAGTCTGAAAAAAAAGCATTCAAAAATTGCCATCTTTGCATGATTGAACATCGTTGCAAGTTTCAAGAAAGACGCATCTGACTGCGCTAACAGAACGAAAACTTACAAGCGCATTTCTGGTTAGCCGCAGAGGATCGGACGACAAGGTTTCAATAAATAGGATTTATTCTCAGCTTAGAAGTTTCGATATGGCGTAGCTTGAAATGCTTAGCTATACGAATAAAGGCTATTATTTTTTCATTTCTAACGGTCTCGTTACCGTTGACAATATATGGACATCGAACCTGGACCGCCGCACCATAGAAACAATAGCGTGCTGACAAAAAGCTTTTGTCTTCCCTCTTTTTTTACGAGAAATTGACAGTTTGCAAAGACGACGCTTTTCTGAAGCGGAGGGGATTTCTTTTGCAAAAACATCTGTGAGATTTTGCGCACCTGCTTCTGTATGCTGTAGCTACGATTCTGTCAGCCTCAAGAGAAAAAAACTCGATGAAAGATTTTGAATGACGCATTGCCTGTCTCTAGGCCGACTTTTGCAAACTCAAACAAAGGTGACAAGTAACAAATGTAGTCAACCTTTCAAGACTGTCATCAGCAGGTTAATGAGCAAAATAGCTTTACACAAAAAGAGTTCAGGTTGAGCAGCAGGGAAACCGATTACTCCATTCTTCAGTTTTTTCCTATTCCTAATTTTCTCACGGCCCTATAGGCAAGATTTACTGCTACCAAACTGTCAGGGAAACACAATGGCGCCACTACACAGCTATGCTTGAATGTTGACAATGCATGTAAGTTAACCAAGTTAGCGTTGTGTGAGAACAGTTTTGCTTTTTCTATAGCTCTGAATCTATACATAGTAAAGCAAGGGCGCGCTATGCTATCAGCGGTGCGCATACATACACAAATGATTTTTTATCTTTCAGTTCTGAATCCAAGGCTTGAGTAAGTTAATTTAAATTATCAGTTAAGTTAGTTTACAAAGGGGGGAGCAAAAACGCAAATTAAGAGGCGACATAGCATAGCAGCTCTGACTGTTGCATCGTTTAGAATCTCGGGGTAAATATTAGGTAATTTAAAGAATATGTTTACTCTTAACTATTTTTGTTGATTACATTTATTTAAGCTTACGTAATAAAAAAATAGTTAGATCCTTTTTTAGTTTCTAAAAACAAAGGTTTGCAGAAACTAATGATGGATTGCAATGACAGACATGTCATGCAAAGCGATGAGCTTACAATCTGGTTTCAATGAAAAAATCTGTAAAATATTCTAAAAAACGATTTTACGCATCTCCTACTTAGATCGTCCTTGATTGCTGATACGCAAAAATCACTGTGATATTTAGCATCCTAGGTCTAAACTCTTGAAACAAATCTCTACCCTATCCTTTACATTATTAAGCCTTTCTTACTCACAGATGTTGAAGAAATATGCAGACCACATATTTACATTCTACAGACAATTCATATAGTAGTATTAATAGTAATAATAATAATAATTGATTAAACCTCCCACATTGTGCCAGATGTGCAACCGACAGCTCAGCCGCAGCTATTGCGCGGCGCGCCTGAAGGCTGCGTACGGCTGTTAAGTCCAAGGACTGGGGGGTCGCCACACACCCTCAATTACCCCAGCTAATGCTGGCACCCATTTTACAGCTGGGTGAACTGAAGCAATGCAGAGTGAAGTGTCTTGCTGAACTCTTGTAAAACCCGTTCTTACCTCGTATACCAGCCGTTGATTAGGCGTGAACTTGCCATTCACCGGGAAGCTACAGGTGATATCGCTGGCATAGCCATAGTACTCGCCGCCCATATCAAACAGGCACATATCGCCATTGTTAATAAGCCGTTCATTTGGCGCTCCAGCGTGGCCATAGTGCAGCACGGCGCAGTTGCAGCCGGAAGCGCCAATGCAGGTGTAAGCCACGTGCCTCATGCCGCCAGTGTGATAGCAGTAGTGTTGAAATGTCGACTCGGCCTGGTACTCCCGCCAGCCGGGTCGAACCGCTCGCATTACGCGACGATGAGCTTCGCTACTGACCCGATTCGAATAGCGCAGCACCTCCAATTCTAAGTCAGTTTTAATCACTCTACACTCGCAGATGGCTTCGTAGAGGCGTTCCCGATCGACTGGGAATTCGCCAATACCATCGAACGCGGCCTCGCGAGTTCGCAGGCGACTGTCCGAGTTCACGCCGGATAGGGTTAGCAGAGTTGGAGGCGCGGAGGCCTGGCCTAGGCTGGCCAGCACTTTGGGTATCTCGTCTACGTAGTGCACCTGAGTAACAGTAATAATAAATGCTTGTGACATTTTCTAATAATTGTAATAGAGTAGATATGCTTTTAACCTACTAATAGTAGTTCAGGCTTAGGAAATGTTAGCGATGGGGATAGACAGGGAGCTTGGGAGTTTCTCTACTAGTAGAGAGAAGCTGGGTTCCGTTAGAATAATTTTAGTTTTTAGGGTGGATTTAGGTATCGTAGTTTGTTAAAATAGTCAGACTACGAAAACTTAAAGTAATAATGGGATTAAGGAAACGTAATACTGTTAACAGTGGTCATGCCTAATTAAATACTTTTGCACGTTTAATAAGTGTCTAATACTTAGAAACCTATTAAAACCTATTGCATGCTTGTATTGTTTTCTGTTTGTTCTAAATCTTTCGAAAGAATAAATCTCCTCGGATTGCTGTCTCAATTCTTCAATCTCTAATCTTAATTGTACTATAATTAGGGCGAACTACCAAATCAAACCAGATGTCCACTAAGAGCAGAGAAATTGATCAAATAATAAACGGTAGCTTAGATCTCACGAGTCGAAAATGGTTACAGTAAGAGAAGCGGAGAGGACTGTAACATGAGAAAGGTAACATGATAAGGTTACATGAGAAAAGGGTAAGCCTAAATAGAGAATTAGAAAGAGGAGAAAAAGGGCAGAAAGAAGAGAGGTAAAGGGTAATTGGGTCCTTACAGATCCTAAAAAACACTGTTTTTTTAAAGCAACGCAACATGTTTTGTAAGTTATATCAAAAGAAGAGCTTTGTATCTGCTTCCAATAAAAAGCTATCACCATTTTAAAGTGAAAAGTTTCTATCTCGCTAGTGCATTTTTCCGTGAAAATCAGCCTTTAATAAATTTTCCAAGAAACAAAGTGTCCCGTCTTTCTTCTTCTAGTGGTCCTTGTTCTTGGCTCGCTTCCACACATACGAGTAGAATGTCGGTTAGAGTCGGATGATGAAAGTTTTGTCTATATCTCAAATCGATGCAGAATATGGGCCTGTTAGAAATGCCTTGGCAACTGCAACAGAATTTCACTTTCAATAAAAAAATACTTTTATCAGTATCCATGGAGAAGAATGAAAGAAACAAGAAACAGAAGTGAGAGGGGTAGATAGAAGGGTAAGTAAAACCTGATTGCAGTCCCAGACTCCAAGCAGATCTCTAATCGCTAATTAATTCTCACCTCATCAACGGCGTACTTTCGCCGAAAATCTTCAGTCGTCTGCAGCCTGCCCATCCAGATAGCATATTCATCAGGCAGCCGGGGCATGAATATGTAGCTACGACCAGTGGCCACATCAATGGCGCCATAACAGTCTGGTTCCAGCACTCCGAATGCCCAATGAAAAAACGAATCCTGATGGAAATTATAAGTAACATCGGTGCCATTTCTAGGCAGTTCAGTTTCGCCTTGAAGCAGCACAATGCCTGGGCGGCGGCGGCAGCTGCGTCGGTACGAAGCCGCTCGCACAGTCTACGTCGATTTTGGGCATGCAGAGTCATAGGCACGGAGAGGGTTCCGGCACCCATGCTAAACACTGGTTCAGTTCTATCACAAGCTCCAGCCATATTGTTAGTCTAGTATTACTTGTTTTTTGTTAGAAAATTAATCATGAATTTACCAAAAGAATACTATTTGTGTCTTGAAAAGTTAAATTTAAATACTTATTATTATAGTTTTATTACAATATCCAACATTTTACAGCCTAATTTGCATAGATAAGCTAAAATGAGTAGCAATATTTATTGTGGCTAAAGGTCAATTTGTGGTAGACAGTCCTTTGTGTGCCAAACAAAGCTATCCTCTTTTCTGCTATAAACACTTGAGCCATACACCATGGGATAGATAATAGTTGTTTACAAAATTAATACATGCCAACAATAAAGCAACAATATTTTAAATACAATAATTGCTTTAGTGCCATAATTTGCAAACAATAGTAGTAAGCAACAATAATAATAATACCAATGATAACATTTTCAAAATACTTGTCAATTTAAAAATCATAGAAAACATGATTGAAACATAAGAAAGCATTATTTGCATTGCACTTTTCTAGTACAACATTATTTTTAGACAACAAAAATTTGACTTATTTATATATCATAGGGCTCTTTGTCCTATCCTATGAAATTCCACTTCTAATACCACAAATATTGTCATCAAGTTGTAACTCTTAGAATAGATCTAAGTAATAAGTCTTTATATTGATCTCAGAATCAATCTAAGTAAAAGTCTGAATAAATATCTGGATATTGTCACAATATTTCTTACTTCTTACTTGCTGGTGGCATACTTATTTTATATTTATATTGTTAGTATTCTTTTTTCTGTATTGTAGCATTCTTAGTAGGCCTAAGCAATAAGTATGTAACTGTTACTAGTATTATATATATTGCATGTAAATCTCTTCTAGTCTTGTTGTTTTAAGATTAGAGGATCATGGCAAGTATACATGGAGGTATATTCTCTAAGATCTATTTTCATTTTCTTCTGACTTTGGTATTCTACTTATTATAATAAATATAGTATATGTTTTCTCCTACTTCACTTTACTGAAATCAGCTAAGTCAAATTATAAGCCTGCAATTGCTAGCGGTCTAATGTGTACTTTTTTCTTCCAATTGCAACCCCGGCATGCTTTTTAACAGTTAAGACTCTTAACTTTGGCTTGCTGGGCCTGGGATAGTGATACCCCAGGGCTTAACCAGCTAGCATAAATATAAATATATGCAGGTGGTAGAGGAGGCTATTCTTTTTGTATCAATCTATATGCAGCTACAAGCTCTGTTATAACCAAAATCGAACTTATCAGAAGCCAGCCTTTGCCTAGAATTATTGCCAGAAGTTGAGAGAAGCCACCCCTTTGCTACTGCCATCACTGTTGCAAGAAGATAAGAGAGTGAGTTGCATGTCTTTATCATTTGAGGGACTGGCTGGGTTTAATTTGTGCTGTCGAGATGGGCTGATCAAGTCTCCTGATGCAATCCTTCACTTAGAGTCTGCAGTCAGTCTGGCCAATTGACTGACACCATCTTCAGCTTATCTACTGAGATAACTAGAGTTGCAATCTGGCCATTAGCATGACACTGGTGCTGTGACCAGGATTTGAACCTTGGTTACTATACACATTAGTTAGTGACAAAGTTACTCTAGAGTTCCTATACCAAATTGGCTGGCCATTGCAGTGTCAGATCTTTATAACCTACTAGACATGGAACAGACTGTATCCCAAAAGCAAATAAAGTCAGCATTTTAGAAGCGCTCCTTGGTGATGTGCCCCAACAAAGTCAGCATTGGAAATATAGAGGGATTCCAAAGAATAGTATTTGTGCACTTGTCCTAAATGACCCATTTCATAGGGCACTATATAACAAGTTTGGAGAGGTGCAATGTCAAACACCTTGGCTTATGCTCAGCTCTTCAGCACTTGCCAGGGTCAGTTTTCCTAGTGAAGTGAAAGAAGGGTTGGAATGGATAGGGTTTGGCCACGGCAGGACACATTGACTCACTAGAACCTAATGCGCAAGCCAGCCAAGTAGTTGATGCTCACGCTTACTTGTTGCATTTTTGGCTTGGACTAGCAAGTTTTTTCTAGAAGGCATAGATGCTTATGTTATGTCACTGTAGTGAATTTACTGTACTACCTGTGCCCATCAAATTCTGCAATCACCTAACTTACTAGAGACCAGTGTTGGGCACTTCTATTATCAAGTAACTTGCAAATGGTAATGCAAGTTACTTTTTTGTAAAGTGTTCTTTACACAAGTTATTTTCCTATTTTGGTGATGGAGTAATGGAGTTACTCAAATTTTGGAAGTCTGGTTAAGTCCAATATAGTTACCTTGTAACAATTGCAATGTTTAAATTCAAAACTGATATAGCTATTATGCCAATTGTCATATTTTTAGCCTTGTCATTCCTAAATTCAAAATTAAGTGAATAGTATTGTATGGTATTCTGCTCTAATTAATAAAGAAATACTTGAAACTTGTTTTAAAATTGTTAATTTCAGTAAAATATTTTTGCTTTTTGTTTTCAAGTTAATAAAAAATATACTTTATATATATTTTGTACAAACAAACAACCAAAGAAAGAAATTCTCTGTAGCCTCCACAAGTCTACTGGCACTGCATTGCACTGCACTATACCATTTTATACAGTTCTATTTATTTTACTTTATATTGAATTATTGTTTTTTGTTCATTTTATTATTTTTAATTTTTAATTATTGATTGCCATTGCCTATTGCTATACATGCACAATAGTTGGCCAAGTCAGCCAATCCGGCAAACTGATTTGGTGGCCAACCAAGGTAAGTCACAAAAATGCCCACCCAAATAAATACCTACGTGGTACTAAGTAGATAATGAGGCATTTGCCTTAATAAGACAGTCATAGTTACTCCTGCCATTTACCCAAGGTTGCATTAATTTTTGTCTTATGGTTTCTTTTACATGTAAGTTGCATTTTTGACCAAAAACTATGTCGCATTTTTTGTTAAAACTAAGTTGCATGGCTGACCAAATTTTGGAGGTTGTGCATTGCCCATTGGTCTGTCTACTTGCCACACGTCGTGTTGCCATTTCCTAACTCTGTCCAGTAATTGGTTAATCCTAAATTCTAATGGCAAACTTTGGTAACAACAATGTCAATGATAAGTTAAGAGTCTGCATCTGCCACTGGTTGTGGTAGATGTGGTAATAGTGAATCAATTGTTATTGTTATTAATTTCGAGGACAGTGGCAATGAAAATTTTGTTAATAATATAGGTAATTAAAGTGAGTCATGGACAATAACTTAAGTTACTGGGTTTTTGTATAAAGTTACTAGGCTAATGTAAATGGCTCATTCTAGATAAGATAGACATATTTGGAAAATAGAAAAAAGTCAATATTTTTGCTTGCCATTGACTTATAAGCCAATTTTTTTGCCAAATGTTCTTTTATGTATAATATATACAATCTAAGAATAAATGAATGGTAAAATGTTGGATTAGTGTGTTATCAATTGGCAAAAAGTCATTTTTGTGAAAATTTGGACATTTTTCTAAGCAAATATATATTTTTTCTAAGCAATTAAAAATTATATTTTTTGTATATTGGTACCTCAAAGTTACTGAATTGACAGAAAAAAATATGTTATGATCATAATGTTACGACCATAAGGCTGCCTTTCTTTTGTATCTTTGTTGCCTTTTGAGTTTATATATTCTAATAATAGAGTATGATTTCTGAAGATGTTCTTAGTCAAATTTTAAAAATGTATTGCAAAATATCAAAAATAAAAGTGTTACAATAATTTTACCTTTTAGTGTCTATATGTCAAAAATCCTGTTGTTACAACCATAAGTGCCATTCAAGGTTTAATAGCATCTATACCAATGATGATATCTATATAAACTATATAAACATTTTCTTGACAAAATAATCTTGTATTCAAAATATTGGTTTAGTATATTCTATTATTAGATTTCATTTTATAAGTAAAAAAAGTCTGTCATGTTATGACCATAATTATATGGAATTTCCCAAACTCACTTTTTAAAGTAGTAACTTAATTTACAGTATTTACTTAAAAAAGTAACTTGCCTAATACTGTCAGAGACACCCGTATCTTTTTTGCACTTGGCCTAAGAGCAGTGGCCACATCACTTCTACCTGCAATAGAAGCCTATCTCTAATGGCTGACTTCTTGTATTCATTCTAAAGTTTTTGGCCAAAACAATAAAATCACAAAATAAAAATGTATGCTATAATGGGATATCATCTATATATAAGCATACATATGACTATATATGATTTGTGCTGCTTTTTTGTCATATTTCAATGTTGCTAGGCATTGTTTGTTCTTTTATATTTGTTCTCAAATAGTAATAATATTAATAATAATAATACTTGGTTTGGTTAGAAATATCTTAACAACCATTGCTAAGGAGTATCTTAGCTTATAAAACATCCTTTTTATTCTTTTTATATCATTATCTTTGTTGGTATTAAGATGTCTATTATAGTAGAGACATGCAAAAAAGTATACAAATTTATATTTTTTTCATACTTAATAAATAGTTTTGTTAAGCATTGACTAAATGGTTTTTAAATTTCTATCTAAATGTCTATCAGAAAACTATACCAAAACACAAAAAATGTACTATAATGATTTTATGCAACTAATATTTATTATTGATTCAATCAAATTTACTTTTCTTATAGTGGCTTAGTTGTATAACTTGAAGGTTAATTTTAAGTGAAAAGTTGTCACAAAAAATGATAAAATTTTATTTTGCTTAAAGGGTAAAACCTTTGTCTTTGACTATTATTGACAATACTAAATATAAATCCATAACACTATCTTTTCTCAAGACATATCATTTGGAACATTAATTGCTGGTATATGAAAACAATTAGTAATTGTTGTTTAGGCTAACTATTTTAATTACTATTAATATAAGTCTAAGCAATAAGTTATAAAGTAGATAAAATACCTAATTATCTATTAATTTTGCAAATAAAGTTAACCACAAACTACTTGAAGGCCAAATTTTGAAGCAATTGATAATAATATAATAGGCCTTAGCTTAGTACAAAGCCAAAAGAACTTGGCATCTATTTAACTAGATAAAATAAATCTACTAGTCTTTGACTTTTTAACAATAGTCTAGGCCTAGTCTATTAAAGTCATTTGACCTAGGTCTATACTAGATCTATTTTTACTTTTAAGCAATACATAGAATATGGGCCTAAAGTTAGTGTCCTAAGCAGACAGTGCCTAAGTAGTAAGATATTGAATTACTTTTATTATATACAAATACCAATACTAATACCAATACCAATACCAATATCAAGGTTTTCTAGGCCTAGTCCTTTAAGGGCCTAGGCCCTAATAGGCTACACTAAATTTATCAATATCTAATTCATTAGCAGACCTAAAATTTAAGAAATTGAAAGAATTCATCAACAGATATAAAACAAGATAAGCGAATTTGTCAACAACAAGATAGATTTACTATAAAGTAAGTTTATTCCTTAATGCAAGAATTGTAAATTTTGTTACAAAGATCCAAGTTTGTTTATCTCCTTAACCAGTAACAAACATTTTATTTGAGTATGAGTTCAGATTTTAAAATCTGTGCAAAAATGGTTTGGCAATCCTTTAGTTTAGAATCACTATCTATTTTGCCAGTTTCAGTTTACGATCACCTTATATTTTGCTTACTGAATGCAAAAATGGTGTGTTCAAAATTAAGACATAAAAACCGACAGTAGTTTCAAATGAAAAAAAGCAAAAGTTGGCTGATCAACTAACTTTGTTTATTTGAAATTGAAAAGATTGTACATTTGTTCACTAATCACTAGTAGCTTATATATAGGCCTATCACCTTTGGTTTACAATCATCCAAAGCTAGCTATAGGAAAGCATGTCAACCCTAGCTTAGTATAATTAATCTTTAGTGCCATACCCCCCTCTCATTTTTGGTTTACAATCACTTGCACACATGCACTTTATTGAAATGATTGTGAACCAAAGCTAGCTATAAGAAAGCATGTCAACCCTTGGCTTTAGTATACTTTTTTATAGCTAGCTTTGGTTCACAATCATTTCAATGGGCAATATACATTTGGGTGATTGTAAACCAAAGGTGAAATATAAGGTGCTACAACAATCTTACCATCTTTTGAAATAAACAAAGTCAGTTTGCCAACATTTGATTTTGTTTCATTAGAAACTATGGATTTTATCATTTTATGTCTTACAACTGTTTTTTATGGTGATTGTCACTGTTTAAGATGATTGTCACTGTTTGAGGTGATTGTAAACCGAAGGAATGCCAATAGTTCCAGGATTTATTGCAATTAAATGGGTTTAAAATCCATAGCTTTTAACAGGTTGTAAAAATCATATATCAAATAAAAACCATTTGTCTTTGTTATCTTATATAATATATCTCTTTTCAGTAGGCTTTTGTCTTTTAATTTTTAGCAAATAGTAAAAATATACTATCTAGTCAATAGGCCTAGTGTGTTGTTAGGTAACTGAATTTGTCAACAGAGTTGACAAATTAGGCCTAGGCCTAGCTGTTAAAGAATTCAGTGGCACCCGGCCCTAACAATTGATATGGCTAATAGGCGATGGCTTGAAAATTGCTTTTTATTTATTTTTGGACAATTTGCTTCTTCTCCCTATCCTATAAATAGTTAATAAATAAATAACTAAATTAGGCATTAGGCCTACAGACAGTTAGGGCCTATATAGGCCTAGGCCTATAAACAGATGTTACCAATGTGACATTGTTATCTAATTGTTATCTAATGATATAGTAGGAATATTATTCATTTGTTGGGATTGCATTTTTAACAGTAAACCCTTTTCTTATCAACTAGGCCTATTATAACCACAGATAGTAGACAGGATCTGACTCTGCTGAACGATGTTGAATTTGCCGCTGAATTTGGACGCGAGCGTACGCGACTTAAACAAATTCGTTTTGTTTTGCCTTAGGTGTAAGGTGTTGTGGTAACTGAGCAGTCTGGCAGGGCGGTTGACGCTTACAGTTGTTTGGTTGCTAAACTGACTTCTGGCTGATTATTGTATACAGCTGTATACAGTGTATCTTCATACATATACATGTATAATTTTAGAGGTATTCGATCGACTCGGTCCTCTCTGCATGCAATGTTCCGACGTTCTCCAATGTGCAGCTCCGCGGTGCTTATAACAAACAATGGCTTTTTATGCATGCTGAGATAGTGATAACACCAGAAACCAATGCGAAAATTAATTTACATCAGGCCAAATCGAGCTTAAGTTTATTGCATGTAAATTTGATAAGCTGCTGCATCGCAAAATCTTGATATACACAAACCTAGGAAACTATTTCATGTGTGATTTCTCCTTAAATGCTAACAGTACAGTGTATAGAAACATTATACCTTGGCGCGGTCATCTGTTATGTACATGTCATTGTCATCTTCTCATTCGGCCTCTTCATTCCCTGACTGTCATCTTCATTCCCTGACTGTCATCTTCATTCCTTGACTGTCATCTTCATTCATTCCCTGGCTGTTATCTTCATTCATTCGGCCTCTTCAGTCCCTGACTGTCATCTTCATTCCCTGACTGTTCATCTTCATCCTTGACTGTCATCTTCATTCCTTGACTGTCATCTTCATTCCTTGACTGTCATCTTCATTCATTTCCTGACTGTCATCTACTGTGCAGCAGATACATTTTAAATGGCTTTATCTACTTTAATTTATCAACTGTTTGTATATAACGTTTTATTATCACATCACCACATCATCTCATCATCATGCACTGCGATCCTATTAGCGTTGAATTAGGACAGGGTATAGGGATACATGTAGACACTAGACAGGTATGAAGTGGTGATGCGTGTGTAACAGTTTAGTGTTGTTCCCAGCCGCGGGGTCTTTGCGTACACCCTTCAACAGTACAGTAGCGCTATTTTTAATCACCAACTAAGTGAGATGTGATGGAAGGATGGTATGGTATAGAGTAAAGTTAAAACTATCTTATCGACCAATAAGAGGAGCCGCGGGGTACGGTTGAGGGTCTGTTCCACAGCTAGTCCTGGCATTGACCAATAATGACTGTACGCTTTGGTTACACATCGCAATATAATACATATGGTAAATGGCCTACACTCTGCACAAGCACATATGCTAGCTTTATAAGCTGCTCACTGGTTCTCTCTCTCCTTCTCTCCCCGTGTCCAGCAGTGCTCACGAACACCATGCACAGACGGTTGTAAACAGAAGTTCAAAGCTCCGCTGTCAACCCGGCTACAAATATAAGGTGCTCCTGACTGTACTGTTATAGTTACAGGTTAAATTGTTGGATAAAAAACTGTGCTGTCAACCCTGGAACAAACAAACTAGATTTTAAAAGAAGCTGCAGGAAGCTGAAGGAAAACGAATACTGTCAATAACTATGGATAAATTGTTTTGCTGCACTACAAATCGTTGGAGGTAATTGATCCTTTTTCTGTATATGCGCTCATTCAGGGTCACTTAAATTTTGGAACACGTAGCTATATACGAGCCAGTTTGTTTTAAGCTTTGTTTTACGCTAAAATACATGTAGAACGACGCTACCAACAAATCTGGAGTATTTTATAGCACGATTTTTTATCGACCGAATTTGTCTGTGGCAATACTCGATTCCGCGTTTGGCGCCTCAGGTTTTCATCTAGGCGCCGCAGACACTCATTTTGGCACCGCAGACACTCATTTTGGCACCGCAGACACTCATTTTGGCACCGCAGACACTCATTTTGGCACCGTAGAAACTCATTTTGGCGCCGCAGACACTCATTTTGGCGCCGCAGACACTCATCTTGGCGCCGCAGACACTCATCTTGGCACCGCAGACACTCATTTTGGCACCGCAGACACTCATTTTGGCACCGCAGACACTCATTTTGGCGCCGCAGACACTCATTTTGGCACCGCAGACACTCCTTTTGACGCCGCAGACACTCATCTTGGCACCGCAGACACTCATTTTGGCGCCGCAGACACTCATCTTGGCACCGCAGACACTCATTTTGGCACCGCAGACACTCATTTTAGCACCGTAGAAACTCATTTTGGCGCCGCAGACACTCATTTTGGCGCCGCAGACACTCATTTTGGCGCCGCAGACACTCATTTTGGCGCCGCAGACACTCATTTTGGCACCGTAGACACTCATTTTGGCGCCGCAGACACTCATTTTGGCGCCGCAGACACTCATCTTGGCACCGCAGACACTCATTTTGGCGCCGCAGACACTCATTTTGGCGCCGCAGACACTCATTTTGGCACCGCAGACACTCATTTTGGCACCGTAGAAACTCATTTTGGCGCCGCAGGCACTCATTTTAGCGCCTTCATTTTGGCACCGCAGACACTCATTTTGGCGCCTTCACTTTGGCACCGCAGACACTCATTTTAGCGCCGCAGGCACCTCTCATTTTGGCGCCTTCATTTTGGCACCGCAGACGCTCATTTTGGCGCCGCAGACACTCATTTTGGCGCCGCAGACACTCATTTTGGCGCCGCAGACACTCATTTTAGCGCCTTCATTTTGGCACCGCAGACACTCATTTTAGCACTGTAGACACTCATTTTGGCGCCGCAGACACTCATTTTGGCGCCGCAGACACTCATTTTGGCGCCGCAGACACTCATTTTGGCACCGTAGAAACTCATTTTGGCGCCGCAGACACTCATTTTGGCACCGCAGACACTCATTTTAGCGCCTTCATTTTGGCACCGCAGACACTCATTTTAGCACCGTAGACACTCATTTTGGCGCCGCAGACACTCATTTTGGCGCCGCAGACACTCATTTTGGCGCCGCAGACACTCATCTTGGCACCGCAGACACTCATTTTGGCGCCGCAGACACTCATTTTGGCGCCGCAGACACTCATTTTGGCGCCGCAGACACTCATCTTGGCACCGCAGACACTCATTTTGGCGCCGCAGACACTCATTTTGGCACCGTAGAAACTCATTTTGGCGCCGCAGACACTCATTTTGGCGCCGCAGACACTCATTTTAGCGTCTTCATTTTGGCACCGCAGACACTCATTTTAGCACCGTAGACACTCATTTTGGCGCCGCAGACACTCATTTTGGCACCGTAGAAACTCATTTTGGCGCCGCAGACACTCATTTTGGCGCCGCAGACACTCATTTTAGCGCCTTCATTTTGGCACCGCAGACACTCATTTTGGCGCCGCAGACACTCATCTTGGCACCGCAGACACTCATTTTGGCGCCGCAGACACTCATTTTGGCGCCGCAGACACTCATTTTGGCGCCGCAGACACTCATCTTGGCACCGCAGACACTCATTTTGGCACCGCAGACACTCATTTTGGTACCGCAGACACTCATTTTGGCACCGTAGAAACTCATTTTGGCGCCGCAGGCACTCATTTTAGCGCCTTCATTTTGGCACCGCAGACACTCATTTTGGCGCCTTCACTTTGGCACCGCAGACACTCATTTTAGCGCCGCAGGCACCACTCATTTTGGCGCCTTCATTTTGGCACCGCAGACACTCATTTTGGCGCCTTCATTTTGGCACCGCAGACACTCATTTTAGCGCCGCAGGCACCATTCATTTTGGCGCCTTCATTTTGGCACCGCAGACACTCATTTTGGCGCCTTCACTTTGGCACCGCAGACACTCATTTCAGCGCCGCAGGCACCACTCATTTTGGCGCCTTCATTTTGGCACCGCAGACACTCATTTTGGCACCGCAGGCACCACTCATTTTGGCGCCTTTACTTTGGCACCGCAGACACTCATTTTAGCGCCGCAGGCACCACTCATTTTGGCGCCTTCATTTTGGCACCGTAGACACTCATTTTGGCGCCTTCACTTTGGCACCGCAGACACTCATTTTAGCGCCGCAGGCACCACTCATTTTGGCGCCTTTACTTTGGCACCGCAGACACTCATTTTAGCGCCGCAGGCACCACTCATTTTGGCGCGTTCATTTTGGCACTGCAGACACTCATTTTGGTTTTGGCGCCTTCACTTTGGCACCGCAGACACTCATTTTGGCGCCTTCACTTTGGCACCGCAGACACTCATTTTAGCGCCGCAGGCACCACTCATTTTGGCGCCTAAATTTTGGCACCGCAGACACTCATTTTGGCACCGCAGGCACTCATTTTGGCACCGCAGGCACCACTCATTTTGGCGCCTTCATTTTGGCACTGCAGACACTCATTTTGGTTTTGGCGCCTTCACTTTGGCACCGCAGACACTCATTTTGGCGCCTTCACTTTGGCACCGCAGACACTCATTTTAGCGCCGCAGGCACCACTCATTTTGGCGCCTAAATTTTGGCACCGCAGACACTCATTTTGGCACCGCAGGCACTCATTTTGGCACCGCAGGCACCACTCATTTTGGCGCCTTCATTTTGGCACCGCAGACACTCATTTTGGCGCCTTCATTTTGGCACCGCAGACACTCATTTTGGCACCGCAGGCACCACTCATTTTGGCGCCTTCACTTTGGCACCGCAGACACTCATTTTGGCGCCTTCACTTTGGCACCGCAGACACTCATTTTGGCACCGCAGACACTCATTTTGGCGCCTTCATTTTGGCACCGCAGACACTCATTTTGGCGCCTTCATTTTGGCACCGCAGACACTCATTTTGGCGCCTTCATTTTGGCACCGCAGACACTCATTTTAGCGCCGCAGGCACCACTCATTTTGGCGCCTTTACTTTGGCACCGCAGACACTCATTTTGGCGCCTTCACTTTGGCACCGCAGACACTCATTTTAGCGCCGCAGGCACCACTCATTTTGGCGCCTACATTTTGGCACCGCAGACACTCATTTTGGCACCGCAGGCACCACTCATTTTGGCGCCTTTACTTTGGCACCGCAGACACTCATTTTAGCGCCGCAGGCACCACTCATTTTGGCGCCTTCATTTTGGCACCGCAGACACTCATTTTGGCACCGCATACAATCATTTTGGCGCCGAATGCGCTATATTTTGGCGCCTAAAACAAACTGATTGATTTCCACAACGGGTCACAAGGTGAGGTGGGGGACAACGCATTGGCATGTCCCCTCCCCATAACTTTCCATAGCGGCGCCCCTGACCTCCTGGCTTTTATAACTTACAACCGAACTGCAACTTTATTGCAACCTGACAGCGTCAAGGACAGAACTTCAGAAAGTCAGCACTTGAGATCAGCAGATGGCGGCAGTCAGCCCGCTCAACTACAACTGCTGGCCAATTTGCAAAAATCCGCTAACCAAAGAATCTGCATGTCCGGCTGGTTGTTGAAGTCGCCGAGGCCGGCCGGTGGAAAAGGCGGCGGCGGCGGCCCTACGAAACGCTTTAAACCAGGGAACCGGGTGAGAATGCAACTGGGGAGAGTCAGGGAGCAGAGCGTGCTTTTTTATTGGCAAAACCCCGTTCGCTGCTGCTCAAAATCCTTGCTGAAACAAAGGGATAAATGATGAGATTTAGGCATCTCCATCTCGCTTCTTATGAATAAACAATACGAGCTACTCAGCAACAGACAAAAGTGTCCACCCCTTTTCTCGGGAAAATTTCCCGGGATTCCCTTTATCCATCCGCAGCAATTGACGGGTCTTCTGCCTCTAACTCGCTTCTGCATCAAACATAGACTTTCTTGTCCATTGTTGTTCTTAGCAAGCGGTCCCCGCCACCCTTCACAGAATTTTGTCTATGGTTGAAGGATCACGATCCACGATCAACCGAGAGACAAAAGTATCCAGAGAAAAGGATGAAGGACACTTTCTGTCTGTTGCTGCTTTATATGGCCAGCAGCCATCTTATCGCTATTGAAATCCACAATCTTTCATTGTAAAATTGGGCCACCGAAATTCGTGCGCCATGCACGATTTTAATGCGTGATTCATGATATTGCACTCGATGACCCTGAAGTTCTAGTATAGGAGAGTATAACGCATTTCATTTATGACGTCATTGCAGGCGATTGTCTAAACAATCTTAGTTGAAACGACACGATAACAGAGATTTGCGTTCCGAGACAAGTTTAATAATATTTCCCGGTTGGCTTCAACTATTATGCAATAGCACCTCTCGCTGAATGTGTGAAAATGGACAGATTTTTAAACAAATTTTTATGACAATTTCGTGCTTATAAATGAAAAAATTTGTGAAACTGTAAGATTTCTAAATATTGGTAATAAAAAACTGGAAAATTCAAACTAGTGACTCATATTATATAATATATATATCCACGACGTTCATGAAATGTTGCAAAAAAGTAATCAAGTATCAAATTCTATATTATCGTGCGCACCTGGATTCCTGTTTATAGCTATTAGAAAGTCTTCCAGGCACGAGCGGCAGGCATCGGCAGACAAACGAAATAAAAGGTTGTTTAAAAGCAACGCTTAGCTAACTTGCTATCACTCTGAAATAAATCTGTACATTTGTAGCATAAACATGCGCAATATAGTTGATCCGTTTCATGTAACTCGTATAAACAGGATGCTTGATAATTAATGTCCAGTAGGATTGTAAAGCAAATTGTAAATCGACTTCTTTTAGCCCTCTGTATGATTTAAGTTGGAAGAGTGGGATCTAAGATAGGAGTGTGAGATCTGAGATGGAAGTGTGGGATCTAAGATTGGGAGTGTGGGATCTGAGATGAGTGTGGGATCTGAGATTGGGAGTGTGGGATCTGAGATGGGAGCGTGGGATCTGAGATTGAGAGTGTGGGATCTGAGATTGGGAGTGTGGGATCTGAGATGAGTGTGGGATCTGAGATTGGGAGTGTGGGATCTGAGATGGGAGCGTGGGATCTGAGATTGGGAGTGTGGGATCTGAGATGAGTGTGGGATCTGAGATTGGGAGTGTGGGATCTGAGATGAGTGTGGGATCTGAGATTGGGAGTGTGGGATCTGAGATGAGTGTGGGATCTGAGATTGGGAGTGTGGGATCTGAGATTGGGAGTGTGGGATCTGAGATTGAGAGTGTGGGATCTGAGATAGGGAATTTGGAATCTGAGATGAGAGTGTGGGATCTGAGATGGGTATGTTTAGGATCTGAAGTTGGCGTGTGGTAGCTAAGACTGATGGAGAATGTGATTTGAAATTTGAGTATGTTGTCATGGACTGAGATGGAGACTGTGGGATGGATATTTAGCTAAGATATAGGTGATCAGCAAGTGGCTTTAAGAATAGATCGAAGTATAAAAATATTGTCAGTAGAACATCTACAGATTAGTAGCTTAAGTAGCTAATTAATATTCCCATGTTTTTATTAATCCCGCTTCCCATCTTCCCCATCCAGCTATGGCATCGACGCTACTTCGTCCTCACTCGCCTAACTCCGTCATCCGCTGAGCTGGAACCGTCAGCGCAGTACCAGTTGTACTATTACACAGACCACAGCATGTCAGCTGTCAGAGGCCAAATCTTAGTGGACACAATCAGAGCCCTAGCAACCCTGGTACCCCCGCCTCTGCGTCTGGCTCGGACCCTGGCCCGGGACCAGCGGAACCGTCTGCACCATCAGCAACCATTTCTCAGCTTTGAATGCATCCAGCGCCATCGTAAGGAGCGTCCGAGGCTGTTCTACCTGCTGGCAGACAGTCTCGCGGACATGCAGCGCTGGGCCGAGGAGCTTCGGCTAGCAACCGGCGGGCTTCGGTGCGCATCGAGCAGGGACAGCGAAGGAGCTTATCGAGACGAGACTGACTCAGGGCTCGGGCGGGGGACTCTGGAGCTGGCGGAGCAGACAGTGAAGGCCAGTCTTGATGGCTACGTCAACTTGCAAGGAGCTGGCGGTGGCGCGGGCGGCGGTGACTCTATCGACTCTTTACAGAGTGTCGGTTGCGAGGTTAGAAAACGACATGGGAATTTTATAATCATTGCTTTTATTATACGCATTATTATATGCATTTCAGGGTTTCTAGCTTTTTGGGATCTTAAGCTTCAAATTTTAGAACTTCCCATTTGTTGATTTTGTGGATTTTAAGCTTCAAAATCATGGGATGTCAGATTCTTAGAGTTTTGGGATTTTACATGCTTCAAAATCATAGGATATCAGATTCTTAGAGTTTTGGGATTTTACATGCTTCAAAATCATAGGATATCAGATTCTTAGAGTTTTGGGATTTTACATGCTTCAAAATCATAGGATATCAGATTCTTAGAGTTTTGGGATTTTACATGCTTCAAAATCATAGGATATCAGATTCTTAGAGTATTGGGATTTTACATGCTTAAAAATCATGGGATATCAGATTATTAGAGTTTTGGGATTTTACATGCTTCAAAATTATAGGATATCAGATTCTTAGAGTTTTGGGATTTACATGCTTCAAAATCATGGGATATCAGATTCTTAGAGTTTTGGGATTTTACATGCTTCAAAATCATAGGATATCAGATTCTTAGAGTTTTGGGATTTTACATGCTTCAAAATCATAGGATATCAGATTCTTAGAGTTTTGGGATTTTACATGCTTCAAAATCATAGGATATCAGATTCTTAGAGTTTTGGGATTTTACATGCTTAAAAATCATGGGATATCAGATTATTAGAGTTTTGGGATTTTACATGCTTCAAAATTATAGGATATCAGATTCTTAGAGTTTTGGGATTTACATGCTTCAAAATCATGGGATATCAGATTCTTAGAGTTTTGGGATTTTACATGCTTCAAAATCATGGGATATCAGATTCTTAGAGTTTTGGGATTTTACATGCTTCAAAATCATGGAATATCAGATTCTTAGAGTTTTGGGATTTTACATGCTTCAAAATCATGGGATATCAGATTCTTAGAGTTTTGGGATTTTACATGCTTCAAAATCATGGAATATCAGATTCTTAGAGTTTTGGGATTTTACATGCTTCAAAATCATAGGATATCAGATTCTTAGAGTTTTGGGATTTTACATGCTTCAAAATCATAGGATATCAGATTCTTAGAGTTTTGGGATTTTACATGCTTCAAAATCATAGGATATCAGATTCTTAGAGTTTTGGGATTTTACATGCTTCAAAATCATGGAATATCAGATTCTTAGAGTTTTGGGATTTTACATGCTTCAAAATCATATGATATCAGATTCTTAGAGTTTTGGGATTTTACATGCTTCAAAATCATGGAATATCAGATTCTTAGAGTTTTGGGATTTTACATGCTTCAAAATCATAGGATATCAGATTCTTAGAGTTTTGGGATTTTACATGCTTCAAAATCATAGGATATCAGATTCTTAGAGTTTTGGGATTTTTAGCGTCGAATGATGGGATGTTGTGTAAATTTTGATAGTTAATAAGTTTTTAATTTCCTAATCACGAAATTTGATACTTCAAATTACAGTGATTAAAATATTTGTAGCCGTAGACTTGTAATGCTTTAGCTGTGTATAGCGGCGAGTTTATGATCTCGAAAATGCAGTAAGAAACTGGTACGAGCGTATTAGGGCAGGCACTATTTTTAGGCATTTCGTCATTTTTCGCATGACCACATCATTTTGAAGAATTTAAACAAAAATTTTCAGTGTGCATCGGCGTTAGGAAAAATATGCGCACCTAAAGTGGACCCTGTGATGCGCAGCACACATATCAAATCTTTCTGAAATATTCGTGCATGCTTTGGGTTGTAACAATTTTTCTGATAAAATTTTGCATTTAACATAACAGCTTTATCATTTGCACTTGAAACTCGCTGAATTTAGGAAATTACCAGCTAACTAAAATACAACTTTAGTCAGTTCTGGTTCTCAAGTGTCTTATCAAAGGGCTGTCTGATGATGTTCTCTGGTGTTTTATCAAAGGGGCTGTCTGATGATGTTCTCTGGTGTCTTATCAAAGGGGCTGTCTGATGTTCTCTGGTGTCTTATCAAAGGGGTTGTCTGCTGTTCTCTGGTGTATTTCAAAGGCTGTCTGCTGTTCTCCAGTGTCTCATCAAAGTGGCTGTCTGCTGTTCTCCAGTGTCTCATCAAAGTGGCTGTCTGCTGTTCTCCAGTGTCTCATCAAAGTGGCTGTCTGCTGTTCTCCAGTGTCTCATCAAAGTGGCTGTCTGCTGTTCTCCAGTGTCTTATCAAAGAGGCTGTCTGTTGTTCTCTGGTGTCTTTTCAAAGGCTGTCTGCTGTTCTCCAGTGTCTTATCAAAGTGGCTGTCTGCTGTTCTCTGGTGTCTTTTCAAAGGCTGTCTGCTGTTCTCCATTGTCTAATCAAAGGGCTGTCTGTTGTTCTCTGGTGTCTTTTCAAAGGCTGTCTGCTGTTCTCCAGTGTCTTATCAAAGAGGCTGTCTGTTGTTCTCTGGTGTCTTTTCAAAGGCTGTCTGCTGTTCTCCAGTGTCTCATCAAAGTGGCTGTCTGCTGTTCTCTGGTGTCTTTTCAAAGGCTGTCTGCTGTTCTCCATTGTCTAATCAAAGGGGCTGTCTGTTGTTCTCTGGTGTCTTTTCAAAGGCTGTCTGCTGTTCTCCAGTGTCTTATCAAAGAGGCTGTCTGTTGTTCTCTGGTGTCTTTTCAAAGGCTGTCTGCTGTTCTCCAGTGTCTCATCAAAGAGGCTGTCTGCTGTTCTCTGGTGTCTTTTCAAAGGCTGTCTGCTGTTCTCCATTGTCTAATCAAAGGGGCTGTCTGTTGTTCTCTGGTGTCTTTTCAAAGGCTGTCTGCTGTTCTCCAGTGTCTTATCAAAGTGGCTGTCTGCTGTTCTCCAGTGTCTTATCAAAGTGGCTGTCTGCTGTTCTCCAGTGTCTTATAAAAGTGGCTGTCTGCTGTTCTCCAGTGTCTTATCAAAGTGGCTGTCTGCTGTTCTCCAGGTCTTATCAAAGTGGCTCTCTGCTGTTCTCCAGTGTCTTATCAAAGTGGCTGTCTGCTGTTCTCCAGGTCTTATCAAAGTGGCTCTCTGCTGTTCTCCAGTGTCTTATCAAAGTGGCTGTCTGCTGTTCTCCAGGTCTTATCAAAGTGGCTCTCTGCTGTTCTCCAGTGTCTTATCAAAGTGGCTGTCTGCTGTTCTCCAGGTCTTATCAAAGTGGCTGTCTGCTGTTCTCATGCATTTATTTGCAACACTAATTTGCAGGATACAGCCGCGGCAACTTTGAAGTCATTGACGCTGCACACTGGCACGGAAGCCAACAATGAAGCCTCGTCCTCATTTCGTCAACACTATGCCACACTGGACATGCCGAAAAGTGCAACGTCAACTTTAGACTCAACCGACGGGCCCAGTTGTAGCGGAGTTGATAGCAAGCCAACGGAGCAATTAAATCAGGGCCGACAAAAATCAGCAGCCGCTTCAGTAGAAGACCAATTGCTTTATCCCGAGATTGACTGGCTGAGGACGAGAGCTCTGGCTGAAATTGGACGATCTCAGAGGCACTAATTAAGCGAATAAATTTATAGATTTTAGCGTAAATATTTTTTGGTTAACCCAAGTATCAATAGAATATAATTTTCATTTTTAGTATATGGGATGTTTAATTTTGATAACGAGAGCCTTTATTTTCCGGATTGATATTATTATGACGTCATGCATGCACACATTCAAACACGCGTGCAGTTCAGGCTTAACAGATGTACATGTACATAGAACTGCATCATTTGTGAATCTGATTTTTGCACCTGCAGCTACCGATAAAACGAATCTTTTAGCTTTAAGCTTTCATAATTGCTCTTACTTATATTTGATAAATTATAATAAAATAATATTATTGATTTTACTCTTGCCAATGTATTTATAAATTTGCTGGGCACACCTAATCTCTGTATATCAAATTTTGGATCCATTTTTGCATGCACACGTAATTTAATTTAATAGCCACAATATGCAATGTTATACATGATTTGCACCAAAGCATGTTTTGTCAAAATGTGGTTTTTTAAGGAATTAAGCAAACTGTTCGTACATGGCATTGTACATGGAAAACTTAATCGTTGTGTTATAATGCGCTAGTAAAATTATCGTTTTGAAAACAGTAAAATCCGTCATAGCTTTTGTAATTCTACCGTTTTAAAGCATACTTGCTTGCTTTACCAGTACACGTATAGACTTGCTAGAGAATTTAAAATTTAACTGTAATTGTTGTATATAATTTTACATGTATTAGTAATATGTGTACGTCATATACGAGTATGGTATGCAAGGGCTATTTTACTGAAAGATTTCATTATCCTAGCAGTCGCCGTTTTACTAAGCTATAAAAGTACATTTCGATACAATGTTTTTAAATGAATAAATAATCCTAACTTAAATAAAGGTTGTTAGACTATTTACTCCTAGATTTGGAAAAAAAACCTGCAGATTGACCTGAAGCACGACTGATTACAGCAGTTCACTGAACTGCACGACTCTATTTTGAAGACCTGAGGAAATCAGCCCATCTGACAGCCAGCCAATCAAACCCATTCTGCCCAGCCAATCAAACCCATTCTGCCCAGCCAATCAAACCCATTCTGCCCAGCCAATCAAACCCATTCTGCCCAGCCAATCAAACCCATTCTGCCCAGCCAATCAAACCCATTCTGCCCAGCCAATCAAACCCATTCTGCCCAGCCAATCAAACCCATTCTGCCCAGCCAATCAAACCGATTCTGCCCAGCCAATCAAACCCATTCTGCCCAGCCAATCAAATCCACGCTGCCAGCCAATCAAATCCAGTTTGCATAGCCAATCAAATCCATTCTGCACAGCCAATCAAATCCACGCTGCCAGCCAATCAAATCCACGCTGCCAGCCAATCAAATCCAGTTTGCATAGCCAATCAAATCCATTCTGCCTAGCCAATATAATCCATTTGGTCTAGCCAATCAAATCCATTTTTCTCAGCCAATTGAATCCATTCTGCCCAGCCAATCAAATTCATTCTGCCTAGCCAATCAAATCAAATCCACGCTGCCAGCCAATCAAATCCAGTTTGCATAGCCAATCAAATCCATTCTGCCTAGCCAATATAATCCATTTGGTCTAGCCAATCAAATCCATTTTTCTCAGCCAATTGAATCCATTCTGCCCAGCCAATCAAATTCATTCTGCCTAGCCAATCAAATCAAACCAATTCAAAAGCCAATCAAACTTATTATTTTCAGCCAATTAATTCCATTCTGCACATCCAATGAAACCCATTCTGCACATCCAATGAAACCCATTCTGACCAGCCAATCCAATCCACTGCGACCAGCCAATCAAATGAAAGTGATTGTTTAGAGGGCGACAATTACCAAAGCACCAATAATACACGCGCGAAAAACTTGAACGTATGCTGACGTGTAAAACCTTTTTAATTAATAGCAAGGTGCAGCGAATTACAACAATAAAAAGTGAGCCTATAAACATATTAGCTCAGTTTATAGAGACGTATGAGAATGAAGCAAATGCAGTAGAAAACCTGAAACAAATGCATATACACTGGTTGAGCACTGGGATAAACTGGTTGAGCAGTGGGATAAACTGGTTGAGCACTGGGATAAACTGGTTGAGCAGTGGGATAAACTGGTTGAGCACTGGGATAAACTGGTTGAGCACTGCAGGGATAAACTGGTTGAGCAGTGGGATAAACTGGTTGAGCAGTGGGATAAACTGGTTGAGCAGTGGGATAAACTGGTTGAGCAGTGGGATAAACTGGTTGAGCACTGGGATAAACTGGTTGAGCAGTAAGATAAACTGGTTGAGCACTGGGATAAACTGGTTGAGCAGTGGGATAAACTGGTTGAGCACTGGGATAAACTGGTTGAGCAGTAAGATAAACTGGTTGAGCACTGGGATAAACTGGTTGAGCAGTGGGATAAACTGGTTGAGCAGTGGGATAAACTGGTTGAGCAGTGGGATAAACTGGTTGAGCACTGGGATAAACTGGTTGAGCACTGGGATAAACTGGTTGAGCACTGGGATAAACTGGTTGAGCACTGGGATAAACTGGTTGAGCACTGGGATAAACTGGTTGAGCAGTGGGATAAACTGGTTGAGCAGTAAGATAAACTGGTTGAGCACTGGGATAAACTGGTTGAGCACTGGGATAAACTGGTTGAGCACTGGGATAAACAGGTTGAGCACTGCATAAACAGGTTGAGCACTGCATAAACAGGTTGAGCAATGGGATAGACAGATAAAATGATGTTAAACTCAACGTGATGGAAGTGGCTGGATGGATGGAACTTGTGCCAGTTGCGGGTCACTAGTACATATAGCGGCTAACCTTCACGCTGTGCTGGTAGGAAGCACAAAAGGCCTGCAGCTCAGCATCGGAGAATTCCGCGTTCAGAGCCAGCTGGGTCAGCCACGGACAGCCGCTGGCAATGCTGGCGAGAGAGGCGGCAGTCAGCTGGCGGCTGCACCTGTCCGGCTGCAGGCAGAGCCGCCGCAGGCCCTGGCGATCGGACTGGTGCACAGAGCCGCCACTCCCTCGTCACAAAGGCTGCAATCGCAACCGAAGGCCTCGAACTCGTGCAGGTCGCACTGGAAGGCAGCGCTGGTCTGCAGGTCTCGCAGATTTGCCCAGGCCTGGCGAGTCAGGCGGCTGCAGTCGGTGATGCAGAGGCTGCGCAAGCGGGGCAGCTGGGAGAGCAGAGCCCGCAGCAGGTCGTCGGTGCAGAAATCGATTTTCAGCTCAGCCAGAGCTGCGTAACAATTGGAAATCATGAGTTCTATTGGCTCCTTGGTTAAAAGTACCCTCACTTGAGCAGTTCACACACAACCCACCCACTGACCCGAGCAGCTCCCTCATCAACACACCCACTCACCCGAGCAGCTCCCTCATGAACACACCCACTAACCCGAGCAGCTCCCTCATCAACACACCCACTCACCCGAGCAGCTCCCTCATCAACACACCCACTCACCCGAGCAGCTCCCTCATCAACACACCCACTCACCCGAGCAGCTCCCTCATCAACACACCCACTCACCCGAGCAGCTCCCTCATCAACACACCCACTCACTTGAGCAGCTCCCTCATCAACACACCCACACACCTGAGCAGCTCCCTCATCAACACACCCACTCACTTGAGCAGCTCCCTCATCAACACACCCACTCACCTGAGCAGCTCCCTCATCAACACACCCACTCACTTGAGCAGCTCCCTCATCAACACACCCACTCACCCGAGCAGCTCCCTCATCAACACACCCACTCACCCGAGCAGCTCCCTCATCAACACACCCACTTACTTGAGCAGCTCCCTCATCAACACACCCACTCACTTGAGCAGCTCCCTCATCAGCACACCCACACACCTGAGCAGTTCACACACAACCCACCCACCCACTGAGCCACTCACCTGAGCAGCTCCCTCACCAACACCCACTCACCTGAGCAGCTCCCTCATCAACACACCCACTCACCTGAGCAGCTCCCTCATCAACACACCCACTCACTTGAGCAGCTCCCTCATCAACACACCCACTCACCCGAGCAGCTCCCTCATCAACACACCCACTCACCCGAGCAGCTCCCTCATCAACACACCCACTCACTTGAGCAGCTCCCTCATCAACACACCCACTCACTTGAGCAGCTCCCTCATCAGCACACTCACACACCTGAGCAGTTCACACACAACCCACCCACCCACTGAGCCACTCACCTGAGCAGCTCCCTCACTAACACACCCACTCACCTGAGCAGCTCCCTCACCAACACCCACTCACCTGAGCAGCTCCCTCATCAACACAAACATTCACCTGAGCAGCTCCCTCATCAACACAAACACTCACCTGAGCAGCTCCCTCACTAACACACCCACTCACCTGAGCAGCTCCCTCACCAACACCCACTCACCTGAGCAGCTCCCTCATCAACACAAACATTCACCTGAGCAGCCCCCTCATCAACACACCCACTCACCTGAGCAGCTCCCTCACCAACACACCCACTCACATGAGCAACTCCCTCATCAACACACCCACTCACATGAGCAACTCCCTCATCAACACACCCACTCACCTGAGCAGCTCACACCAACACACCCACTCACCTGAGCAGCTCCCTCACCAACACACCCACTGACCCACTCACTTGAGCGGCAGGCCAATGACTTCATCAGCTCAAGCCCGGTGCCTTGAATGATTTTGTGTCCTTCCAGCTCCAGTCGCCACAGCCGGGGCGGCAGCAGCTTGGCCCAGTCAGCCTCTTCCGTGTCGTTTAACTCAGCATAAGCATACAGTCTCAGACGCAGGTCGGTCAGGTTGGCAGGTAAAATACGCAGAATCCCGATGACCTCGGAGGTGGGCAGGCTTCGGCCAGCAGAATCCAGCTCTAGCTGGAGGCTCTGCAGCTGCGGGAAGCCGCCCAGCAGCTCCTGGATTCCAGCAGCGTCTTTATCCAACTCGCAGCAGATGCTGAGATGGCGCAGCGGAGGCAGCGACCTCGGCAGCAGCAAATCGGCCCCGCAAAGCCGAAGAGAAGAGTTCAACTCCAGCTGCGTCAGACTCGGCATCCGAGCCAGCAGCTGCAGCATAGCTGAAAGGAATGAGTTGAGCACCGAGTTGAGTCCGAGCTGCTGGGCGAGGTTCTGTCTACGTGAAGATACTCAGACAAAAAAGACTCACCGGAGAACTCAATAATTTGGATAGAGAGGCTGGCGAGCTGCGGAAACTCTGCAACATGGCCAAAGAACGGTCGCAGATAATACTCATCAAATTCCTCGCCAAACTTATCAATATATACTTTCAAGCTAGACAGGCGCTGCACCAATTTAGTGAGCAGAGGCGCACAGTCCAAGTCCACGGCATACTGCAGCCGTTTGCATTCGATCTGCAGCAGCGAGAGGCTGGGGCAGCCGGCCAGAAGGCTGTTTAGCGACTTGGTGGTCAGCGACATCCCGCACCGAATCAGGCGCAGCTCCCGCAGGTTCGGGCATCTGCGGCCCGCCAGAGTCACCAGGGACTTAACTAAGCAGACTTCAACGTGGTCCAGACTGAGGCAGGTCAAATTGGCAGATGCGAACAGCAGCTGAGGCAGCTTGACAATTTCATCGACTAAATTCTTGGACCGCACTTCCCAATTGGACCCGTCAATGTGGATTTTGGTCCACAGCAGTGGCTGCATGACGACCTGGTGCCAGAGCCTGCTCACCTGAGCACATCGGCCAAGGCTGGTCTGGTCCAGCTCGGTCAGCACCCGCTCCAGCAACTCGGTGGGCAGCCACTCGATGGGGCAGCAGTCGGCGGCCTGCGAGTGGTTTTGACAACTCGCAGTGATTGCACAGATTTTTTTGCACAACACTTTAACAGATTATTCTTGCAACTATACAAATGCGAATTTCCAAGGTCAGACTCACAGCAAGTGGCGAGTCTGGAAACTCCTGACCATCTGGCCCTGCATCAAGCCGCTGTTTTTTTGAGCTGGGACGGGCTGTGGCTTCCAGGTCTGACATGCTGATCAGGTGGCTGCAGTGGCATTGGCAGTTAGAAATTAGTTTCACCTTAATCTGTGCCAGATGTAATTGGGGGTTAACTGGAAGAGAGAACTCCAGGCAACGGCCAAAGCCACGAGCGGCGCTAGCCGCGAGTGGAAATTTGGCCGTTGCCTGGAGTTCTCTCTTCCAGTTAACTTCATTGCAGGAAATATCTATGGCACGAATCGAAGTGGCCCAGAAGGAGGAGGCACAAACGTCTATGGCACGAAAGCCAAAAGGCGTGGAGAGTTCATGGCAATGACAATCCTATTGATTGAATGGAGGGTTGAAATGTCTATGGCAAAACTTTCAGTGGGGGTGAAGGGGTTTGTGTGAGGGATTCCCAGGCAGTAAGTAGTCTGTCCAAACCTGTTGATTCAAGAGTTTTCTGTCCATCATGAGCGACCCGATAATACATTATATTAATTGGGGTAACCTCCCGTGTGAGGACCTCGGCAACATCACGCAGGATGAACTGAACTTCCTCTCGGAATCCTCTGCCGTTGATCGGCACGACGAAGATTTCGATGCGTTCCTGAAGTATGTCCAAAATGGTCCAGCTGATACTGGGCTGCCAATGATCGATGGAGATGAAAAGATAGACGTTTCCGAGATGGACAGAATCGAGATCGAGAGTCTGCCTGAGGATACTCGGAAGCAGATGTACCAGCATGGCCAACGTTTTCGAGACTTCCTGGAAGGGGAGAATCTGCGCAACATTCAGCATGTCAACAATCCTACATTGAACCAATATCTTCGGTACTTCTACTTCAAGCTGAAGAAACAGGATGGCTCGTTCTACTCGCCGGCCTCTCTCATCTGTATCCGGGCTGGAATTCAGCGTTTCCTACGCATGGTTCTGAAGCTGCCTGTCGATATAATCGGTGGTGAGGAATTCAATTCCTGCAACGAGATGCTGCGTGTCAAGGTTCGTGATTTCCATCGAGATGGTGGCTGCACCAGGCAGTATGAACCAATTGAAGAAGGCGACATGCAGAAGTTGCGGTGCTACTTTGAAGGGACTACGGCTGAAATCGAGCAGGCTAAATTTCTGTTCTATGTTCTTTACTCCTTTGGAGAGCGTGGCCAGGAGCATCTGAAGTTCCTGAGACAAAGGGACTCGCTTGAATTGCACACGGATTCTGACGGCAAGGAGTACTACTGTCTTCCTGCTCTGCCAACGAAGAATAAGTCAGCCGATCCTGTGAAGGCGAAGGCCAGGCCGGACAACAAACAAGCTCGGATCTACGACACGGCCAAAGTGAGGAGATATCTACAACTGCTACCTCCAACAACCAAGGACAACCATCTGTTCCCGCGTCCACTATCCAACACGGATTCCAATGGACAGCCTATGTTCTCAACAAAGCAGAATCGCGGGGAGAACTACTTCCTGCGTTTCATGCGAAACTTGAGCGAGAAGGCCGGTTTGTCCAAGATGTACACGAATCATTGCATTCGGTAAGCCTTTTTCTTCATATTGCTTTAAACCAGTTGCATATTTTCTATGCAATACTTTATTTCTGTTGTAGAGTGAGCAGGATTGCTGATCTAGAGGCTGCTGGGTACAACCTGGCTGACATCATGTCGATAACCGGTCAGGTTTCTGAGAGGACAACTCGCCGTTACCTGTCCAAGCGCCGTGATCGCTCGCTGCAGTCTACCAGTGAGGCTGTTTCTATGGCACTTAATTTGAATGGTTCTTCACAAGCTGTTGCGACTCCATTGCGTGAGAGTTCACCGGTGCCAGTACCTGTGTCGTCTTCCGTGCAGATCACCGGCATCAGTCATGACAATCCGTCGGTCAGGTACAGTTTCCACAACTGTTCATTCAATGGTTGCAAATTTGAGTAATGGACTCAACCGTCGTATTTTCTGGACTTTCTCCTGCTGTCGTGATGAGAACATGACCATAGGTTAGACTTGCACTCAATTGACTAAGCAGTGTTATTGTTGGAACATTTTTTGTTGGACTTCAATAAATATAAGAATTTCACGCTTCGTGTTACTTTTTTCGCCTATGGTATTGTTGTCCAGTCTTGTTTTTTTACCTCCAGAAAATGGCCGGTCATTGTCCGGAGGTCATTGCCATGAACAAATATTTCGGGCAATAAGATTTGTCCAGATTATAGCACCAACTGTCCAAACTTTATTAATTCTTAATGATATGCTTTATACGCTCGTACAAGCTATAGTTCTCAAAAGCTAGTCTAGACATAGAGCCAATAAAAACATTATAAAATCATGTTTATATGTTAATTAAATTTACACTATACCAACAACTCAACATATATAGGTATTCGGTTATCGAGAAAGTTCTCGCAATTTTTAGAACCTTCTTCCAAACCATGCTTGGGCGCAACCTTGGGATTCACCCGGCCGTTTCTATTGGCAACACACGCATGTAAGTCGCTATTGGCTGAGAGCAGTCACGTGACTACTGTTCTGTCCAATAGCGACTTACATGCGTGTGTTGCCAATAGAAACGGCCGGGTGAATCCCAAAGTTGCGCATGTATGTTCCAAACTGAGTATTTTTTTAAATATGGAGTTTTTTCAATCACCTGCCATTTTTCAGACAGAGACATAATGCCATCAGCGTAGAATTTCTGAGGCACCAGTTCCCAGCCAAGGTCCAGTAACTTTTGGCGAGTCATCTTGGCAGTGTGGGGGCGGGCGTTATTGTACAGGAATCAGACCGGGCCATGATTTGGTCGCTTCTGTGCGATGGCGGCGGCCAATCTGTCCAGCTGTTGGCAGTACAGGTCGGCTGTAATCAATGTGTTGGGTGGCAGCACCTTGTGGAGGATCACACCTTTACAGTCCCACTAAATGCTCAGCATGACCTTGCGGGGGTGGAGTCCGGCTTTAGGCTGTGGCTCAGAGGTCGTGTCAGCATCCACCCACGACCGTCGACGCTTGATGTTCACGTATAAGCACCATTTTTCATCGCCAGTAACAATTGACTTTGGCCAATTGTGCGTGCGCCGATAGGAGAGAAGAGTAGTGGTCCCGGTTAGAAATTCATGGGGTACCCATTGAGTCAACTTGTGCACCTTGCCCAGTTAATGCAAGTGGGTGGCGATCGTTTCTTAGAATTGGCTTCTGCTTTCTTAGAATTAGTTGAAGTAATTGTCTAAGTATGTCTAATAATCATACTGAGTATAAGTCTAAGTGTTTATATAAAAATTATTCTAAGCACTGATTATCTTTTATATGTGTATTAGTAATATTTCTACTTTATACTAGTAGTATTCTTACAGTTATTCTTGTAACATGTTAGTTTGGCCTAAGCAGTATATTACTATTATTACTACTAGTATATGTTGCATATATAATCTTTCTAGTCCTAGGCATTATTGAGATCAGAGGGTCACAGCCCTTATATGTTTTGAGATCTACTTTGTGTTTATTCTTCCTCCAACACTCTACTACTCAATAGTATACAGTGTATACACTTCTTTTTACTTTACTGTATTGTAAAATTAAATAATTCAGAAAAACACTTTTTAAAATATTTCTTTGGAACTCATTAATAGATTTCTTAACTAACCATTAAGGTTGACAGCTGATTTGAAGCTCAAATAAGCATGCTTCTCTTTGCCTAAAAATTGCATCTATTTAGGCCTATATTAAAATTTCAGTTCATTTAAAAAAATAGATTGCAAAATTTTTTGAGAAATATAAGTATTTAAATGAATTGTTTTCTTAAAAACATGTGGACTTTAAAATAGCAAATGAAGTTTGATTTTTGTGTACAAATAAAGGATAAAAAGAGACCTTCCATAATAGGCCTATTGAAAATCAATGTAAACTAGGCCTAATATATTTAATGTGGGATAATATTGAATATTGCCTGATTGACTATTCAGTATTGGCATTGTTGAGATTTTTGTATAGAATAATTTAGTAGGCCTACTTAGGCCAGATAAAACTTAAACATTATAAAAATTCAATAGTTATATATAAAGACAAATAGTAAGGGGGAGCTAGACATAATCATAAACTAGCATTATTTTGTCTTATATATTATAATACATGTGAAGAAGGCCCCTCTTGTTTTATGTATGAAAATCTTATGTTAGGGGCCTAGTATGCATTTTAGACTTGCGCAAAAGTAAGAAAAGCTTTTTGTTTTACTTTTTGTGTTTCTTTAAATATTTTCCCAATTTAATTTTTGCTATTAACAATGATGAAAATTAGTATTAATAGATGCATTTTAGGAGCCAGAAGAGGCAACCTGGTTTGCAGTTTCAAGCCACAAAGCAATATGTTTCACTATGCTTCAATAATAAGTGAAGCATATAATAGTGAGTTGTTCAATAAATATTTGAGAAATGTTTTCTGAATCTGAGTTAATTATTTTTTTAAAGTAAAGTGAAGTAGACCAGAGTGTATGCATTAGGCTAGATACTAATAAGTGGAAATAGTAAGAGAGAATACAAAGTAGATCCTAAATAGATACATGTGACAATAACCAGAGGCTGTGACCTTCTGATCTCAGTAATGCCCAGGATTGGAAATACATGCAATATATATACTAGTAAGCCAATATACTGCTTAGGCCAAATTATCAGTAGAATGCTACTAGAAAAATAGTAAATGCTACCAGAATAACAAGAGAATAATACTTGTAAGGGCTAAATAGTATCCTAAGAACAATATACTCAGACAAATTATCAATTATTATAGGCTACTCAGACTTATTCTAAGACACATTTCTCAGACTTATTCTAAGATTAATAAACTCATAATTTATTAATAGAATTTTTATAGAAAAGCCTTGGTGGCATGTGGCATGGCACCAACATTTATATTATATATAAAGACAAAAGTTAAGCCCTGTTACAACTTTGGTGACCTCAGTAGGGTTTTAATAGAGAGAAGCTTTAGCCTGTTACAACCTGCAAACCTGGTGCCAGTGGTGGCATTAGTGGAATAGCTAAAAGAGGGAAGCAAACCATTACAACCACTTTGGTAGCAGCTTTAGGATATTCAATAGGCCTAATAAGAATTAAAAAAGTAGCCCTACAACACATGTATATATAGTGTAATATAATACTATTAATGGACTATATTATAGAGTAGGGGGCCTAGGCCTATAGAGCTAGAAATAGTATAGGCGCCTACTCATAATATATTTAGTCCAAGGTCTAGCTATTATTGATCTATGACTTATTGCTATAAAATAAAAAGATATTATTGATTTCAGATATTCAGATAAGGTAAACTACAACATATAATTTGTAAGTATGCCGAATCGAGTTGCAATTGCAATTAATAAATTTAAATGCCAAATAAAAAAGCTAGGCCCTACTCTATGTAATACATTAGTTTTTTGTTTTTTGGTCAATTTGGGCAGAGCCAATTTGCCAATCAATGTTTTAAAGTCGTTGACTTGTTTAGTTGTTTATGTCAATCGGTAACAGACTGGTAACTAAGCCACAACAAGGAGTTAGGGCCTAATAAAAATAAAAAAGTAGGATTTAGACCTTGTGCTTGTAATCCAGTTCAGAACACTTATATCACTAACCGCATAAGCCATAATGCATACTTCGCACTATAAAGTTATTTTCACTATTGGGTTAAGGCAACATGCAAAAAATTTGCTACTACAGTCTACGTGTGACATCCTACAATGAAAAACTTAAGTTTGATAGGGGCCTAGCTCAACCGCGTCGTCGTCAGCCACGTGACGACACAAGTCATTTTAGCTTAAAATTTGATACAGAAAAAAACAAAACGTGGAAGAACCTAAGTAAAGCGTATCAGAAAAAAATTTACTGTTTGCATTTTTTTTTAATAGAGATTTTTTGATCATAAGGAAACAGGGAAGGAGAATTATACAGGTAAAGTTGAATAAACGTGAAAATCATAAGGCAAAGTTGCGTTGCCCTCACCATTGTTGGTAAAAAAACAAGGACACAGTGGTCCTTGGTAAAAAATCCAAAAAAGTTTAGACCCCACTGGGAAATAAAACACTTTACAGGTGGACAAGTCAGTATCGTTTTAGAAATTTACCACTGGTGTGCTATTTCTCTGCCATTTGTACTGACTCAGTTTCTCATGCATCCTCCCAGACCTTCTCAGTCTGGGCTAACACCTTTTGAGGCAGCTGATCTGCTGACTACATGTAGAAAAATGTAGTCTAGTAATACTAATCTACTAATAGTCTAGTTAATACTAAATAGAACTATAATAGTAATACTAGTGTGAATCGCAATTCTGCATGAGTACTGTGTTCGCTCGCGTTGTTTCGTTCCGACGTGATCCTCCCCAAAACCGTAGCAAGGACCACTGATTATAGCTATATACAGTGGCCCTTGCACCGAAGGCTGATCTAGACCAGTAGGCATACATGCGCAACCTCCAAAATTCGTTCGGCCGTGCGACTTAGTTTTAACAAAAATGCGACGTAGTTTTTGGCCAAAAATGCGACTTACATGTAAAAAAACCCTAAAGCAAATTTAACGCAACTTTGGGTAAACGGCAGGAGTAACTATGACTGCCTTATTAAGCCAAAATGCCTCGTCAGCTACTTAGTACTACTTCTTGGTTATTTTTTCGGGATGGCATTTTTGCGACTTTCTTGGTTGGCTGCCAAATCGGTCGGCCGAATCGGCCGACTCGGCCGACTGTTGCGCATGTATGCCAGTAGGGATCAACATATAGCCAAAGAATACTCAGTATTCTGCCCGAGCAGAAAAATCACGTATTTAATACAAAGTTGGACGTCGCAAAAAAGTGTTGTAACTTGTTTGGTCGCAAGAACGTCTCTCATACGTATTTTTTATCCACTGCAGAAGTTTTTTGTACAAACAGAAAGTAGTTCATCTTATTAGATACTCAGCAGCCAGCATTTAGTGATTTCCATGAAAAAAGAAATCACGGCTTGAAATAGAAAAAGCAATAAAAATCAAACAAATATTTCAGAATTTTAATATATTTCAATAAATTTAAAAAAAGTACTAACGGTTTCGCACATAAAAATGTTTTTGTGTTAAATTTTAAGAATTAAAGACAAGTTTAAAAAGTTATTGTGCTTGATCATTGTGCTTGAAGTATCAGGAAGTTACTATTTTATTTCCCGTGATACCAGCAGGATCAAGTTGAGGACGGACCCATAAAAATGGCTATTATACCATCAAATATGTGCTCTTTTTTCTGTCTGACTGTACTCTGTATGATTGTGGTTGCATCTGGTAAGTGAATGTTTAATTTTATAGCAAACCCCTTTCTTCTGCTATTCTTGACTTAACGTCCTAATTTTGGTTTCATATGTTTTTTTAGCTTTAATAAGGGTTTAAAGCTAAGCTTCAATATTGGCTTTTTGTCATATTCAGAATGTATCTCGTCTCAATAGAATGATGCCACAATCAAAATTTATGATGTACAATTTATTCATTTATTATAATTAAATTGTAAGTAATTCAGAGGTAGAAATTACCTTAGATCTTTTAGGGCCTAACTTTATTAACTAGGGCCTATACACGCTATAATTGAGGTTTAATAAACCTCATTTACACGATTTTATACATTTCATTTACACAATCTCATATACACAAGTATGATACAATATGTAGTATATCTTCAATCATATAGTCTATCTTGTTAGACATGTTTAATTATTTTCTGAATTTAACAAATTTTGAACACAAAGTTTTAACAAAGTTTACAACAGTTAGCAAGTTTGTTATGTTGTGTTGGTAGCACTAGATATTGTAGTGTGCCACCCAGAAAAGTATGTTGCCAAAAATATTATGCGCGTGATAGTGGTGCCAAAGAAACTCATCTAGGTGGGTCAAATATCTGCAATCAGAATTATACTAGTTGGTGCTGCAAGGCATCCAGCCATGATCAAGAAGAGTTGTTGCTCAAGATTGACAATCACAATTCCTTAGAAAGCAAACAAGGTAAGAAATCTCTTAAAATCCTAGTCCCTCTCACCTCAATCCCTTTTAAAAACACAGAGAGCATTTTCAGGTTTTCACCATAAACATAGCCTTTAGCTATCTCAAACTAGTAACCATAGACAAAATTGATATATTGCCATTTCTTAAATTTGTGTAAGTTCAAATATTTACTTGTGGTAACTAATAAAGCTGCTATTTTTCAAAAAAATAATTAACCATGCAAAACTAAAAGATTGCCAGCATATATAATAAAATAAATTCATCATCTTATAGTTCTTTTTCCAAGATTATAAAAATGGAAAAGATTATTTACTTATATCAAATATTACTAAAAGTTTTAGTAAGTCTTATTGTTCATATTTGTGTCTTTAAGTCTGGCTTGTGCTTTTATTTAAAAATAATTATATTCATAAGTCAAAGGCGTAATTGCTCTCACTGAAATTATCCCACTGCTGCAACAAAGTTGTCAAAGGGCTAAACTCCTGTTTTTATAAATGTTGGTAGCTGTCACCAAGACTATTCTATTAATAAATTATGAGTTTATTAATCTTAGAATAAGTCAGAATCTCAGAGGTCTGAGTATTTAGTCTGCATATTTAGTCTGAGTATTTAGTCTGTGTATTTAGTCTGAGTATTTAGTCTGTGTATTTAGTCTGAGTATTTTTCTTAGAAAACTATTAGCCCTGAAAGATTTTACTCCTCTGTTATTCTGGTAGTGTTCTGTTTTTCTGGTAGTGTTCTATTTAATAATTAATAATGGCCTGAGCAGTATTTTGGCTTACTGGTATTTCATGTACTTTGCAAGTCCTTGGGTGTTACCGAGATCAGAGGGTCACAGCCTCTGGTTATTCTTACATATATCATTTCAGATCTACTTTGTATTCTCTTACTACTCAATACTGCTGCTTCTCAATAGTATGTACTGTATATGCTTCAGTCTACTTCACTCTTACTTCTTAAAAAGAATCAACACAGAAAACACTTCTTCAATTCTTATTTTCTTGGAACTATTATTCTTTGATATGACTGTTTCATTAGTGAACCGCGATGCGCGAGGTTGGTTCTCCCTCCGCCAAATTCGCTTCTATTTATACTACTTTTACTCATAGATTAAAACAAAAATATATTTGCGTAAAATAATATGAAAAATATGAGTATTAAAACAAAAGAAATTGCATCTTAGTTTTGGCGTAAATTCAAGTTCAACTAATCTGTAACTATTCTATAGAAAATCAGGAAGGGCCCTTTACACATACTAAAATAAAAAATGCTTATCTTGGCGAAACTAACTCTGATTCTAAAGCCTAAAGGTTTAAGTACTTTAGGTTTAAGAAAATATTAATAAACTATTTTAATTCTAAATCAGTATTATACAATTAATTTTTTTAAACTAAGCTATCTATAAACCAATGGAATTTTTTAATTGCCTATGGATAATGCTTCAATCAGGTAATATGCTCTTTTTTTAAACCTAAATATATCTGTTATATTAAATTTGCATAAAGCCTATATTACACAAAGTTAAAGCAAAATTTTAATATTTCTAACTCATTTTTTCTTGAAAACATCAAAGAAAAGCAATGTATTTTGACTTTTGACTTTTATCTTAATCTCCAAAACCAAACTTAACACAAAAGGTCAAGAGATTATGACGCCAATTGTGACCATCACTGATGTGAACCCCGACTCCAAATCGGATCGAATCACTACACTGACTAGTACCCTCTCTCGCGTGGATGCAATTCTTGGTGAAAACATCATCTTCGAATGCTCCGTGCTATACATGAAGACTGGCCGACCAATCCTGTGGAAGTACATGACTAATACTTCGTCTATAACCCTAAATGACGGCCTGAAGTCATTGGATGCATCCAAGTATCGGATCTCGCAGGTAATTTTTCGTGTTTTATTTAGTATTGTGCCAGACAGAACGACGGAAAGACAGACAGACAGACAGACAGACAGACAGACAGACAGAAACTAAGACACTGAGACAGACAGACAGACAGACAGACAGACAGACAGACAGACAGACAGACAGACAGACAGACAGACAGACAGACAGACAGATGGCAGACGGACAGACAGGCACGGACACACAAACACTAAAATAGACAGACAGACGGACACTAAGACAGACAGACACACTAAGATAGAAAGACAGACACTAAGACACTGAGACAGACAGACAGCCAGACAGACAGCCAGGCCAAATTCAGCCGCACCCATTCCGAACGCTGCCAGGGCACATCGCAGCTCAGCATCCGCCTGGAGATCATGTCCGTAGCGTACAGCTCGGAGGGCACCTACATGTGCGAGGTGTTCTACGACGATCGATCCACAGAGATTCGCCGCTCTCGCCGGGTGCACGTGTACGAGCTGCCCAGATTCGAAATCCAGGACACGTCGTTTGAAACTTCGGCCAGCGTTGGGGACAGCGTCCGGCTGCGCTGCAAAGCGGTCGGCATGCCGACCCCCCGGCTGTACTGGCTGAGGTCCGCCGGCAGCAGCTCGGTTATCCGCGACTACGGCAGACAGGTGGAAGGCAGCGAGATTCTCTTCAACTCTGTGCAGGTATGAGACGGTTATACACAAACCTCAGATTAGTGAGATTCCCCAGGTAAACAAATCTGAGATTAGGGAGATTCCCCAGGTAGACAAATCTGAGATTAGTGAGATTCCCCAGGTAGACAAATCTGAGATTAGTGAGATTCCCCAGGTAGACAAATCTGAGATTAGTGAGATTCCCCAGGTAGACAAATCTGAGATTAGTGAGATTCCCCAGGTAGACAAATCTGAGATTAGTGAGATTCCCCAGGTAGACAAATCTGAGATTAGTGAGATTCCCCAGGTAGACAAATCTGAGATTAGTGAGATTCCCCAGGTAGACAAATCTGAGATTAGTGAGATTCCCCAGGTAGACACCTTTGAGATTAGTGAGATACCCCAGGTAGACACGTTTGAGATTATTGAGATTTCCCCAGTAGACAAACCTGAGATTGATGAGATTCCCCAGGACATTCCCCAGACAAACCTGAGATTGATGAGATTCCCCAGGTAGACAAACATGAGATTGATGAGATTCCCCAGGTAGACAAACATGAGATTGATGAGATTCCCCGGGTAGACAAACCTGAGATTGTAGAGATTCCCCAGGTAGACAAACCTGAGATTGATGAGATTCCCCGGGTAGGCAAACCTGAGATTGTAGAGATTCCCCAGGTAGACAAATCTGAGATTAGTGAGATTCCCCAGGTAGGCAAACCTGAGATTGTAGAGATTCCCCAGGTAGACAAATCTGAGATTAGTGAGATTCCCCAGGTAGACAAACCTCAGATTGAAGAGATTCCCCAGGTAGACAAACCTCATTACGATAAGTTTTCTAGCAGCAGAAAGGAGCTTCTTAACTTGGCTACTTCCAGTAGGCAGTCAGACAAGCTAATTGATTATTATATTCGGCACTTACAGGCCTCGGATCGCGGCACGTACATCTGCAACGCTATTAACCGAATCGGATCCAGCCAATGGCCCGTGCGGCTCAGCGTGAACTTCAAGCCCGCTGTCAGTTTTGAAAACGGCGCCAGGGCCAGTCAGAAATTCGGATGTACTCTCGAATTGCTGTGCGTTGTTGAGGCCAACCCGGAGCCTGCGCAGGGCGCCATCACGGTTACTAAGGGAGGCGAAACTCTCAAGGATGGCTCGAACGGGTGAGAGGGGATGAGATTTTTAATTCTGTCTTTTTATATGAATGATATTTTGAATTCTGCCATTCCTATAGCAGTGAGATTTTGAATTCTATCATTCTTATAGAATGAGATTTGAAATTCTGTCATTCTTATAAGGAGAGATTTTGAATTCTGTCATTCCTATAGGGTGAGATTTTGAATTCTGTCATTCTTATAGGGTGAGATTTTGAATTCTGTCATTCTTATAGGGTGAGATTTTGAATTCTGTCATTTCTATAGGGTGAGATTTTGAATTCTGTCATTCTTATAGGGTGAGATTTTGAATTCTGTCATTCTTATAGGGTGAGATTTTGAATTCTGTCATTCCTATAGGGTGAGATTTTGAATTCTGTCATTCTTATAGGGTGAGATTTTGAATTCTGTCATTCTTATAGGGTGAGATTTTGAATTCTGTCATTTCTATAGGGTGAGATTTTGAATTCTGTCATTCTTATAGGGTGAGATTTTGAATTCTATTATTCTTATAGAATGAGATTTGGAATTCTGTCATTCTTATAAGGAGAGATTTTGAATTCTGTCATTCTTATAGGGTGAGATTTTGAATTCTGTCATTTCTATAGGGTGAGATTTTGAATTCTATCATTCTTATAGGGTGAGATTTTGAATTCTGTCATTCTTATAGGGTGAGATTTTGAATTCTGTCATTCTTATAGGGTGAGATTTTGAATTCTATTATTCTTATAAGGAGAGATTTTGAATTCTATCATTCCTATAGGGTGAGATTTTGAATTCGGTCACTCTTATAGGGTGAAATTTTGAATTCAATCATTCTCATATTTCGAATCCAATCTTTCCTAAAGGTGGAGATTGCCGAACATAGCTATCTACTATAGAATTGATTTGTTCATTTCAATCGTACTTTTTTCAGTGTCCGCCTGTTTCACATGCGAGGCGCTGACTCCACCATCTACCTGTCTATCTTCATCTACCCGTTCGAATCATCACACGTGGGTACCTACACCTGCTCCGCTATGAACACCGTTAAGGATGGCACTGGTAGCGCCACTATTCAAGTGACTGGTGAGATTTCGATTTTTGTTGTTAGTATTATTTGAGAATCGCAGCGAATTGACCCTAAGATGGCACTAATCCACCCTGAGATATGGCCTAATCCACCCTGAGATATGACACTAATCCATCCCTGAGATATGACACTAATCTATCCTAAGATATGGCACTAATCCATCTCTGAGATATGGCACTAATCCATCCCTGAGACATGACACTAATCTATCCTAAGATATGGCACTAATCCATCTCTGAGATATGACACTAATCCATCCTAAGATACGGCACTAATCAATCTCTGGGATATTGCACTAATTCATCCCTGAGATATGGCACTAATCCATCCCTGAGATACGGCACTAATCCACCCTGAGATATGACACTAATCCACCCTGAGATATGGCACTAATCCATCCCTGAGATACGGCACTAATCCACCCTAAGATATGGCACTAATCCATCTCTGAGATATGGCACTAACCCATCCCTGAGATATGACACTAATCCATCCTAAGATATGGCACTAATCAATCTCTGAGATATGGCACTAACCCATCCCTGAGATATGACACTAATCCATCCTAAGATATGGCACTAATCCATCTCTGAGATATGGCACTAACCCATCCCTGAGATATGACACTAATCCATCCTAAGATATGGCACTAATCAATCTCTGAGATATGGCACTAATCCATCCCTGAGATACGACACTAATCCATCCCTGAGATACGGCACTAATCCATCCCTGAGATACGGCATTAATCCACCCTGAGATATGGCACTAATACACCCTGAGATATGGCACTAATCCACCCTGAGATATGACACTAATCCACCCTGAGATATGACACTAATCCACCCTGAGATATGACACTAATCCACCCTGAGATATGACACTAATCCACCCTGAGATATGGCACTAATCCACCCTGAGATATGACACTAATCCATCCCTGAGATATGACACTAATCCACCCTGAGATATGACACTAATCCATCCCTGAGATATGACACTAATCCACCCTGAGATATGACACTAATCCATCACTGAGATATGACACTAATCCATCCCTGAGATATGGCACTAATCCACCCTGAGATATGACACTAATCCATCCCTGAGATATGGCACTAATCCACCCTGAGATATGACACTAATCCACCCTGAGATATGACACTAATCCACCCTGAGATATGACACTAATCCACCCTGAGATATGACACTAATCCAACCTGAGATATGACACTAATCCACCCTGAGATATGACACTAATCCACCCTGAGATATGACACTAATCCAACCTAAGAATCGAAGACCCTTATTTATATAGTCCGTGCAATAAAGTCTTATTCTACGTGGCCATAAATTAATTAAGCCTTAATAACCGTTGCCATAAAAAACTGCAGCTTCGGACACGCCCGTCCCCGGCCGAACTGGCGCGGCCATCTGCTCAGGTTCGAGTCGGAACATCGCCACCCCGGCTTCGGTTGCAGCGCCCGCTGCTCTGCTGATTATCGTTCAGATTTTGCTAGCAAAGTTTCACTAACCAGTGTTCAGCCTTCAACTGTTGATTGACAAGACTGAGGTTGTTTGCATGCATTAAACTGGCTGTGCTGATGACCTGCGTTCCGTAATGACAAGCACTAGGACAGACACTAGGACAAACACTAGGACAAACACTAGGACAGGCACTAGGACAGACACTAGGACAGGCACTAGAACAGGCACTAGGACAGACACTAGGACAGGCACTAGGACAGGCACTAGGACAGGCACTAGGACAGACACTAGGACAGGCACTAGGACAGGCACTAGGACAGGCACTAGGACAGGCACTAGGACAAACACTAGGACAAAAACTAGGACAGGCACTAGGACAGACACTAGGACACTCGCTAGGACAGACACTTAAGCAGACACTAGGACAGGCACTAAGGCAGTAGGACACTAGGACAGGCATCAAGACAGACACTAAGACAGACACTAAGACAGACACTTGGACAGACACTAAGACACTCACTAGGACAAACACTTGGACAGACACTAAGACACTCACTAGGACAAACACTTGGACAGACACTGCATCACCCAGTCAATGTAAAAGTGAGCTGCTATTGATAGTTGTTAAAATGTTGATAACATTTTTTTATATAATTTCATGCGTGTGTAAAGGAAGTTTTTACTAACAATCAATTGATCGAACTGAAATAAACATATTTCTACCATTGTGTTGCAATGTCCGCCTCTGCTGCTAAAGTGACTATTTATATTAAGGTCCGTGTTTTCAAACGTAACATACATTCCTTTAATATAATTGCCTAATTGACACAATTCCAATGATCGCGAACTTCTTCTGTCAACTATTCGTACTATTTTAATCTATTAGCTATCATTAACTATTACTTTTATGCTGTGTAAATATGAAATGTTTTTACAATACTAAATCAATAACATTCCTGACTAGGTTAAGTTTACTGCTAAAATTTGGAATTTTGATAGGATTTTTCCCGTGGACACTAGCAAGATGTGCTTGTGTGCATAGGTCCTATTATATAGCAAAATATACTTGATTGTGTGTGCTACACCGTATCATTTTACGGTGCACCTGTGTTGTTAACTCTGCAGAAGTGTGTTACATTTTATTACTAATAATATTCACGATTTTATGGGTCAGTTATTTCATAGTCACTAATTTGATATATTATTGATGATATGAATGATCAATATGACTGAAGCAATTGTGATTGGATCATATCTGTATATGTAATCTTGATGATGTGCAAGTTTTTTTACCATTGCATGCAACTAAAGTAAAATGACGCTATTGCTAAAACTATTGGTAAAACATCATTAAATTAACGTTAATTAATTAATGCAAACAGCGAAAGTACGCTGAAAGAGAGAGTAATCTACATCTCTACAAAGCTATATCTCTACATAATTTTAGAACAGAACAAAAACTGAGTATTTTAGACTGCAACTCAATATAGGCCCTGTTCAGCCTTGGCCCACGCACCACCCCATTATTATTGCCTTAGCCCCCGCGGTGTTCCAGCCTAAAGCTGGCATGTGTACATTCTCAATGGCGTTGGCTAGGCCCACCACCCCATTATTATTGCCTTAGCCCCCGCGGTGTTCCAGCCTAAAGCTGGCATGTGTACATTCTCAATGGCGTTGGCTAGGACCACCACCCCATTATTATTGCCTTAGCCCCCGCGGTGTTCCAGCCTAAAGCTGGCATGTGTACATTCTCAATGGCGTTGGCTAGGACCACCACCCCATTATTATTGCCTTAGCCCCGCGGTGTTCCAGCCTAAAGCTGGCGTGTGCATGTACATTCTCAATGGCGCTGGCTATAACTGTACATTATAGCTCGTACGCCTACACAAATAGCATGTTGTTGTTCACCTCTGCAAGTTGGAACTGCTGAAATTTCGCCGGAAATTTTCTTCCTTGTCGCTGTGCAAAATCCAAACTCGTTTTTTTATTCGGAGTCCACAAGGTGCGTGCCATATTAGGAATTAAGTGCTAAGAAAAAACGCGATAACTTCTTATCTTACTAATACATTATGCGGGAAATTTTGCGAGAGTAAGTAACTTCATTCTGCTTCAGCTGTCAGCGAGAGTTAAAAATTAGTTTTCAGTCTTCAAGTCGCTGATTTTCGACTATCATTTTCCGAGAGGAGCAGCAGCAGCAGCAACAGCCGTTTTTGGCTTGCAGTTCGTCACCGAGAGCAGTTGGGAATTTCTCCCATCCAGCTCACTCGGGGTGCAGTTGTCAAACACCAGCCGACCGCTGGATGGATTGGCCTTGTACACGCCGCTTCGGTTCAAGCGCCGGTTTGTTAAACACAGATGAGTTGTCAGGATGGCGAGGCAGAGATTGATCAGCACGGAGACTGCAACAGCCGCCAGTATGAGCCAGACGTGTAGGCCAGTCAACTTGACTCGAGTTTTGATTAGGTCGCAGATTTCATCGATTGATTCCATCGAATTTTCGGGCATTGTCGCGAGCCTGTGTGTGTTGGCGCAGTTTTGTGTGTTTACGGCTGTGTTGCTGCATCAAGGATGTCTAAACTGGATGGCAAAACTGGAGATACAAGCTGTTAGACACCAGGGGCAGATACAAACTGTTAGACACCAGGGGCAGATACAAACTGTTAGACACCAGGGGCAGATGCAAACTGTTAGATACGGTCAGATACAAACTGTTAGACACCAGGGGCAGATGCAAACTGTTAGACACGGTCAGATGCAAACTGTTAGACACCAGGGGCAGATACAAACTGTTAGACACCAGGGGCAGATGCAAACTGTTAGATACGGTCAGATACAAACTGTTAGACACAAGGGGCAGATGCAAACTGTTAGACACCAGGGGCAGATGCAAACTGTTAGACACCAGGGGCAGATGCAAACTGTTAGAAACTGTTAGATACGGTCAGATACAAACTGTTAGACACCAGGGGCAGATACAAACTGTTAGACACCAGGGGCAGATACAAACTGTTAGACACCAGGGGCAGATACAAACTGTTAGACACCAGGGGCAGATACAAACTGTTAGACACCAGGGGCAGATACAAACTGTTAGACACCAGGGGCAGATGCAAACTGTTAGACACGGTCAGATGCAAACTGTTAGACACCAGGGGCAGATACAAACTGTTAGACACCAGGGGCAGATGCAAACTGTTAGACACGGTCAGATGCAAACTGTTAGACACCAGGGGCAGATACAAACTGTTAGACACCAGGGGCAGATGCAAACTGTTAGACACGGTCAGATACAAACTGTTAGACACGGGTAGATACAAACTGTTAGACACGGTCAGATGCAAACTGTTAGACACGGTCAGATGCAAACTGTTAGACACGGTCAGATGCAAACTGTTAGAGACCAATCGGAGACAACTTACCTTCCGTAGTACCGAAGTTCTCTCGCGGAGAAAGTGAAAAGCAATCGTGTGCAAGAAGGTTTCAGGAGTGTGATTAAAACAAATGGCTTGGTTTAAGAAGGCTGTGCTGTACAGCATGGGTGGTACATATCCAGTTTCAGACCAACTTCCTGTATTCCTATGTCTTTATCGGTGGAGCTTGTATTCACATAGTTAGGTGTTTATTTAAACAGGACAACTCAACGCATGCAGGTGATTTGTGTGAAATTCGATATTGATATATGCATTCTTAATTTGGACCAAATGGTGCAATATTTCTGTCTGTAGGCATTGAGGCTCATTGCAATAATTTGTTACGAGCTAGTATTGAATTTCTTTGAGTAGCTATATAAAGTTGTGAAAAGTATAATTTAGAGGAAGCCTTAGTGTCAGATATAGAGCAGAATATTATGACAGATTGCTTAGTTAAGTGTCAGATAACCCTGTATTTAGTATCAGATAACCCCGACATTTAATGTCAGGTGGCCCCTACAATTAATAAACACGATTAAATGTCAGATAGCGTCCGCATTTAGTGTCAGATAGACCCTAAATTTAGTGTCAGATAGCCCCTAAATTTTCTGTCAGATAGCCCACAAAATTTGTATCAGACAGAAAGGCAAATTTAGTGTTAGATAGCATCCGAAGTTAGCGTTAGATAACCCCCATATTTAGTGTCAGACACCCCAAATTTATTGTCAGATAGTCCCCATACTTCTTGTCAGACACCCTCAAATTTAGTGTCAGATATCCCCCATATTTAGTGTCAGACACCCCCAAATTTAGTGTCAGATAGCCCCCATATTTAGTGTCAGACACTCCCAAATTTAGTTTCAAATAGCCCCCATATTTCGTATCAGACATCCCCATATTTAGTGTCAGACACCCCTAAATTTAGTGTCAGATAGCCCCCATATTTAGTGTCAGACATTCCCAAAAAGTGTCAGACGTCTAGAAGTTCTGTGTCAAACGGCACAAAAAATAATGCAGACAGAAAAACAAACGTAACTAATTTAAAACAAACAACCTGTTTATACCGGTGAAACATTTTTATACTTTAAACATTATAGAACAGTATAAAATATTCGAATCAGTTAATCTACATTCAATTTAATTATCATTGTCGACAGGCCGGTTCGATCGATTCGAAACCAGAATGAAAGTGAGCACCAGCACAGATCCGCAGGCTAAGCCAGTCATGATTAACGAATAGCCCAGCTTGTTTAACATCAGCTGAATTGGATTGTTGCTAAACTTCACTTTGTACATTGAAATGCCTGCAGTAAGAGTGAGTGAGGGTAAGCCGTATACATAGTGTAAAGAATATCAATGGGGCTCATGGGTACATTTAAGTCATTGACTAAAAGGGTGGGGGTTGAGTTGAAGATAAGATAAAGAGGGGTGGAGTGCGCGACTAAGGAAAGAGCTAGGCGAGATTAAAGAGCCAATCAGAAGGCAGCAAGGGAGAGAGATAAGAATAGCAAGATTGAACTGGACAGAGAGGAAGAGGAAACAGAGTAAAAAGAGACGAGTGCAGATGGACTGAAAAAATGACTAAGAAAGTCACAGCCAGAGAGTGAACATGAGAGTGAGTGAGTGGGTGAGTGAAAGCCAGAGAGTGACCATGAGAGTGAGTGTGTAAAAGCCAGAGAGTGACCGTGAGAGTGAGTGTGTGAAAGCCAGAGAGTGACCGTGAGAGTGAGTGTGTGAAAGCCAGAGAGAGACCAGGAGAGTTGAGTGTGTGAAGGTCAGAGAGTGATCATGAGAGTGAGTGTGTGAAAGCCAGAGAGTGACCGTGAGAGTGAGTGTGTGAAAGCCAGGGAAAGACCATTAGAGTTGAGTGTGTGAAAGCCAGAGAGTGACCATGAGAGTGAGTGTGTGAAAGCCAGAGAGTGATCATGAGAGTGAGTGAGTGACAGCCAGAGAGTGACCATGAAGGAGTGTGTGAAAGCCAGAGAGTGACCATGAAGGAGTGTGTGAAAGCCAGAGAGTGACTATGAGAGTGAGTGTATCAAAGACAAAGAGTGACCGTGAAAGTGAGTTATGAGTGTGTAAAAACCAGAGAGTGACCGTGAGAGTTGAGTGTGAGTATGTGAAAGCCAGAGAGTGACCATGAGAGTTGAGTGTATGAAGGTCAGAGAGTGACCACGAGAGTGAGTGAAAGCCAGAGAGTGACCGTGAGAATGAGTGAGTGAGTGAGCGGCTGTCAGCAGATGTCACTAGAACTCACCGGTGCACAGGCAGGCCAACACGGCATTAATAAGCATCAGAGCCAGCAGTGAGCAGGCTGTAGTCATGTGCATGTCAAACGCAGTCTGTCTAAGCAGCTCCATCTGCCTCTGTTCTCGAGTTTTTCCCACAACAAGCTCGGCCTCGTCTGCCCGCTCATCCTGCCAGAGTCGAGCCAGGGGTGCGTAAGCCAGATATGGCGGCTCCTCCATGGCGCTGATTTCTGCTAAGCGTTCACTGACTAACGACTCAAATGATGCGGCTAAAGGCTTAGAAGATTTATTGCCTCTCAGTGTGTATAGGTGAGCAAATCGCCTACGTGTAATAAAATAACAGTCTATGGCTGGTTGCCCTGCGAAAATGACTGATAGGAAGTTTCTCAGTTAAGCATTACGCTTACGCTTATGTATTATGTATAGTATTGACATTAATTATGTATAAAGGAAGTTGGGAAACTCTTGCATTCAGCTAAGTAAGAAGGGGAGTGCTCATGGCAGTTATAATCAGGTGAGCGATTGCCGCTAGATGAAGCCAAACTACTCCCCTTCTAGAGAAGCTGCGTACATGTATATCTCCGATGCATCGGTATTCTATGTTGAGACTTTTTTATTCTGTTGGGGAAGAAATTTTGCAGTGAAAATCCTTACCCGACCGGGGAATTCAGTCCCTCCCTATCCAACGGGGGAATTTAGTCCCTCCCTATCCACCCGGGGAATTCACCCACTCCCTATCCAACTGGGGAATTCAGTCCCTCCTGAAGTACTACTCCTTCTCGGGTTCTTGATGATGTTCCTGAAAATAGAACCCGCTGCTCCTGAAGTAGCTAGATAGCACCGTTGTACTACCTATCGATTTGCCTGGAAATGAACCTAAAACGTTAGCCGTGACTTGGTAGGGTTGCTGCCACCTTGGTGTGCGGACTCGACGCGTCGGCAGAGTTGTCTATCCGTCACCTGAAAGAAAATTAACAAAGTCGCTCGGAGCAAAGGCAAATCTGAAAATGTCTCGACAGTCGATCGTCTTAGTAGAATGCTGCTCGAACCTGAAAACCTGAAAAACCTGAAATGAGAGAGGAGAGCTCGGAGGAGGCTTCACGAGTCAGCCACGATGCTCCGCGAGTCGACGCAGTTTGGCTCCGTGTTGCTCCACGAGACGTCGCAGTCTGGAGAAAAATGACTCGCAGATGCTCCGTATTTATAGCCGAGCGGACCCCCAAAAGTCACGTGAGTTTCATGCGGTGAGCGCGTGAAACTTCCTTATTTGGGCATTGAAATCATGCGAACGAGGCGTGATTCAAGGCCATCTTCCAAATAAGGCAACCCTGTCACGCAGCAGTGGCGTGACTCAAGGTCAGTGGCCACGCAGCGGGTGCGTGCACAGTCAGTGCTTTTCTGTGCTAAAAATAGAACTTGGGCGGATGAGTCATCCTGTTTACTCCCTCTAGGCAGCCATTACACTCTGCGCAGGTGATGAGTCATCCTGCTACACCTCGCAGCGCGAGTGGGAAGACATTGAGTGTGGCTGCCCACGCCTGCTCAGGCGATGAGTCATCGGGCAGTAAACACTTAGGCCCAGCACAGGGTATCTCTCTCACTAGATCAGGTGGACTGAGCCACTGTGCAGCGGATCACAGCGCCCTTAGGGAAAGCTAGTGAATGCTGCTGAATAGCTAGTTAGCAGCCAGTCACTACACTCCCTATCCACCCGGGGAATTCAGTCCCTCCCTTTCCAACCGGGGAATTCAGTCCCTCCTTATTCAACTGGGGAATTCCGTCCCTCCCTATCCAACCAAGTAATTCAGTCCCTCCCTATCCAACCGGGGAATTCAGTCCCTCCCTATCCAACCGGGGAATTCAGTCCCTCCCTATCCAACCGGGGAATTCAGTCCGTCCTCACTCAATCGGGGGTATATTTAAAGTCTCCAAACATGAAAAGGTGAACTTTCAGTTTCTACCTATTGAATCGCAGCTGTCCTGGAGAAAATATGGGATTAATGCTATCGACAAACTCTATTGGCTGAGAGGAATTGATCCTACGGGACGAGAACTCAATAAAAGGAAGTTCTCAGCCTCTGTATCCGAGGCGCTTTCACATTCCGACGTTTAGCTAGCGAGGCATAAGAAGGGAATCAGTCAGTCAGCTTCAGGAAATCTGCGTAGTGGGTGCAGCTCAGACAAGGGTAAGTTGAATATTTTATTTCTACGCGATGCAGTTGGGAGCCATCGAACTTTGCTTGGTATATCCCTAGTTTGGCGCCAATAGTCTTAGTTTGGCGCCAATAGTCTTAGTTTGGCGCCACTTTCCCTAGTTTGGCGCCAATATACCTAGTTTGGCGCTAATATCCCTAGTTTGGCGCTAATATCCCTAGTTTGGCGCCAATTATCCCTAGTTTGGCGCCGTTGTACTTTGTTGGCGCCATTTATCCTCAGGTTGGCACCAGTTGACCTCATTTTGGCGCCATTTGTCATCAGTTTGGCGCCATTGTTGATCTGGAGAGGAATTTAGCGCCAAGCCTCAAAAAACCCTTTCAGAAGAAAATTCTTATCATCAAGTGAACATCGTCCGCTATTGTCGCCACGCTATCCAATGTCGCTTTCTCCGACTGCTCTGTTCTTGTTAGTTGTTGCTATGGCAACTGAGCACGCGCTTGCTTATCCGTCTGCAGTAGACTCGGCTGGTTACTATGGAGGTGGCGAAATTTTATTCGCAAGGAAGAGGCAGCTGGAGCCACCTGTAAAACCGGAGCATTTTAAATCGATTGAAGAGTTCAAGCTCTACATGAAAGAGCTGGAGGCCTATCTCAAGCTGCTTGGGCGACAGCGGTGAGAAAAAGAGTTAAATTTGTGAATTTTTATTTACGTGATGTTTTTCTAAAATGATTAGCTTTTTAACTGGACATAAGGTTTTGTAGAATAGACTATTAGTTTTATATAAGA
>NIVC01001552.1:155000-190000 GCA_002269645.1 Macrostomum lignano | reverse complement strand
CATTGAGATTTTAGCTTCTAACACCGAATCAATTTTTTATATTTAAGACTGCGCAAAATCAGCCAGGAAAAAAAACGAAAATTGCCTTCTCGCTGCCTTCTGATTGGCTCTTCAATCTCGCCTCTTTCCTCAGCCTTGCACTTCACCCCCTTGTATTTGTTGAAACTCTGGTTTCTCTCCCTCTCTGTCTAATTCAGTCTTATTATTCTTATCTCTCTCCCTCGCTGTCTTCTGATTGGCTCTTCAATCTCGCCTCTTTCCTCAGCCTTGCACTCCACCCCCTTGTATTTGTTGAAACTCTGGTTTCTCTCCCTCTCTGTCTAATTCAGTCTTATTTTTCTTATCTCTCTCCCTCGCTGTCTTCTGATTGGCTCTTCAATCTCGCCTCTTTCCTCAGCCTTGCACTTCACCCCCTTGTATTTGTTGAAACTCTGGTTTCTCTCCCTCTCTGTCTAATTCAGTCTTATTATTCTTATCTCTCTCCCTCGCTGTCTTCTGATTGGCTCTTCAATCTCGCCTCTTTCCTCAGCCTTGCACTCCACCCCTTGTATTTGTTGAAACTCTGGTTTCTCTCCCTCTCTGTCTAATTCAGTCTTATTTTTCTTATCTCTCTCCCTCGCTGTCTTCTGATTGGCTCTTCAATATCGCCTCTTTCCTCAGCCTTGCACTCCACCCCTGGTGTCTCCTCTCCATTGTCACAAAAGCGGCAGGTGGGGGCCACATCAACGCCGATGGCGGCCTGGAAGCCCCGCAGGGCCGGGCAGCGGTCGGCGCGCAGCTGGCAAATCAGCCGCTCCTGCCGCCGCGTGAGGTCGCTCGTCGGCGGAGGCGGCAGGCAGGAGCTCGTGTTCGGCGCCTCGGTGGCCGCCGCGTTGTATGTAGGTCTGGTGCCAGCGGGCGAGGCAGTGGCGGCGGACGGCAGCCTGCGCAGCAGCCAACGGGATGAGCGCGGCGCCTTGCGCCAGCGTGGAGCCTCGCTTGGCGACCTCGTCCACGGCCTCGTTGCCGGGGATTCCCGCGTGGCCAGGCACCTACTGCAGGTGGACTGAGGTTCCCCGGGCCACGAGGTCGGCGAGGCTGGCCCAGATGGCGTCGGTCATGGTGGCGCCCGTCGACCCGGCGCCGGACGTGAGCGCGGTAAGCGCGCTCAGGAAGTCCAAGCAGATGCGGACCGGCAACAGCTCTGCAGGGTCTGGGGCCGCGAGCACCCACCGGAGGGCCTCAGCGATGGCCACTAGCTCGGCGTGGAAACTGGACGTCAGCAGCGACGCACAGCGTGGTGTTGGGCTCGACCAGGGCGCCGCTGCCGCCGTCCAGGATGCCGTCCTTCGACGCTCCGTCTCCGGCAGGTCCCCCGCGAGGTCGGGGAGGCCAGCTGCAGCCCGAAGGTGACGGAGTCCAGGTCAGCCCAGCGAGTTTTCGTCGGGACAGCGTGGACGGGCTCTCGCGGGTAGCGGCCCACGCCCGCAGCGCTGCAGACGCTGGCTGCCATCTCTCGTCACCGCGGGCGCTTTGGAGGCGGCAGCGCGGGCCGACGCTGGCCGCGCAGGCGCGCAGCGGGTTGTCGGGCGGCGGCCTGAGGGCGCGCTCGTGGAGGAGGCCGGCGTGCATCTCCGCACGGACAGCCATCGGCGGCAGCCCAGCCTCGCGCTCCAGCACCTCCGACCGTCGGCATCCAAGCGCAGGCCGTCGGCATCCAAGCGCCGGCAGCTTACTCCAGCACCGGCCACACGTAGGCCGTGTACAGCTGGCGCACGTCGTTCTGCTTGGCGCCCCAGTTGCTGCCAGACAGCGCCACCAGAACGCCGCAGCTGGAGCGGGCGCGGCCTGCGACGTTGGCGGCGTGCGCCGTGAAGCTGAGCAGCCGGTCCAGCATGACGCCGAGGAAGCGCGGCTGGTGGTCCATCGAGAGCGGAGCGTCGTTCAGCCGCAGATGCAGTTCGCGGCTGGCCTCTCCGGCGGTGGTGGTGAACGAGGATGCCGCGCACTTGTTCGGCGCCAGCTCCATCCTCCACTCGATCGCACAGTCGGAGACCGCGTCGATCGCAGCCTGCGCCTTTGTCTCGGCCTCCTCCACGGTCTGGCCTTGCACTGCGATGGCCAGGTCGTCGGCGTAGAGGAACGGCGTGCAGTCGGACGGAAGGTGTTCAGGCAGGTCGTTGATGTACAGCGCTAAGAGCAGAGAGGCAAGGACACTTGCCTGTGGCAGGCCCTCGCGGAAGAGCCGCCAGCTGCTCAGCGCGCCGTCCACCCTGACGGCAGCACGTTGATCGGCCAGGTAGCTGCTGAGCCAGCGGACCACGGCCGCTGGGATGCCGGCGTTGTGCAGCTTGTGCAGCAGGCCCTGCTTCCAGACGGTATCGTGGCCGGAAGTCGGCCGTCCGCCTGGCAGTGGCCGCCTGGTGGCCGTCGCTGATGAGCTGGGTGAGCCGGGCAATCTGGTCCTCGGTGCTGCGTCGCTTGCGGAAGCCGGCTTGGTCGGGGTGCAGCAGGTGCCGGGACTCGGCCCACCAGCAGCGCTTGAACCAGACGCTCGGCCAGCTTGGCCAGGGTGTAGGTGAGTGCAATCGGCCGGTATGAGCCGATCTCATCGGCCGGCTTGCCCTTCTCGAGGATCGGCACGCCGTGGGCACGGCGCCACGCCGCGGGGACCTCCCCCCTGGGTCCAGGACGCGTTGATCAGCTGCAGGACCGCCCGGCGGCCGGCAGCGCCGAGGTGCTGCAGGTGTTCGGCGCAGATCTCATCGGGTCCTGAGGCCTTCCTGACCGGGAAGGAGCGGAGAGCCCTGTCCAGCTCGCGGTGCAAGAACGGCTTCCAAAGTCTCTGCTCCCATGGCTGTCAGCGCCGGCTCCCGAAGCGCTGCTGCGAAAGTTCTCGCGTCGGAGGTCTCGCGTCCTGCGGTCTTGCGGGAGGCGGCTGACGGCGACATGCTCACGGGCGTAGGCCCTCGTAGGGCGTAGGCGTAGCGATTCGGGATCCCAGGCCGGATGGTTCGCGTTCAGGTCGCTCAGGATCACCGTGTTGGCGCCGGACGGGAGGTGCTGGAGGCTGAAGCGCTGCACGCGGTCAGGCTTTCAGCCGTTCTGATCGGTGGGATGTAGAGGTAGTGGATGTCCAGGCTCTCGACGCTCTTTTCAGAGGGGAAAACCCGGACGCCGGCCCCCTCCGTGGTGACATTGTCGGGGGCGCAGGGTCGCTCCTGCAGCATCTCGAAGCGCAGCCCCTCGCGGATGAGGATTGCAACGCCTCCTCCGCGCGTGCGGCCGCCGGAGCGCCGGCCGCTCTGTCGGTGGCGCCAGATTGCGTTGAACCCCGGCAGGCACGGATCCCGTCCCTCGGTGGTGTGGGTCTCTTGCCACCATGACCCTCTCAGGCCACGGCTGCTTCTCCAGGCACCAGTACCTGCAGGGCAACGCCACCAACGCCATCTTTGCAACTCAGGGGACGAAACCGCTGAGCACTTCTTCAGCATCTGTCGCGCCTTGATGCGAGCCAGACTCACTTACCTCGGGCCACAGACATCTATACTGAAGCGTGCGAACCCGAAAACTTTAATCAGCTCATGCGCTACCTCCGGGCCACCCGCAGGGTTGAACTGCGATCCTTTCCAGAGAGCACCATAGCTGCTGGCGACACTGAGGGACCTCCCTGGGCGGCGCCAACCCTCCGTTCATAGCGATGCGTCGGCCGTTCAGGAATTAGCGGAATGTAAGTCCGCGCCTTCCCGCTGTGTCCCCCTCCGGGACAGTCCAGCAGCTAAGTCAAGTACGTCAAGTGGGTCTCTTGCAGACACGCCACGTCGACGCGCAGGTCCAGCAGCAGCTTGCACAATTCGGGCATCTTGAGGCGACGCCCTCTGCGTTGAGTTGCAGGAGGTGCAGGCTACTGGGGGGCCGCGCGCGCGGACCGCCGGGTGCGGCTCGCGCCGCCGGGGGCCCGCCGTTGAGGCTCGGCGGGTTGGTTCAGGCGTCGGCTAGGCATTTAATCGGCAGGGTGGCAAAGAGACTGCGTTGCGGTGCTGGGCCTCGCGGGGAAGGGCCCGTTGCTGGACTGCATTTCGTGGGCCTTGAGGTCCTCCGGAGGGCACCTCGGGGAGGCGCAGGCCGTTGCTCTCCGGCTCTTCGATCTCGCTCGCCTCTTTTTCTCAACCACGCACAATCAACCCTTTCTATCTTATCTGCACTCAACCCCCTTTATTTCTTCTTTGATACGTTCAAGCGCCTCAGCCCTAACCGCGGGCTCTTACGCTATAATGTTTTTATTTATCGATCTCTTTAATTGCTTTAGCTGTTTTTATGATTTTATGAACAACACATGTCAAGCATTCCCTGGGGTCACCAGTTGAATATGGTTTTTGGGGTGGAGCTCTGACAATCAGAGTCGAGCTATAGTCATCCCCAGAGGACTCGTCCAATCAGAAAATTCGACGCCGAGTGCAGAAGCAGCACCCTATCTCTGTTGTTTCGGTCACTGTGTAAGTACAGACTTTCTAGTCACCGGTAGCTCGGCAATCTGCAGGTCATGCTTGGCCAGCAAGCAGCTAGGAGTAGCTTAGGAGATCAGATCGCAGCTTTTTTATTAAGCAAATTTATTATAGCTAATTTGCTGTTATTAATCTGAGGCCAAGAATTAATCAAAGGTTTTTGGAATTTTGTAATTAAGGCACCCATAATTTCACATTATGCAAGCCAGCTGCAGGCTCACTCTTTAGCTCTAACAAAACACGGTCAAGCTTGAGCTCCAACAATTTTGTAATTCGACTGTATATTTTTGTATTTTCAACGTTTTTACTTTCTAAAAGATAAATTTTCGTTTCTTTTGATCATAAAATTTACAAAATTTTCTAGTAATAAAAATAGATCTTAACCAGAAAAATGAAAAAAAAATGTATGCGTAAAATTAAGCTACTATTTGTTAAAACACATTTCATTTGCGCTTACCTTGGATACATCTGACAACGGACATGGCGCGATAAATTCCACGGCCACGCTTAGCAATGATGCACTCTAGCTAGTAATTTGTTAGTTTATCGTAGATTGGGTAATCTCGTTGATTGTTTCTTACTACATTTTATCACTAAATATATTATTTCCAAGTAAAATGGAAAAGTTTACGACAGAATCTATTAAGGAATACAGCAAGAAGGATAGCAAGCGAAAGCTTATTGTCATTCATGGTAAAGTTTATGATGTTACCACCTTCATGCATAGACACCCTGGTGGGGCTAAGCTTCTTGGGTCCTACTCTGGAGAAGACGCAACGGTATGTGCATAAGATAAAATTACTAGTAATTCGATCGAGTTTTTTATCTAGCAGTTTTTTTCTATTTTATTTTCAGTTCATACAAACAAACAAACCATTTTTAGTATATGGAATTATTTATGTCATACCACTTTAGTAGTTCTATTCGATTCAGGTTCTATTATTAGTATTATTAATATTTCATTGCTTAATACCAATTTAATTTCTAGTAATGCATAAAAAGCCTTTTTATCTATAAAAATGTAATTATATTAATCATTTGTTTATTAATAATATCTATTTCAAGTATTGTATCTAATTATTGACACTATTTGGTTGTAATAAATAAGTATTTAGTGAAAAAGTTAGCTTTGCCAAGTTGGGGAAAAAGTAGTATTAAGTTGAATTTTAATCAAGTTTTTAGGATTGAAAGTATTCTATTGTCATGGTTATAACAAAATTTTATCATATTAAATTGAAATAAAACAATATTATATGGTATATTTTATAAGCATTGAATACATTTTAATAATCATTATTAAGTGAATGTAACTTAGTTTTAGTTTTTAAATGTGCATGGCTATGCTACCAATACGCAATAGCCATAGTCAGCTATAATATAGATTATTACATAGCTATCAGTTGACCTTGGTACAATAAGCCTCTTTATCCTTAGTTAGCCTTACTCAATCTAACTCATTAATGTATAATCACATTAACATAGTGGCAGCAAAAAAAGAAACAAAACATAATAGTTTTTAGCATTTAAAAGTATAAAACAGATTTTTTGGTAAAAGTATTTTTGTCAAAATAAATATTTAATAAATAAACTCAAGATAACAAAAACTCTTACTTTTCTGGCCTCTATTAAATAGATAACCAAATATGACATTATTTAAAAAAATAATTCACTATGAAAAAACTATAACATAGGCAAAATAGTTCTTAAGCCTAGGCATAATCATTATTTTTTCACCTTTTACTTAAATAAAAAGCTATATAGGCCCTATATATATTTTTAAATTATAAACAAGTAGTATTCTGCTTTATTTATATACATATATATAGAACTATTTATTTGCTAATCTAACTGATAGGTAATAGGTTAGCTAAGGTAGGTATATCATAAAACTGATCAACTAAGTTACTAAAAATATATAGGAAATAAGCCTATATTACTAAAAATCAAAGGGATAAAAATGAAGTAAATAGAAATAAAAAAACACTAAAAAAGAAAAGAAAATAAATAGTTAAAGTCTAAACATTTCAATTATCTGCTAAGTAAAGCTATGTCATAAAACAACTTTCTAGATATAGGTATATTACTTTTTCATTGAAAACTATATTATATGCATGTTCAGGCTAAAGTATAGTGTCTTAGTTATATATTTGGATATAAAATATTATTACAACTAATAAAATGGATATCTATAATAGCTAAAAATTTGCATATAAAAAAGCTATTGCTCTTATAGCTACAATTATAAGAATATAGTAATTTAAAACTTTCCTTTTAATTTCTATATAAGCCAGTTTTATATTTTTACTTTTTCAAAAAAAGTAGAAAAAATATTACAAAAGAATACTTTAAAATGATTGCATAAACAGATTAAATATAAGTAATTATAGATTGTGTTCATACTAATAAGATACAAAATAACTGCATACAATCATATGAGAACTATCTTGCTACAGTTATGATTATGAGTGCAGCTTTAATATATAGGCCTATTTTACCAAGTATATTAAATATGTACCTAAAGTAGCTATGAGTATATCTTGATAATAAAGTAAAAGTCTTAATAGGACCCCTATTATTGTGGAGAATTAGAAAAAAAAATAGTATAAATCATTTCTAGAGGTCTCTATATAATGTAAGCACTTTGCAGTATATTGTCTAATAATTGTTTAATAATGATCCTATAGGGCCTATGCTACCTTATTAATATTTGAACTTAGCTTCTGATATATCATGATTTGTTAAACAATATGAATATATAGCAGTAATTTCAGCTAATTAAAGTCAAATTTTAATTGCACAAGATCTTAAATGAACTCCAACACAAATGACTAATTCAATATTAGGCTGGACAATAATCTGGTAATTATATTTAATAATATTCAACTATTAACAGGATGCATTTGTTGCTCTGCACAATGACAAGGCACTGGTTGAGAAGTACATGAAGCCACTTGAGTGTGGAGTTGTTGTGGACTATGAAGATAACTTAGTAAGTACAATTCTTTGTTATAAAAAATAAACTCCATAAAGAATTTTGGCTTGTAATCATCATTAAAAACATTATAAAAATTTAAGTCACCAGTTCAGAGAGATTTCCGCGAGCTTCGCAAAGTAGCCGAGACGTCTGGCTGGTTTGCCACAAAGCCTTTCTTCTTCTTCAAGTATCTGGTTCAATGCTGGCTATTTGAGCTGGCTGCCGTGTTTATCCTGTGGCACTGGGGCGTCAATCTGTTGACCTTTGTTGCTGCCGCCCTGCTGTTGTGCACCGCTCAAGCTCAGGTATGATCATCGCGGAAGTTTTGACCGATTGTAGGGTTGGATTGTAGATCAGTTTTAGGGAAAATACTAAAAGGTGAGAGGGTAGGAGAGGTAAGAGGAAGTGAGAGGAGGGGAGAGAAGAGAGGTGAGAGGAGGGAGGTGGGAGGAGAGAGGGGAGGAGAGAGGAGAGGAGGGAGGAGAGAGGAGAGGTGGGAAGAGGAGAGAGGTGAAAGGGGAGGAGAGGAGAGGGAAAGAGAGGTGAAAGGGGAGGAGAGGTGAGAGGGAAAGAGAGGTGAGAGGAGGGGAGAGATGAGAGGTGAGAGGAGGGGAGAGATGAGAGGTGGGAGGAGGGGAAAGGTGAGAGGAGAGAGAGGAGAGGTGAAAGGGAGGAGAGAGGAAGTCTCTTAGTCAATCCTCAAACTCTCAGGCGGGCTGGGCCCAGCACGACTACGGTCACCTGAGCGTGTTCAACAGTCGCCGACTCAACCACATCGGTCACGAACTGGTTGTTGGCCATCTGAAAGGCGCCAGCTCGCACTGGTGGAATTTCCGTCACTTTCTGCATCATTCGAAGCCGAATGTAGTTGGAACAGACCCGGACATTGGCGTGCCGTACGTGTTCCTGCTAGGAGACAAAATGCCGAAAGAGTGGGGTCAGAAGAAGCGCGGCTTCATGCCCTACAACTGGCAGCACGACTACTTCTGGCTGCTGGGACCCCCGATGCTGCTGCCGCTGTACTTCCACTTCGAGAACGTGTACTTTACGCTGAAACGACGAAATCTTCGCGACCTGATGTGGACCGTGTCATTTTTTGCCAAGTTTTTCTACGTGTTCAATCACTTCTTCTCCAGCTGGTGGGGCACCTTTGCCCTGTACATGTTCACCCGGTAAGCTGGGTTCTAGGGAAATTTTTATGCACTCTTTACATATAACATCCAAAAGTTAAATATAGAAATCAATATCTGACGCTGAAATAGACTTCAAATCCCAGTGACAAAATCCAGATCCTAATGACAGAATCCAGATCCCAATGACAGAATCCAGATCCCAGTGACAGAATCCAGATCCCAGTGACAGAATCCAGATCCCAATGACAGAATCCAGATCTCAGTGACAGAATCCAGATCCCAATGACAGAATCCAGATCCCAGTGACAGAATCCAGATCCCAATGACAGAATCCAGATCCCAATGACAGAATCCAGATCCTAGTGACAGAATCCAGATCCCAATGACAGAATCCAGATCCCAGTGACAGAATCCAGATCCCAATGACAGAATCCAGATCCCAGTGACAGAATCCAGATCCCAATGACAGAATCCAGATCCCAATGACAGAATCCAGATCCTAGTGACAGAATCCAGATCCCAATGACAGAATCCAGATCCCAATGACAGAATCCAGATCCCAGTGACAGAATCCAGATCCCAGTGACAGAATCCAGATCCCAATGACAGAATCCAGATCCCAGTGACAGAATCCAGATCCCAGTGACAGAATCCAGATCCAAATGACAGAATCCAGATCCCACTGATGGAATCCAGATCCCAGTGACAGAATCCAGATACCAGTGACAGAATCCAGATCCCAGTGACAGAATCCAGATCCCAATGACAGAATCCAGATCCCAGTGACAGAATCCAGATCCCAATGACAGAATCCAGATCCCAACGATATAATATTGAAGACAATCAAAGTTCCTGCTCACCCACCTGCCCAGCTACCTGGAGTCGCACTGGTTCGTGGCCTGCACCCAGATGAGCCACATCCCCATGGACATCGACCGCGATCAGCGTCGCGACTGGTTCTCCATGCAGCTGAAAGCCACAATGAACGCTGAGGGCGGCAGTTTCAACGATTGGTTTACCGGGCATCTCAACTACCAGATTGAGCACCAGTGAGTTTGGGATTGCATTGTTTAGTTAAGCTTCCTGTAGTCAAAACAATTCCAGTGACTCCAGTGACAATTTCAGACAGATTATCTTTCAGTGACAGGCTCTTTAGTGACAGATCATGTTTCAGTGACAGGCTATTTAGTGACAGATCATCTTTCAGTGACAGGCTATTTAGTGATAGTTCATCTTTCAGTGACAGGCTATTTAGTGACAGATCATCTTTCAGTGACAGGCTCTTTAGTGACAGATCATCTTTTAGTGACAGGCTATTTAGTGACAGATCATCTTTCAGTGACAGGCTATTTAGTGACAGATCATCTTTTAGTGACACACACTTCAGTGACACACACTTCAGTGACACACACACTTCAGTGACACACTACAGTGATAGACACTTCAATAGCTAAACACGCACAAAGCAGTGTATGCATACAACAGTGTAATCATTAGCTTCAATTACCTGACCAACCTGAAACCCGCAGCCTGTTCCCAACGATGCCCCGTCACTCCTATCCGCTGGTGCAGCCGCACGTGAAGCGCATCTGCTCCAAGCACGGCATTCCGTACGTTGAGAAGCCGCTTGGCACAGCCTTTGCCGACATTATCAGATCCTTGAAGAAGTCCGGAGAGCTGTGGTTTGAAGCCTATTATATGCCGGGATAAGAGCTTGTTCTACTAGCAGTTGTCGTCGCGTTACTCCGATCTTTTGGTTACTTTTAAATACAGTTACTGTTTCCTGAGAATCGCCCCTCGGCTCTAATCTACTCTCTGAGAATCGCCCCTTCTCTGAGAATCGCCCCTCGGCTCTAATCTACTCTCTGAGAATCGCCCCTCCAATATATTATTTGAGAATCGCCCCTCCAATATATTATTTGAGAATCGCCCCTCCTCTGAGAATCGCCTATCTAATCTATTATCTCAGAATCGCCCCTCCATTAACTGAGAATGGCCCCTCAATGTTTTAGAATCGCCCCTCTATTAACTGAGAATCGCCCCTTTATTAACTGAGAATCGCCCCTCTATTAACTGAGAATCGCCCCTTTATTATCTCAGAATCGCCCTCTATTCTCTGAAAATCGCCCCTCTAATTACGTAAGAATCGCCCTCTAATAACTGAGAATCGCCCCCCTATTATGTAATAATAACCCCTCTAATAACTGAGAATCGCCCCTCTTATCTCAATAAATTAATAAGAATTCTCAATAACCGTATACCCTTTTTTTGTCGCTTCAATGTTTGACTGACAAACCTTTTTGAGAGAAGCAAAGTTAAAAATGATCAATAAATCAGTAGTGGCTTTTGTGTGCTTTGAATGAAATTCCTGAAGCTTTTGTGCCTTTTTGACTTTAACAATAAACTCTACATTGTCAATAAATTGATATTAATTTATTTAGAAACACTTACTAGAGTTTTTACTACTTTTCCAGTAGTTATAAAGTCTTTTAACCTACTCAACTATTCACTTTGCTTCGCGAAAGCAGCAGTCCCGTTGCACCCTGTTAAAGCAGCAAAATGAGCGAAAAATGAATAATCTTCATCTTCTAGCAGTGCTCTGCAAACCGGAATTGCTTGCCTAGTAGTTGTATTTCACCTAATTGTTTTTTTTTGACAGAGCAAATAGCATTGATATGTATGTGTGTTCTTTTTATTTCTGCTTTTTAAACGCTGTGTTTTTAAATTTGCTGTTTTTATTAGGAATTTAATAATTGCTTACTTCCTTTACTTTGCTTTCCTTTTTAGAGTCTAATTTTTTTGCTTGGTGTAGTTCTTGGTTTGATATAGATAGACGTTTACTAGATAATAAATTGATTGATTTATCAACGAGTAAGCTTATGGATAGTACAACTGGCCAGTCAGACTCTATACTTTGATTACACTGACAGCTTGATACTTAATTTACCGACTTATGACATCTTAAGGGAGTTCATTCGAAGTTTGAGCAAAATCAACACAGACTTTTGGCTTTTTGTCGCGTCTTGTTTATTTACTTGTTTATGTTTACAAGGGGGTTGTAGCCTACCTAGCGGTAAGAGCGTCGGACTCGCGGCTTGAAGGTCGGGGGTTCGATTCCCGATCCCACTAGGAACAATTCGTGTCCTTGAGCAAGATACTTAACTCTGCATTGCTTCAGGTCACCCAGCTGTAAAATGGGTGCCAGCATTAGCTGGGGTAATTGAGGATGTGTGTGGCAACCCCCAGTCCTTGGACTGACACAGCCGTACGCAGCCTTCAGATGCGCCGCGCAATAGCTGCGGCTGAGCTGTCGATTGCACATGTCCCTTTGGGCTGGTGTAATAATTTTTAAACAGTTTTATAAAACTAAAAAAAATTAAACCTGTTTCATATTGATACGAGAAATATAAATTCCTGATGCTCGTAAAGCGATCGAAGACTTGCGTTACGTTGTCGCCCAGTCGCGCAGGGAGATCCGGTGGTGCCGGTATCCGCAGCGCAGTCCCCCTTTCCGGAGAGTCCAGGAGGAGGATGGTGCGCTTAGGTAGCGGACGAGATTGCAGGATTCTGGGGCCTAAAAACGTTGGAGGTCCGTCCGGGTTTGAGCCGAGTTAGGTGGGCCTGTCCTGTGTAAAGGCGGAGCATTCATAGATGACGTGCTCCGCATTCTCGACACCGGCGAGAGACAGAATGGACATTCCTCGCTACGGATTTTCCCTGAAGGTGACGATGCCTGGCAAAACAGCCATGACCCTGATGTCCCTGCGGTTGAGTCCAAGCAGGGCTCTGCGCAGGGCGGAGGAAGGACATGGGCCAGCCGCGTGGGATTGCCGCTTGACTGACAGAGTGGAGAGGGTGATCTCCTTTCCCCAGATTCGCTTATTGTACAGCTCCATGGCGCAGGAGCTGATGGCGAGAACGTCGTTATGGAAGATCTATCGATCAAGATCTCAATGATAGAACCTAGATCCCAATGACAGAATCCAGATCCCAGTGACCGCATTTAGCTCCCAGTGACCGCATTTAGCTCCCAGTGACAGAATCCAGATCCAAATGACAGAATCCAGATCCCAGTGACAGAATCCAGATCCCAATGACAGAATCCACATCCCAGTGACAGAATCCAGATCCCAATGACAGAATCCAGATCCCAATGAAAGAATCCAGATCCCAATGACAGAATCCAGATCCCAATGACAGAATCCAGATCCCACTGACGGATTCCAGATACCAGTGACAGAATCCAGATCCCAGTGACAGAATCCAGATCCCAGTGACAGAATCCAGATCCCAATGACAGAATCCAGATCCCAATGACAGAATCCAGATCTCAATGACAGAATCCAGATCCCAATGACAGAATCCAGATCCCAATGACAGAATCCAGATCCAAATGAAAGAATCCAGATCCCAGTGACAGAATCCAGATCCCAGTGAAAGAATCTAGATCCCAGTGACAGAATCCAGATCCCAGTGACAGAATCCAGATCCCAGTGACAGAATCCAGATCCCAATGACAGAATCCAGATCCCAGTGACAGAATCCAGATCCCAATGACAGAATCCAGATCCCAGATCCCAGTGATAGAATCCAGATCCCAATGAAAGAATCCAGATCCCAATGACAGAATCCAGATCCCAGTGACAGAATCTAGATCCCAGTGACAGAATCCAGATCCCAGTGACAGAATCCAGATCCCAATGACAGAATCCAGATCCCAGTGACAGAATCCAGATCCAAATGACAGAATCCAGATCCCACTGATGGAATCCAGATCCCAGTGACAGAATCCAGATACCAGTGACAGAATCCAGATCCCAGTGACAGAATCCAGATCCCAATGACAGAATCCAGATCCCAGTGACATAATCCAGATCCCAATGACAGAATCCAGATCCCAATGACAGAATCCAGATCCCAGTGACAGAATCCAGATCTCAATGACAGAATCCAGCTCCCAGATCCCAGTGACAGAATCCAGATCCCAGATCCCAGTGACAGAATCCAGATCCCAATGACAGAATCCAGATCCCAGTGACAGAATCTAGATCCCAATGACAGAATCCAGATCCCAGTGACAGAATCCAGATCCAAATGACAGAATCCAGATCCCACTGATGGAATCCAGATCCCAATGACAGAATCCAGATCCCAGTGACAGAATCCAGATCCCAGTGACAGAATCCAGATCCCAGTGACAGAATCCAGATCCCAATGACAGAATCCAGATCCCAATGACAGAATCCAGATCCCAGTGACAGAATCCAGATCCCAATGACAGAATCCAGATCCCAATGACAGAATCCAGATCCCAATGACAGAATTCAGATCCTAATGACAGAATCCAGATCCCAATGACAGAATCCAGATCCCAATGACAGAATCCAGATCCCAGTGACAGAATCCAGATCCCAATGACAGAATCCAGATCCCAATGACAGAATCCAGATCCCAGTGACATAATCCAGATCCCAATGAAAGAATCCAGATCCCAGTGACATAATCCAGATCCCAATGACAGAATCCAGATCCCAGTGACAGAATCCAGATCCCAATGACAGAATCCAGATCCCAGTGACAGAATCCAGATCCCAGTGACATAATCCAGATCCCAATAACAGAATCCAGATCCAATGACAGAATCCAGATCCCAGTGACAGAATCCAGATCCCAATGACAGAATCCAGATCCCAGTGACAGAATCCAGATCCCAATGACAGAATCCAGATCCCAGTGACAGAATCCAGATCCCAGTGACATAATCCAGATCCCAATGACAGAATCCAGATCCCAGTGACAGAATCCAGATCCCAGTGACAGAATCCAGATCCCAGTGACAGAATCCAGATCCCAGTGACAGAATCCAGATCCAAATGACAGAATCCAGATCCCAGTGACAGAATCCAGATCCCAGTGACAGAATCCAGATCCCAATGACAGAATCCAGATCCCAATAACAGAATCCAGATCCCAGTGACAGAATCCAGATCCAAATGACAGAATCCAGATCCCAGTGACAGAATCCAGATCCCAATGACAGAATCCAGATCCCAATGACAGAATTCAGATCCCAATGACAGAATCCAGATCCCAATGACAGAATCCAGATCCCAATGACAGAATCCAGATCCCAGTGACAGAATCCAGATCCCAATGACAGAATCCAGATCCCAGTGACAGAATCCAGATCCCAGTGACATAATCCAGATCCCAATGACAGAATCTAGATCCCAGTGACAGAATCCAGATCCCAGTGATAGAATCCAGATCCTAGTGACAGAATCCAGATCCCAGTGACAGAATCCAGATCCCAATGACAGAATCCAGATCCCAGTGACAGAATCCAGATCCCAATGACAGAATCCAGATCCCAATGACAGAATCCAGATCCCAATGACAGAATTCAGATCCCAATGACAGAATCCAGATCCCAATGACAGAATCCAGATCCCAATGAAAGAATCCAGATCCCAATGACAGAATCCAGATCCCAGTGACAGAATCCAGATCCCAATAACAGAATCCAGATCCCAGATCCCAGTGATAGAATCCAGATCCCAATGAAAGAATCCAGATCCCAATGACAGAATCCAGATCCCAGTGACAGAATCTAGATCCCAGTGACAGAATCCAGATCCCAGTGACAGAATCCAGATCCCAATGACAGAATCCAGATCCCAGTGACAGAATCCAGATCCAAATGACAGAATCCAGATCCCACTGATGGAATCCAGATCCCAGTGACAGAATCCAGATACCAGTGACAGAATCCAGATCCCAGTGACAGAATCCAGATCCCAGAGACAGAATCCAGATCCCAATGACAGAATCCAGATCCCAGTGACAGAATCCAGATCCCAGTGACAGAATCCAGATCCCAGTGACAGAATCTAGATCCCAATGACAGAATCCAGATCCCAATGACAGAATCCAGATCTAAATGACAGAATCCAGATCCCAATGACAGAATCCAGATCCCAATAACAGAATCCAGATCCAAATGACAGAATCCAGATCCCACTGATGGAATCCAGATCCCAATGACAGAATCCAGATCCCAATGACAGAATCCAGATCCCAATGACAGAATCCAGATCCCAATGACAGAATCCAGATCCCAATGACAGAATCCAGATCCCAATGACAGAATCCAGATCCCAGTGACAGAATCCAGATCCCAGTGACAGAATCCAGATCCCAGTGACAAATTCCAGATCCCAATGACAGAATCCAGATCCCAGTGACAGAATCCAGATCCAAATGACAGAATCCAGATCCCAGTGACAGAATCCAGATCCCAGTGACAGAATCCAGATCCCAATGACAGAATCCAGATCCCAATGACAGAATCCAGATCCCAGTGACATAATCCAGATCCCAATGACAGAATCCAGATCCCAATGACAGAATCCAGATCCCAGTGACAGAATCCAGATCCCAATGACAGAATCCAGATCCCAATGACATAATCCACATCCCAATGACAGAATCCAGATCCCAGTGACAGAATCCAGATCCCAGTGACAGAATCCAGATCCCAGTGACAGAATCCAGATCCCTGTGACAGAATCCAGATCCAAATGACAGAATTTAGATCCCAGTGACAGAATCCAGATCCCAATGACAGAATCCAGATCCCAGTGACAGAATCCAGATCCCAGTGACATAATCCAGATCCCAATGACAGAATCCAGATCCCAGTGACAGAATCCAGATCCCAGTGACAGAATCCAGATCCTAGTGACAGAATCCAGATCCCAGTGACAGAATCCAGATCCCAATGACAGAATCCAGATCCCAATGACAGAATCCAGATCCCAGTGACAGAATCCAGATCCCAATGACAGAATCCAGATCCCAGATCCCAGTGATAGAATCCAGATCCCAGTGACAGAATCCAGATCCCAATGACAGAATCCAGATCCCAATGACAGAATCCAGATCCCAATGACAGAATTCAGATCCCAATGACAGAATCCAGATCCCAATGACAGAATCCAGATCCCAATGACAGAATCCAGATCCCAGTGACAGAATCCAGATCCCAATGACAGAATCCAGATCCCAATGACAGAATCCAGATCCCAGTGACATAATCCAGATCCCAATGACAGAATCCAGATCCCAGTGACAGAATCCAGATCCCAGTGACAGAATCCAGATCCCAGTGACATAATCCAGATCCCAATAACAGAATCCAGATCCAAATGACAGAATCCAGATCCCACTGATGGAATCCAGATCCCAATGACAGAATCCAGATCCCAATGACAGAATCCAGATCCCAATGACAGAATCCAGATCCCAATGACAGAATCCAGATCCCAATGACAGAATCCAGATCCCAATGACAGAATCCAGATCCCAGTGACAGAATCCAGATCCCAGTGACAGAATCCAGATCCCAGTGACAAATTCCAGATCCCAATGACAGAATCCAGATCCCAGTGACAGAATCCAGATCCAAATGACAGAATCCAGATCCCAGTGACAGAATCCAGATCCCAGTGACAGAATCCAGATCCCAATGACAGAATCCAGATCCCAATGACAGAATCCAGATCCCAGTGACATAATCCAGATCCCAATGACAGAATCCAGATCCCAATGACAGAATCCAGATCCCAGTGACAGAATCCAGATCCCAATGACAGAATCCAGATCCCAATGACATAATCCACATCCCAATGACAGAATCCAGATCCCAGTGACAGAATCCAGATCCCAGTGACAGAATCCAGATCCCAGTGACAGAATCCAGATCCCTGTGACAGAATCCAGATCCAAATGACAGAATTTAGATCCCAGTGACAGAATCCAGATCCCAATGACAGAATCCAGATCCCAGTGACAGAATCCAGATCCCAGTGACATAATCCAGATCCCAATGACAGAATCCAGATCCCAGTGACAGAATCCAGATCCCAGTGACAGAATCCAGATCCTAGTGACAGAATCCAGATCCCAGTGACAGAATCCAGATCCCAATGACAGAATCCAGATCCCAATGACAGAATCCAGATCCCAGTGACAGAATCCAGATCCCAATGACAGAATCCAGATCCCAGATCCCAGTGATAGAATCCAGATCCCAGTGACAGAATCCAGATCCCAATGACAGAATCCAGATCCCAATGACAGAATCCAGATCCCAATGACAGAATTCAGATCCCAATGACAGAATCCAGATCCCAATGACAGAATCCAGATCCCAATGACAGAATCCAGATCCCAGTGACAGAATCCAGATCCCAATGACAGAATCCAGATCCCAATGACAGAATCCAGATCCCAGTGACATAATCCAGATCCCAATGACAGAATCCAGATCCCAGTGACAGAATCCAGATCCCAGTGACAGAATCCAGATCCTAGTGACAGAATCCAGATCCCAGTGACAGAATCCAGATCCCAATGACAGAATCCAGATCCCAGTGAAAGAATCCAGATCCCAGTGACAGAATCCAGATCCCAATGACAGAATCCAGATCCCAATGACAGAATCCAGATCCCAATGACAGAATCCAGATCCCAATGACAGAATCCAGATCCCAATGACAGAATCCAGATCCCAGTGACAGAATCCAGATCCCAATAACAGAATCCAGATCCCAGATCCCAGTGATAGAATCCAGATCCCAATGAAAGAATCCAGATCCCAATGACAGAATCCAGATCCCAGTGACAGAATCTAGATCCCAGTGACAGAATCCAGATCCCAGTGACAGAATCCAGATCCCAATGACAGAATCCAGATCCCAGTGACAGAATCCAGATCCAAATGACAGAATCCAGATTCCACTGATGGAATCCAGATCCCAGTGACAGAATCCAGATCCCAGTGACAGAATCCAGATCCCAGTGACAGAATCCAGATCCCAGAGACAGAATCCAGATCCCAATGACAGAATCCAGATCCCAGTGACAGAATCCAGATCCCAGTGACAGAATCCAGATCCCAGTGACAGAATCCAGATCCCAATGACAGAATCCAGATCCCAATGACAGAATCCAGATCTAAATGACAGAATCTAGATCCCAATGACAGAATCCAGATCCCAATGACAGAATCCAGATCCAAATGACAGAATCCAGATCCCACTGATGGAATCCAGATCCCAATGACAGAATCCAGATCCCAATGACAGAATCCAGATCCCAATGACAGAATCCAGATCCCAATGACAGAATCCAGATCCCAATGACAGAATCCAGATCCCAGTGACAGAATCCAGATCGCAATGACAGAATCCAGATCCCAGTGACAGAATCCAGATCCCAGTGACATAATCCAGATCCCAATGACAGAATCCAGATCCCAATGACAGAATCCAGATCCCAGTGACAGAATCCAGATCCCAATGACAGAATCCAGATCCCAGTGACAGAATCCAGATCCCAATGACAGAATCCAGATCCCAGTGACATAATCCAGATCCCAATGACAGAATCCAGATCCCAATGACAGAATCCAGATCCCAGTGACAGAATCCAGATCCCAATGACAGAATCCAGATCCCAGTGACAGAATCCAGATCCCAGTGACATAATCCAGATCCCAATGACAGAATCCAGATCCCAATGACAGAATCCAGATCCCACTGATGGAATCCAGATCCCAATGACAGAATCCAGATCCCAATGACAGAATCCAGATCCCAGTGACAGAATCCAGATCCCAGTGACAGAATCCAGATCCCAATGACAGAATCCAGATCCCAGTGTCAGAATCCAGATCCCAGTGACAGAATCCAGATCCCAGTGACAGAATCCAGATCCCAATGACAGAATCCAGATCCCAATGACAGAATCCAGATCCCAATGACAGAATCCAGATCCCAGTGACAGAATCCAGATCCCAATGACAGAATCCAGATCCCAGTGACATAATCCAGATCCCAATGACAGAATCCAGATCCCAGTGACAGAATCCAGATCCTAGTGACAGAATCCAGATCCCAGTGACAGAATCCAGATCCTAGTGACAGAATCCAGATCCCAGTGACAGAATCCAGATCCCAGTGACGGAATCCAGATCCCAATGACAGAATCCAGATCCCAATGACAGAATCCAGATCCCAGTGACATAATCCAGATCCCAGTGACAGAATCCAGATCCTAGTGACAGAATCCAGATCCCAATGACAGAATCCAGATCCCAATGACAGAATCCAGATCCCAATGACAGAATCCAGATCCCAGTGACAGAATCCAGATCCCAATGACAGAATCCAGATCCCAATGACAGAATCCAGATCCCAGTGACAGAATCCAGATCCCAGTGACATTGCAGTCAAGAACCATTTTGAGATTACAATTATGAAATATCTATGTTAATTCTTTCGGTTAAATGTAAGATTCTAAACATTTTAAATTCAAACATAAGTTCACTAACTGATGAACCCTCATACCCACGCAACATATTTTTTCTTGCCCTCTTCTTTCCCGGCTTTCTTTTTCTCTGTGTTGCCTGTCTTCTTTTAGCCCTCCGTTTGGGGTTTTTCCACTCTCGCCCCACCCCTCACCCCCTTGTCCTCAACTGAGGGCGGCGGGGGTTAAGAGATGGGGTTTGGTCTGACGGAAAATTACCAGCCGTCCCCGGCCTGCAGTCAAGCGCACCAACCACCTCAACTGCACTACCCGCATCTTATAATATAGCGAGAGCAATGCTAAATTGAATTAAACTATAATAGCTCATAATTGAGGCGTGGGTGTCTGCAGCTATTCTTATCTTTTAATTGTAATTGCTTCTAAAAGAAATGTTTTTTGTCTGTCGCGAATCCTTAAGTCTGAACTTCTCGCCGCCCCCAGTTCACAGTCTCTCACTCCGGCCCTCAATCCCTCCTCTGAATGGAAGTGTACGGCAATGTCAGGGAGTACTGAAAAATAGAATCTGGTCTGGATTCTCGTAAGCAAACAAACAGGAAAGATCTTGTCTGCGCGAAATTAAAGAATTTAAAGTCTCTATTAAAGTTCTATTAATGCGGCGCTAAAATCTCTAATAATGTGGCGCTAAAATCTCTAATAATGTGGCGCTAAATGTCTCTGATAATGCGTCTCTAAAATCTGATAATGCGGCGTTAAAACCTCTAATAATGCTGCGCTAAAATATCCGATAATGGAGCGCTAAAAATCTGAAAATGTAAATGTTACCATCATAGGGATTCATGGGTGGGGCGCCATCGCCAATCGCCATTCATTAAGCTATAATTTCTTCAGTTTTCCATCCAAGTTTCTAACTGAATGGTAGTCCTTGACTTCGTACAGTGGCAGGCATGGACAGAGAAGCCATTAAAGCAGTTTCTCGCTCTTGATATTTCGGTCATTCTCTCTGACTCGGTCTCGCAATTGGCTGTTGGATTATAAATTTACTTTGCACTCAAAGGCGTGCGGGGGTTTGTAGGTCACGTGGATTTCTATTGGACGCTCTTTTCCCAACCCTGTCCTTCTCTCTCCCTTCCCCAGTCGCGCCAACCCCCCCCCCCACAAATAAAGGAAGGGCTGTACACTGGCTGCTGCTTTGCCAAGTCCTATGCTATTTAGTGTACGCATGCGTGATACACAATATTGTCTTGCAGTGTTTTAGAGCTCGCATTTTCTTTTTCTTGGGTTATCTGCAATCGAAGAGTATATTTTTAAAAAATAATTACTTGCAACTTTCACGGTAAGATATAATTCAATTGTTGATCTTATGGTCTCTTCTTGCATTTAGCTTCAGGATCTCTTTGCATTAGCCTCAGGATCTCCTTGCATTAGCTTCATGATCTGCTTGCATTAGCTTCAGGATCTACTTACACGTAGTTCAGCTTCAGGATCTCCTTGCATTAGCTTCATGATCTGCTTGCATTAGCTTCAGGATCTACTTACACGTAGTTCAGCTTCAGGATCTCCTTGCATTAGCTTCATGATCTGCTTGCATTAGCTTCATGATCTGCTTGCATTAGCTTCAAGATCTCCTTGCATTAGCTTCATGATCCGCTTGCATTAGCTTCATGATCTGCTTGCATTAGCTTCAGGATCTCCTTGCATTAGCTTCATGATCTGCTTGCATTAGCTTCAGGATCTCCTTGCATTAGCTTCATGATCTGCTTGCATTAGCTTCAGGATCTCCATGCATTAGCTTCAGGATCTCTTTGCATTAGCCTCAGGATCTCTTTGCATTAGCCTCAGGATCTCCTTGCATTAGCTTCAGGATCTACTTACACGTAGTTCAGCTTCAGGATCTTCTTGCATTAGCTTCAGGATCTTCTTGCATTAGCTTCAGGATCTCCTTGCATTAGCTTCAGGATCTTCTTGCATTAGCTTCAGGATCTCCTTGCATTAGCTTCAGGATCTTCTTGCATTAGCTTCAGGATCTCCTTGCATTAGCTTCAGGATCTCCTTGCATTAGCTTCAGGATCTCCTTACATTAGATTCAGGATCATGCATTAGCTTCAGGATCATGCACTAGCTTCAGGATCATGCATTTGCTTCAGGGTCTCTTTCAGGCTGATCTAGCACGCAGCCCCTCACCATACGCAGTTCCAAGCCAGCACTACAATAATGGGAGGCAATTATTCCTACCTACCGTCTGAGCCGGCCTCAAACAACTTCTTCTGCATCACATTCCGAGTGCCAGACAGCATCAAGGTGATCGATTGCGATCCGCCAACATTGGAAATTGTTCGAAAGGCCATCGCCCGAGGCTACAGGCTGGGATTGCGGCAGGAGTACGACAAGTACGGCTCTAGGACTTTCGTTCTGGCTGGCAATCCGTTTAAGGTTAGTCGAATTAGGCATTTTTTCTGACCATGCTAGAGTTTGAAAACTTCATTTGACGCTGTCACGTCTAGAGAACGAGGTTAATATACAGACGGGTGTTCTAACCCTGTCATGTCTAGGTTAATATACAGACGGGTGTTCGAACCCTGTCATGTCTAGATTAATGTACAGACGGGTGTTCTAACCCTGTCATGTCTAGGTTAATGTACAGACGGGTGTTCTAACCCTGTCATGTCTAGGTTAATGTACAGACGGGTGTTCTAACCCTGTCATGTCTAGGTTAATGTACAGACGGGTGTTCTAACCCTGTCATGTCTAGGTTAATGTACAGACGGGTGTTCTAACCCTGTCATGTCTAGGTTAATGTACAGACGGGTGTTCTAACCCTGTCATGTCTAGGTTAATGTACAGACGGGTGTTCTAACCCTGTCATGTCTAGGTTAATGTACAGACGGGTGTTCTAACCCTGTCATGTCTAGGTTAATGTACAGACGGGTGTTCTAACCCTGTCATGTCTAGGTTAATGTACAGACGGGTGTTCTAACCCTGTCATGTCTAGGTTAATGTACAGACGGGTGTTCTAACCCTGTCATGTCTAGGTTAATGTACAGACGGGTGTTCTAACCCTGTCATGTCTAGGTTAATGTACAGACGGGTGTTCTAACCCTGTCATGTCTAGGTTAATGTACAGACGGATGTTCTAACCCTGTCATGTCTAGGTTAATGTACAGACGGGTGTTCTAACCCTGTCATGTCTAGGTTAATGTACAGACGGGTGTTCTAACCCTGTCATGTCTAGGTTAATGTACAGACGGGTGTTCTAACCCTGTCATGTCTAGGTTAATGTACAGACGGGTGTTCTAACCCTGTCATGTCTAGGTTAATGTACAGACAGGTGTTCTAACCCTGTCATGTCTAGGTTAATGTACAGACGGGTGTTCTAACCCTGTCATGTCTAGGTTAATGTACAGACGGGTGTTTTAACCCTGTCATGTCTAGGTTAATGTACAGACGGGTGTTCTAACCCTGTCATGTCTAGGTTAATGTACAGACGGGTGTTCTAACCCTGTCATGTCTAGGTTAATGTACAGACGGGTGTTCTAACCCTGTCATGTCTAGGTTAATGTACAGACGGGTGTTCTAACCTGTCATGTCTTTGAGGTCAAATAATTATTTAGCTTACCATTCTTCAGCAACACCTGTGACACCAGTCTATAAATTCATCTTCTTATCTCAGGTTGGCTGCTCCAAAGAAGAAGCAATCGCAGGCAAGCAGGTGGCCTGCACTCTGCTCCAGGATCTGGCCCACAAGGGCTGGCAAGTGCTGAATAGCTCCGAGCTCTGTCGAAACAAAGACCTCAGCTCTTGGTTCTTTGAACGCACCAACGAGGCGTGCGTTAATTATGATTCGACTGTGTGCTGCATTGCTCTGTCTGGGTTCGACAAATTCCAACTGGTCAACTTCCCCAAGCAGCTGCTGGCTAAGGTGGCTGACGCCGTGAGGCGAACTTGGACTTTGGGGATTCAGGAGGAAATGAAGGACGCATATGGCAGCATGGAAATGAAGATGAACGGGAATCCTTGGTGAGCTGAGGACCTTTTTTTGAGTATAGTAACTGTTTTTGAGTTAGTTCTTTATCTAGTTAGCTAGCTAGCTAGTTCGTTAGTTAGTCAGTTAGTTAGTTAGTTAGTTAGTTAGTTAGTTAGTTAGTTAGTTAGTTAGTTTAGTTGGTTAGTTAGTTAGTTAGTTAGTTAGTTAGTTAGCTAGTTCGTTAGTTAGTTAGTTAGTTAGTTAGTTAGTTAGTTAGTTAGTTTAGTTGGTTAGTTAGTTAGTTAGTTAGTTAGTTAGTTAGTTAGTTAGTTAGTTAGTTAGTTAGTTAGTTAGCTAGTTAGTTAGTTAGTTAGTTAGTTAGTTAGTTAGTTAGTTAGTTAGTTTAGTTGGTTAGTTAGTTAGTTAGTTTAGTTAGTTAATTAGTTTAGTTAGTTAGTTAGTTAGTTAGTTTAGTTAGTTAGTTAGTTAGTTAGTTAGTTAGTTAGTTAGTTAGTTAGTTAGTTAGTTAGTTAGTTTAGTTGGTTAGTTAGTTAGTTAGTTAGTTAGTTAGTTAGTTAGTTAGCTAGTTCGTTAGTTAGTTAGTTAGTTAGTTAGTTAGTTAGTTAGTTAGTTAGTTAGTTAGTTAGTTAGTTAGTTAGTTAGTTAGTTAGTTAGTTAGTTAGTTAGTTTAGTTGGTTAGTTAGTTAGTTAGTTTAGTTAGTTAATTAGTTTAGTTAGTTAGTTAGTTGGTTAGTTTAGTTAGTTAGTTAGTTAGTTAGTTAGTTAGTTAGTTAGTTAGTTAGTTAGTTTAGTTGGTTAGTTAGTTAGTTAGTTAGTTAGTTAGTTAGCTAGTTCGTTAGTTAGTTAGTTAGTTAGTTAGTTAGTTAGTTAGTTAGTTAGTTAGTTAGTTAGTTAGCTAGTTAGTTAGTTAGTTAGTTAGTTAGTTAGTTAGTTAGTTAGTTAGTTTAGTTGGTTAGTTAGTTAGTTAGTTTAGTTAGTTAATTAGTTTAGTTAGTTAGTTAGTTAGTTAGTTAGTTAGTTAGTTAGTTATTTTGGCCAAGTGACTATCTACTGGAAAATCGCCGCAAAAATCGCAGCTTTTAAACCTGTGAACCTTGGCTTGGCTCATGTAGAAAAAAGTTGTTTATGTTAAACAAAAAGTCGGTTCTTGCCGCTACTGTCGCCGCGAATGGAATTTTTTCTATCTTGCGCAGCCTTGAAACCGGCAGTTCGCAAGTGTAGAACGTTTTTTATTCCAGTTGGAATTTTCCACTGCAAACATTTTATGCTGGTTTGGTTTTCCTTCCACTGAACTCCATTGCTGAACTGAAGTTACCAGATCGATTTTATAGACTGTGTTCATGCAAGCAACATCTACTGAATCGGTCTGGTAAACAGATTTTCTAAAAGTTCTACATCTAGACTTTTTTATCTATATACAGACTTCGGTAATGACCAGTCTGTAGATATCTATATACAGACTTCTGTAATGACCAGTCTGTCCATATCTATATACAGACTTCTGTAATGACCAGTCTGTAGATATCTATATACAGACTTCTGTAATGACCAGTCTGTAGATATCTATATACAGACTTCTGTAATGACCAGTCTGTAGATATCTATATACAGACTTCTGTAATGACCAGTCTGTAGATATCTATATACAGACTTCTGTAATGACCAGTCTGTAGATATCTATATACAGACTTCTGTAATGACCAGTCTGTAGATATCTATATACAGACTTCTGTAATGACCGATCTGTAGATATCTATATACAGACTTCTGTAATGACCGATCTGTAGATATCTATATACAGACTTCTGTAATGACCAGTCTGTAGATATCTATATACAGACTTCTGTAATGACCAGTCTGTAGATATCTATATACAGACTTCTGTAATGACCAGTCTGTAGATATCTATATACAGACTTCTGTAATGACCAGTCTGTAGATATCTATATACAGACTTCTGTAATGACCAGTCTGTAGATATCTATATACAGACTTCTGTAATGACCAGTCTGTAGATATCTATATACCAAGTCAAAGCTAGCCAGCCTCTCATATCCGCATCGCCGCAGGTCGGCATCTGAGCGAGGCGCGGTGGAAGCCCGTCGCATGATCCTGGAGATCATCCGGGCCATGGCTAGCGAAGGCTACGTCCTGTGCATGTCCACTAGCATCAAGGACACCACGGACAGTCTGTTCTTTCGAAGCGCCACCGCTGCGGACCAGCCGAGCTGCAGCGAACTAGGCAGTCCCGACGCCTCCTTCGTGTTGAGCTTGAACCGGCACGACCGGCTGAGACTTATTGAAGCTCCGTCGGAAGCTCAGGAAGTCGTCCGCAATGTCCTGCTGCACCACTGGACCAGCGGCCTGACTGGCGATCGCGACTATCACGGCTCGCGCGAATTCAAACTCGGCGGCAGTCCGTGGTGGACTGAGGGAGCTGAGTCTGTACGAACTCGACTGCTCATCACCCTGCTGCTGCAGGAGCTGCGGGACAAGGGCTGGCGACTTGTGCAAACGGTGCGTTTTTAACTGCTGTTGTTGCTGAAAGATATTCTCTCCAACCGGTGTTTTCCTTTCTTAGAATAGTCTGTCTCTAACAGGTATTTTCCTTTCTTAGAATAGCCTGTCTCTAACAGGTATTTTCCTTTCTTAGAATAGCCTGTCTCTAACAGGTATTTACCTTTCTTAGAATAGCCTGTCTCTAACAGGTATTTACCTTTCTTAGAATAGCCTGTCTCTAACAGGTATTTACCTTTCTTAGAATAGCCTGTCTCTAACAGGTGTTTTCATTTCTTAGAATATCCTGTCTCTAACGGGTATTTACCTTTCTTAGAATAGCCTGTCTCTAACAGGTGTTTTCATTTCTTAGAATATCCTGTCTCTAACGGGTATTTTTCATTTCTTTGAATAGCCCAGGGACTACTCAAACACCGGGACGGGAAACTAAAATTTTTTACGAGGCTGGCTGGCAATTATTTGCATTAGAGAGATGCTGTGTTACTTTGTTGTCTCTGGTTATTTTCTACTGCTGATAAAAGACCAGCCTCGTAAAAATTTCCCGTTTCCCGTCCCGGTGTTTGAGTAGTCCCTGGAATAGCCTGTCTCTAACAGGTATCGTCGCGTGAAGGAATCCGAGCTAATGTCGTTCAATGCTAATTTCGGTCAAAATAAGCAATAAACGGCTTTTAGACTTTAGTTTTGCATAATTTTTTCATAATTAGAATCCAGGGCCGATTCTAATCGAGAAAAGTCGATTTGTCTTGAGTTAACTTGAGTTAAGTTTTTTTTCGGTCAAATTTACTTTTGTTTTACAGAGAAATTTTGCTCTTAAGACGTTTTGCATTAATTCCATAATGAAATAGCTCTTGCTAACTTGATATGTTATATCTCTAGCCTGATCCGGAATGCAAACCCGGAAATTATAAGAAATTATAACAATGTTATCTATGATTTAAAAGAATAAAAATAGGTTTAATTATTGTGTACAAATAAACAGAGATTTTGATCCTTCAGCACCCATAGACAGTGAGATTTTGATCCTTCAGCACCCATAGACAGTGAGATTTTGATCCTTCAGCACCCATAGACAGTGAGATTTTTATCCTTCAGCACCCATAGACAGTGAGATTTTGATCCTTCAGCACCCATAGACAGTGAGATTTTGATCCTTCTGCACCCATAGACAGTGAGATTTTGATCCTTCAGCACCCTTAGACAGTGAGATTTTGATCCTTCAGCACCCATAGACAGTGAGATTTTGATCCTTCTGCACCCTTAGACAGTGAGATTTTGATCCTTCTGCACCCATAGACAGTGAGATTTTGATCCTTCTGCACCCATAGACAGTGAGATTTTGATCCTTCAGCACCCATAGACAGTGAGATTTTGATCCTTCAGCACCGATAGACAGTGAGATTTTGATCCTTCAGCACCCATAGACAGTGAGATTTTGATCCTTCTGCAGATCGAGCTCTGCCGCCGGCTCAACGACAAGTCGGTGTTTGTATTCGCGCGCGCCCAGCCGGAGAGCTCTCTGCACTGGTGCCTGTCCCTGCACAGCAAAAGCGTGCTGCGATTCGTCAACGCCCCAGTGGAAGTGGTGGACGCCCTCCGTCTGGTCATCGCTGGCAACTACATTCACGGCATCAAGACTGAGAGAGTATTCGCCGGCTATCATCAAGTTCGACTGCGAGGCCGACCCTGGTCTAGTCACAATGGCAACGATCATGTACATGGTAGGCATATGATGCTCGGAATTCTGGAGGCGATGCAGCAGAGAGGCTGGAGCCTGGTCTGCTCGGCTGACGTGTCAGCTATCTATCACCACGCTGACAGCGGCCAGGATTATCCAGTTGACGTGCACAGCCTGTGGTTCGGCGCCATCAACAAGAAGCCGCCAATTGCTGACGGGGCAGTGGGAGTCGGAGGCGCTTCCAGCGCTCCTTCGTGCGAATGAATAACTGAACTGAACCTTTTCTTCTCGACGCAATCTGATTGGCTCTTAAGTTTATAAAGTACGAATCCTCATTTCTTGCTTTCGATGTTGTTTTTGTTGTTTTGCGTGTTGCTTTGCAAACAATGCTTCATCGTAAGTTTTTTCTCTTAATTTGCTAAGTAGCGCGGGTGCTTTGTTGTGAAGTTTTTTTCAATAATATCTAGAAGCTCTGATCTATATACTATTGGATTGGATTGGGTGGTATGCAGTGTGAGGTTGTTGGCGGAGTGGAGGTTTGGCGGAGTGGGGGGTTGGCGGAGTGGAGGTTTGGCGGAGTGGGGGTTGTCGGAGTGGAAGTTTGGCGGAGTGGGGGGTTGGCGAAGTGGAGGTTGGCGGAATAGGGGCTAGGCGGATTTCAGATTTGGCGGAGTGGGGGTTGGAGGAGTAGAGGTTTAGTTTTGTAATTTTTAGTACCTCTTTCAAACTGTTTTGCTTCACCCGCTAAGAATTCAAAGCTTTTCAATCGCGCCTCTAAATAAGGCCTTTTCCGTCTTAAACTCATTGTGTTGTGCATGTGCTGCTGAATTAGTTTAAGCAATTTCACTTTTTTTCCAAGATCTCAATGGTACACAGCTGCAATGCAGTTTATTTACCCTAATAATCTCATTTAATTAGTCAGACTTTTTTAGCCAAGCCGATTTTAAACTATTTTAAAACGTACACTACACAATAATGAATCTTTATTTTTTCACGTTAATTAGCTACCCCAATCGTTAATCTCAACGTTTTTTTCGTAGGTAAATTTTTGGGATAAACTAATTTATTCCCTCTGTGCGCGAAACTAACTGCAATCTGTTAATTACAAACCTTTTTGTCCCTATTTCAGTAAGAAATTTTCTACCAAATTGTACATTTGATTCTAAATTTTCCTCCACTGTCTTTTCAAATCTGAATAAGAAAACATCAATAAAGAAAACAAATCTAAAAGGTAGTTTTTCATGCACCTTACTAGAAGTAGTCTATTTAGTTTTATTTTTCTTTACTAAAGTCGTGAATCAACGAAATGGCAAGCAGTAAGTAGTGTTTAATGCACGAATACTGCAAATACTGCAAAACTTACCTTTATAGTTTATAAATGAGGGAATGCAAAATGAAAACATAAATCCAATAAAAAAATTTAATTAAAGTAGAAGCAACTCCATTACAGGTGAGGGAGATGTTATGGAGGTGAGGGATATGTTATGGAGGTGAGGGAGATGTTATGGAGGTGAGGGAGATGTTATGGAGGTGAGGGAGATGTTATGGAGGTGAGGGAGATGTTATGGAGGTGAGGGAAATGTTATGGAGGTTAGGGAAATGTTATAGAGGTAAGGGAGATGTTATGGAGGTAAGGGAGATGTTATGGAGGTGAGGGAGATGTTATGGAGGTGAGGGATGTGTTATGGAGGTGAGGGAGATGTTTTGGAGGTGAGGGAGATGTTATGGAGGTGAGGAATGTGATATGGAGGTGAGGGAGATGTTATGGAGGTGAGGGTGATGTTATGGAAGTGAGAGATATGTTATGGAGGTGAGTGAGATGTTATGGAGGTGAGGGAGATGTTATGGAGGTGAGGGTGATGTTATGGAAGTGAGAGATATGTTATGGAGGTGAGTGAGATGTTATGGAGGTGAGGGAGATGTTATGGAGGTGAGGGTGATGTTATGGAAGTGAGGGAGATGTTATGGAGGTGAGGGAGATGTTATGGAGGTGAGGGAGATGTTATGGAGGTGAGGGTGATGTTATGGAAGTGAGAGATATGTTATGGAGGTGAGTGAGATGTTATGGAGGTGAGGGAGTCATTATGCAGTGGAGTGGCATCACACAGACGGCACCACAGTACCTTCAGTCTCTTGACCGCAGGTAAATCTTCTAGCATCTAAAAGTTCGCAGATTTCGCTGACTCCTTCGCTGCTGCTGCTGCAGCTTCCACTGACCTTATTCGCCTCTTCATTAAAGTCTGTTTTGACAAGCGTCGAATTCAATTGATTTGATCGTGAACTGCGAAAGTATTTAACACAATTTGATTTTCTGATTGAAAATCTTCTGCTGTCAGAAACTGCTTTTACGTCTGGTTGTTGCTTTTGTAGACAACATCTGCCGCTTTGGGTTGACAGAATCTGCAACTGTGAGTTGCTGCCCCTGCTAGAGCAACAGCAGCAGCAACTATCGATTAGCAGGGAGCCTGCGTTAGTCAGTGAGCGAACCAGTTGAGTTCGTCGGCAGTGGCAGATGCACAGCGCCATAGCCAGGCCAGCAGTCAGGTTCATCAGCACGAACAGTGCTGCAGATAGAAGCTTCGCCTGGTGAATTGAATTGATTGACGCATGGTAAGCCTCGATTATTGCTGTATCATTGCCGCTGTGATTGCAGTGGCCACATGACGGTGCGGTGCCAGTTGCCATCAGTAGTGAAAGATCGTCTTTAACTTGACCGCTTTTGTTGTCAGACATTGTCGATTGGGTCCGTTATGCAGTGTCGGTATTAACTGCAAGTGATGAGCCAAGATACCGATGTCTTTAGGTGAATCCTAACTCTGTCTGTCTGTCTGTCTGTCTGTCTGTCTGTCTTAGTGTCTGTCTGTCTGTCTGTCTTAGTGTCTGTCTGTCAGAGTGTCTGTCTGTCAGAGTGTCTGTCTGTCTGTCTGTCTGTCTGTCTGTCTGTCTGTCTGTCTGTCTGTCTGTCTGTCTGTCTGTCTGTCTGTCTGTCTGTCTGTCTGTCTGTCTGTCTGTCTGTCTGTCTGTCTGTCTGTCTGTCTGTCTGTGTTTTTCTGTTCGTGTTTATCATATAATGCAGTTCCTATAATAGTCCTTAAGAACCAATGAGCCATGCCATTTGCTAATAAATAAACATTAATCCTCTATTGCGCACTACAGTACAGTGCTTAAAATGGTTGCCGCAGGCTGATAAGTGCAGCTGCTAGTAAATCTAACAATACGTCATATTACAGCAGCTTGAAATCAGAGGAAGAGGAGAGAGGAGAGAGGGAGAGGGGGAGAGGGGGAGAGAGGGAGAGAGGGAGAGAGGGAGAGAGGGAGACGGTGATAGATAGAGGGTGAGCAACAGAGATAGACAGCACATAATTCTTAGAGAATGCTGACATTTTTACGACCTTTCAGCATTCCTGATTTGCAGAAAAGGATATAGCAGAAATAGCAGTTAGACATATGGATATTCGTTTGCATTTACTGCAGTCGTAGCCCAAGCTGCCGAGTCTTATTTTTCTAACTACGCAGTGTCTGTATATGCAGCAATTTTTAATCGAATGGACTTGCAGAAGTGTTATCGAATGCTGGTCCTTGTATGTGTAGACTACCTGTGTTTTAGGACTGTTCTCAGGGGAGAGTGATGTTCTCATTTGGTATTCTCATGATAAAAAGTTCTCATTTGGTGTTCACGAGGTGTTCTCATGGGGTGTTCTCATGGGGTGTCTCATGGGGTGTTCTCATGGGGTGTCTCATGGGGTGTTCTCATGGGGTGCTCTCATGGGGTGTTCTCATGGGGTGCTCTCATGGGGTGTTCTCATGGGGTGTTCTCATGGGGTGTTTCGACGGATAATTTTATTGGGTTTCTTAAAGTTAGAAAAAATGCACACTTGCCTTTATATAGCAACAAACTGATCTGCAGAATTAAGAAAAGAAAATGAAAGCTTCTCCCAGTTCTCAATTCAGCCTTCAGTTTTGGAGAAATTCGCCAGAACGCAATTCAGAACGCAAGCCAATGGTTAATTTATCTATCTGAAATTTCCAGCCTAAGTGCCTCGTAGCCAACTCGTTCTCACTGGTTTTCTACACCACTTTTAAAAATAGAAAATTTTATTATTACCGTAAACGTAGACGGCGTAAGTGCGTTTCTATTTTATTGTCGATTCGAGGAGGCAGAGAACATCGGTGAGAACTGCTTTCCAGGGTTCCTAAATAGAAGCCACATAGTCTAGCCGAGTGTGATGGCAGCTAACTTTGTAGGCGTTTTAAATTCTTTCAAGACTACGAAAAGTTTTTCTGACCCGTTAGAAAGTACCAAACGTCCTCTCCGACAGGGACAGAGCAAAGCGTACATGCCTGACGATTATAAAGTCAACGGGCCGCTGTCAACAAAGGCATGACAAGCCAAGGTGTCGCAATGACAACCAAAGGTGTCGCAAGCCTACCTGCAATTTTTTATAATCCTTATCTTTATTATTGGATTTCTATTGGCTGGCTAACTTGCCATATATCACCAATACATTCCTTCCCCCAGTAGGACTCTATTGGCTGGTTGACTTTCCATACATCGCCAATATATTCCTTCCTCTCAGCCAGATTCTATTGGCTGGCTGACTTTCCATACATCGCCAATATATTCCTTCCTCTCAGCCAGATTCTATTGGCTGGCTGACGTTCCATACATTGCCAATATATACCTTCCTCTTAGCCAGATTCTATTGGCTGGCTGACTTTCCATACATCGCCAATATATTCCTTCCCCTCAGTCAGTTTCTATTGGCTGGCCGAATTTCCGTACATCGCCAATACATTCCTTCCCCTCAGTCGGATTCTATTGGCTGTCTGACTTTCCATGTATCACCAATACATTCCTTCCCCTCAGTCGGATTCTATTGGCTGTCTGACTTTCCATGTATCATTAATACATTCCTTCTCCTCAGTCGGATTTTATTGGCTGGCTGACTTTCCATACATCGCCAATATATTCCTTCCTCTCAGCCAGATTCTATTGGCTGGCTGACTTTCCATACATCGCCAATATATTTATTCCTCTCAGCCAGATTCTATTGGCTGGCTGATCGCAATACATTTCTTCCCCCCAGTCGGATTCTATTGGCTGGCTGACTTTCCATGGACAAAAATAAATGACCAGTCAAGAGAGAAAAGAAAAAATTTCATACAGACTTAAAGATAATGATGGAAGCTGCTAAACAGATGTGTACTAAATGGAATTAAACGGGTGGCAAAGCCCGACCGCTTTCAATCGAGCCGGGAAAGCAAGTATGAATGCATTGTGCTTTCTTTCTCTAGACAAATGTTACGCAAACGACAGCAAAGCGGGTATTAGGCGGGAAAATAAATAATCATTAGACATTGTTAGCCAAAAAGAAACAGTATAATTGGACGTTGTCTCGCAGATTTTGTAAAAAAAACTTTTAAGCATGAATGCATCGAGAAGGAAAATAACAAAGACGACGACTACTCAAGACTTTCAAAGCTTTGAGTTGAGAGCGAAGTTTTTGTGCAGCGAGTGTCACGGAATCGTCTGTTTTAGCTTAGAAGAAATTTCATTTTGGAATTATTGGCCAGTGTTGCTTTTTCAGTGCAGAAATTTAGGGGTTGGTAGCCGACTCAAATGCCAAGTTCAGTTCTGTTCGATCTCAACTCCTGTCGGTGACATCGTCTCCTCGAGCGTCGCCTGTGACTCGTCTAAGGTTCAAAGGATCAAAGTTATGAGCCAGAAACGTTTAAAGCAAAGACGATTTTACCTCACTCAGCCACACCCCCGCCAATATCACCCCTCAGCCACAACCCCCCAATATCACCCCTCAGCTACAACCCCACGCCAATATCACCCCTCAGCCACAACCCCTCTCCCAATATCACCCCTCAGCCACAACCCCACGCCAATCACCCCTCAGCCACAACCCCACGCCAATCACCCCTCAGCCACAGCCCACCCCCAACATCACCCCTCAGCCACACCCCCGCCCCCAATATCACCCCTCAGCCACAACCCTACGCCAATCACCCCTCAGCCACAACCCCCCAATATCACCCTTCAGCCACAACCCTCCCTCAATATCTCCCTTCAGCCACACCTCCCCCAATATCACCTCTCAGCCACACCCCCGCCAATATCACCCCTCAGCCACAACCCCCCAATATCACCCCTCAGCTACAACCCCACGCCAATATCACCCCTCAGCCACAACCCCTCTCCCAATATCACCCCTCAGCCACAACCCCACGCCAATCACCCCTCAGCCACAACCCCCCAATATCACCCCTCAGCTACAACCCCACGCCAATATCGCCCCTCAGCCACAACCCCTCAGAATCACCCCTCAGCCACAACCCCCACCCAATATCACCCCTCAGCCACAACCCCTCTCCCAATATCACCCCTCAGCCACAACCCCTCTCCCAATATCACCCCTCAGCCACAACCCCTCTCCCAATATCACCCTCAGCCACAACCCCTCTCCCAATATCACCCCTCAGCCACAACCCCTCTCCCAATATCACCCCTCAGCCACACCCCCCTCACCGCTAGAGTCGCAGTCGTGAATGCTCAAATTCTGATTAGTGGCAGACGGCGAACTGTCGAAATCAACCTCATCGAAATCGTCATCCCCGAGTGGATCGTCCAGCTCTGGCGGCGAGCGAGACGTCAATGCTGGCGGCTGCTTCTTGTTGGCATTGTCCTCGTGGCGCGGGTCGCACACGACGGTTGTCTTCTTCTTCTTGCTGCTCGCAGAAGTAGACGAGGTGGTGGCGGCACCGCTGGAGAAAGCGGCTCCGGTGTCGACGGCCTCGGCTGTGTTGGCCGTGTCGCCGCCCTGCGGATGCTGCTGACTGTCGGAGCCTTCGCTGCAGCCGCTTAAGCCGCTGCTGCCCAGAGTTCCGCGTCTGGGAT
>NIVC01001552.1:0-150000 GCA_002269645.1 Macrostomum lignano | reverse complement strand
TATAAGCTTTGACGTGTCGATGATTTCTGTTTGACGCGAGGTGGCCTGTTTAACCAGAGCGTTGGCGCCTAAAGTGCAAGAAAGTTATTTCATCAGCATTAAGTACACAGACACTGTCTGAAATCAGACACAAGTTGGTCGAAAAAATTCTAAAACTCACCTTTTGCTACCGCGTTCTCATTTGACACCTCTGAAATAGGTAATAAATCGTTAGAAAATTTTCACTTAAATCATCCCAATAGGAATTTACAAATTTCGATTTCATTCACCTTCAAGCTGAGATTCGGCATTGGAATTTTGAACCTCTGAAAGTAGATTATCGTTGTTTAAATAACTTGCATAGCAACCAATATTAAAGACAGTAATAACGCTAAATTAGTAATTTACCTGGTTCAGAGACTTCCGATAGACACTCGTGCACCTGCGATAGGTCGCTGGTGCCGCCGGTTCCGCTGAAGCTGACGACACTCTGGAAGACTCGAGGACGAACAGCTCCTTCGCGTCTGCTGTTGTTGGTCTGGAGATCCAACATCGAGGCGGAACTCCTGGTGGTTGAGTGGGCCTGCGGCTCTTGCTCATTCTGTTGCTTGGCATCATAGTCGGGCTTTGGACTGCGGCTGTTGCTGCTGCTGCTGCTACTGTTGTTGTTGAACGACTGGAAGCTACTGTCAGCTGTTAGCTGACGCTGGCGGCGTTCTCGCCGCTTCTTTGAAGTCGGCTGGCGCATCCAAAGCTCCGGGGAGGCCGCCTGCGGCTGCACGACGGTGGAGCTGCAATGGTTGGCGAGTGTTGTGCACGAGGGCCGTGGGCACCATGGCGCAAACGTCTTTCGTCTGAGGCCATTCTGCCCGACTTTCTAATCGTGTCGCATGTACAGCAGGCATGTACACTGTTAAATCAATGCGGCCGAAATCAGAATTGAACTAGGAGTCGCGATGCAAGAGTCAGATGCGGTTTACCGCAGGTCTTTCTTGGTGATTGAGTTTTTTTTCCCATTCGTCCTAACCCTCTCCAATCCGTCCCAGCCCTCTCCGATCCGTCCCAGCCCTCTCCAATTCGTCCCAGCCCTCTCCAATCCGTCCCAGCCCTCTCCAATCCGTCCCAGCCCTCTCCGATCCATCCCAGCCCTCTCCAATCCGTCCCAGCCCTCTCCAATCCATCCCAACCCTCTCCGATCCGTCCCAGCCCGCTCCAATCCGTGTCAGCCCTCTCCAATCCGTCCCAGCCCTCTCCAATCCGTCCCAGCCCTCCTCAAGACTCATTCCGCCCAAAACCCTTCATATAGCTCGTAAAATACTCACTCTTTTGTTCGAAGTGGCCTGAGTTTCTCCGCTTTCTGGCAACTGTCGTAGGGGCTGGACGATTTCTGCGGCTCGCCAATTGAGAATGGCGAATCAGACAGAAGTACGGAGCGCCTGTACTTTCGACAGTCACTTGACACGGTTTTCATTCGTACTAGACGATTCTTGTAAGCTGACGAACTGGCTAACATCGCGTCTCTTAAAGAAGTTGTTTTCTTTGCTCAAAATGCAAAATGACGAACTCAAAAAGATACTCAGATAAAAGATTGCGGTTAGTTTGGGCTTTGAGGCTTAATTATTTCCTGTATTTGATGGTAATTAGATCAAGGTTCAGGCCATAGACAATGTAGCTTTGGCGTTCGACGTGTCACTCACAGACGAGAAAGAAAAAGCACTATGCTATGGGGCAAATATTAGGCTGATATGCACATTGTATCCTTTCAAATTAATGTGAGATATGATTAATAGAACCTATGTATGCATAGAATCTATGTGATTAATAGAACCAGGGGTCTTGACGCGAGTCCCGTTTCCTCTTTCTATCTGTTCTTGCGAGACTTGTTTACCGCTGGCCTTCATTGGTGGCTGAGTCGTCTTTGCATCTGCTGCAACCCTCTCCGATCCGCTCCAACCCTATCCGATCCGCTCCAACCCTATCCGATCCGCTCCAACCCTCTCCGATCCGCTCCAACCCTCTCCGATCCGCTCCCACCCTCTCCGATCCGCTCCCACCCTCTCCGATCCGCTCCCACCCTCTCCGATCCGCTCCCACCCTCTCCGATCCGCTCCCACCCTCTCTGATCCGCTCCAACCCTCTCCAATCCGCTCCAACCCTCTCCGATCCGCTCCAACCCTCTCCGATCCGCTCCCACCCTCTCCGATCCGCTCCCACCCTCTCCGATCCGCTCCCACCCTCTCTGATCCGCTCCAACCCTCTCCGATCCGCTCCCACCCTCTCCGATCCGCTCCCACCCTCTCCGATCCGCTCCCACCCTCTCCGATCCGCTCCAACCCTCTCCGATCCGCTCCAACCCTCTCTGATCCGCTCCAACCCTTTCCGATCCGCTCCAACCCTCTCCGATCCGCTCCAACCCTTTCCGATCCGCTCCAACCCTCTCCGATCCGCTCCCACCCTCTCCGATCCGCTCCAACCCTCTCCGATCCGCTCCCACTCTCTCCAATCCGCCCCAAGCCTTCGCAATCCGATCCGCTCCATACCAATCGATACCCCACCCCTATTACCTTCCTCAACGATGTACATTCTCTTAGTCGCACTAGCTAATGTACATTACTAGTACAGCAATCGTTTAACGAGTCAAAGCCACTAAGTGTCTTTCTTTTTGTTAATAATAGAAAGCTTTCCCACCCCTCGCTATTGCCTTTTCTTAGCAATGTACATTCTCTCAGTCACGCTAGCCAATGTACATTAGGACAGCAATCGATAACAAGTTGTTCACGCTTTATCAAGTCTGGATAACGCCACTAAGTGCCTTTTGTTTTTTCTTAAAAATAGAAAGCTTTATTAATTATTAATTTATTTGAGTCCTGAGTACTTTACCTGCCCCCATCTTGCAAGACAGTTTGAGAAGTTTCTCAATCTATTTTTATTGCATTTCTAAATGTCTATGGTTGAAAGTACAATACTGTGTGTGTATTTTTAGTTAAAAAACTACCTTTAAAACTGAATATTGTATTTAACTCGTAAAACCTGCTACTCGTTGGCGGTGGCTAGGCAACTTATACTGGTTGAAGTTAGAACAAGAAGACTAAGCATACAGAATTTAACAACAATGTCAATAAGCGAATTAAAAGCATTAAGCACAATTGACGGATGTCAATCAAATTACTGCAACAATTGTCGTTGCAGGCTACAGACTCTGGTTAAACTGCGAGATTTTAGCTATGACAGGTGAGCAAGTATCAGGCCGGTCTGATAAGTCTTGGGTGCATTTATAGTTACCTGTCACCTGTTAGATAGATTATGTTAATTGTTAGACATCTACTGTCAGGTGTTAGATATCTACTGTCAGCTGTTAGACAGATGCTGTCACCTATTAGACGGATGCTGTCACCCATTAGACAGATGTTGTCACCCATTAGACAGATGCTGTCACCCATTAGACAGATGCTGTCACCCATTAGACAGGTACTGTCACCCATTAGACAGATGCTGTCACCTATTAGACAGATGCTGTCACCCATTAGACAGATGCTGTCACCTATTAGACAGATGGTGTCACCTATTAGACAGATGCTGTCACCCATTAGACGGATGCTGTCACCCATTAGACAGATGGTGTCACCTATTAGACAGATGCTGTCACCCATTAGACAGATACTGTCACCCATTAGACAGATGCTGTCACCCATTAGACAGATGCTGTCACCCATTAGACAGATGCTGTCACCCATTAAACAGATGCTGTCACCTATTAGACGGATGCTGTCACCTGTTACAGATGAAATCAAACCCAACCCCACCCCCTAACGCAGCACAACAAGCAGCTTCATTAGCAACAGCATTTCAAACAGTCCATCAAATCTTTCACTGACCGAAAGTGCATTGGAGTCGGCATTTTGCAAATTCTGCGATCAGAGCTCGGGTAAGATATATTCCGATGGGCTTGCGTGTGCAGTTTCTATGTTCGGGAAAGTTTTATGGATTTACGGTGCTATTCATGCGCTAGATACACTCTGTTAGATACAATTGTATGTTAGAAAAACTTACCTGTTAGATACATTCACCTGTTAGATACATTCACCTGTTAGATACATTCACCTGTTAGATACATTCACCTGTTAGATACATTCACCTGATAGATACACTGACCTGTTAGACGCACTGACCTGTTAGACACACTCACCTGTTAGACACACTCACCTGTTAGACACACTCACCTGTTAGACACACTCACCTGTTAGACACACTCACCAGTTAGACACACTCACCTGTTAGACACACTCACCTGTTAGACACAATCACCTGGTAGACACGCTCACTTGTTAAGATACACTCACCCGTTAGATACACTCACCTGTTAGACACGCTCACCTGTTAGATACACTCACCTGTTAGACACACTCACCTGTTAAGCACACCCGCCTGTTAGACACGCTCACCTGTTAGATACACTCACCTGTTAGACACACTCACCTGTTAAACACACCCGCCTGTTAGACACACTCACCTGTTAGACACACTCACCTGTTAAACACACCCGCCTGTTAGATACACTCACCTGTTAGACACGCTCACCTGTTAGACACACTCACCTGTTAGACACGCTCACCTGTTAGATACACTCACCTGTTAGACACACTCACCTGTTAAACACACCCGCCTGTTAGACACACTCACCTGTTAGACACACTCACCTGTTAAACACACCCGCCTGTTAGATACACTCACCTGTTAGACACGCTCACCTGTTAGACACACCCACCTGTTTCAGACCATCACCTGTTACAAGCTGCAGCCCTCACCAATCCGATGGTGGAATCCAGAGCAGCCACAATATCAGCTTACCGACTACTCAATAGCGAGGAAAACTGGTCAAATTCGAACTGCGAATTCGACTCGGACTCGAATGCCAGACTGAACATTCGCAACAGCAGCAGCAGCACTCGCAGCGAACACAGCTCCGAGCAGGTTGCCAAGGCTTATCGCGAGGCTGACCAGCCTCTCCTAACCTTGGATTTCGGCTTGCAAAACTCTGTTAAAGCCTCCGTGAGGGTGGCTTCACCGGTTGAAGCCACTCACTGTTCTCGTAGCGCGTCACCTTGCGGAGGCTGCTCAAGGACTTCTGGCAGCGATTCTGGATCACGTAAGTGATGCCTCACTTGTGTTTCGATCTTAGCTGGCTATAAATTAATAATATGCAAAAATCCTATTCTTCATTACTTTCGTGACAGCCGTCAGGAAGTCTCCAGAGTTGCCAGTTGAAATGGAAATGTTCGGCCCATACGATGGTGACTACAATTCAGGTAATAATTGGGGTACCACCTGTTGTTTGACATCTTTAGTAAGAATAATACTACTAATACTTGTAATGACGTCACAAAAGGCAACAACAAGAATGGCGCCAGGTAAAGGCGCTAGATCAATGTGCCAATAAGAATGGCGCCAGATAAAAGCGCCAATAGGAATGGCGCCAGATTAAGGCGCCGATAAGAATGGCGCCAGATAAAAATGCTAATTAAAATAGCGCCAGATAAAAGCGCCAATAAGAATGGCGCCAGATAAAAGCGCCGTAAAGAATGGCGCCAGTTAAACCGCTGATAAGAATGACGCCAGATTAAGGTGCCAATAAGAATGACGCCAGATTAAAGCGCCACTAAGCATGGCGCCAGATTGAGGCGCGAAGAAAATTGGCGCTAGATTAGAGCGCCAATATGAATGGCGCCAGATAGACGTGCAAATAAGAATGGCGCCAAGTTAAAGCGCCACTAAGCATGGCGCCAGATTGAGGCGCGAAGAAAATTGGCGCTAGATTAGAGCGCCAATATGAATGGCGCCAGATAGACGTGCAAATAAGAATGGCGCCAAGTTAAAGCGCCAATAAGCATGGCGCCAGATTGAGGCGCGAAGAAAATTGGCGCTAGATTAGAGCGCCAATAAGAATGGCGCCAGATAGACGTGCAAATAAGAATGGCGCCAGGTTAAAGCGCCAATAAGAATGGCGCCAGATTGAGGCGCGAAGAAAAATGGCGCTAGATTAAAGCGCCAATAATAATGGCGCCAGATTAAGGCGCCAATAAGAATGGCGCCCATCCAACCCGCAGCGGAGAGTCAGACGCGCCTTGAGCGCAGTTACAACATCAAGCTACAGCCGGCGGTTAGGCTCCACAGGACCATCGCGGACCCCCTGCCCGGGCAGCTCGACATGCGGCAGGTGCGACACAATTTCAAACTCGTGAAGCTGCGGCAGCATCCGATGCAGCTGGACGCTGAAGGTCGGAGGCTGGAGGATGTTGGCGTAAGCAGGCTGGACCATGTGAGTGGCTGATTTCCTTGGAAATTGCTGTTGTGTGCATTAAATCCTCGTGAAATTATCCCATCCTAGAATTATCCGACACTAAAATTATTCCATTCTAGAATTATCCTACAATTATTCCATCCTTAGAATTATCCCATCCTAGATTTATCCCCACATAGAATTATCCCATCCTAGAACTATCCCATCCTCTGAGATTCATCCCATATCCAAGAATTATCCCATATCCTATAATTATTTAATCCTAGAATTATTCAATTATAGATTTATCCCAACATAGAATTATCCCATCCTAGAATGATCTCAACCTAGAATTATACCATCCTAGAATTATTCAACCCTAGGTAGAATTATCCCATCCTAATCTTAGAGTCATCCAATCTTAGAATGATCCCATCCTAGAATTAGAATATCTCAATAAAGAATTATCTAATCCTAGAATTATCCCATCCTAGAATTATCCCATCCTAGAATTATCCCATCCTAGAATTATCCCATCCTAGAATTATCCCATCCTAGAATTATCCCATCCTAGAATTATCCCATCCTAGAATTATCCCATCCTAGAATTATCCCATCCTAGAATTATCCCATCCTAGAATTATCCCATCCTAGAATTATCCCATCCTAGAATTATCCCATCCTAGAATTATCCCATCCTAGAATTATCCCATCCTAGAATTATCCCATCCTAGAATTATCCTATCCTAGAATTATCCCATCCTAGAATTATCCCATCCTAGAATTATCCCATCCTAGAATTATCCCATCCTAGAATTATCCCATCCTAGAATTATCCCATCCTAGAATTATCCCATCCTAGAATTATCCCATCCTAGAATTATCCCATCCTAGAATTCTCAAATTCTAGCATTATTTCATCCTATAATAAATAGTATGATCCCACTCTAGTATGATCCCAATCTAGTATGATCCCACTCTAGTATGATCCCACTCTAGTATGATCCCACTCTAGTATGATCCCACTCTAGTATGATCCCATTAAATTACGATATAACCTGCCCGTAGATCCTCAACCGGCGCCTTGTGCAGCTGCACAAAAACTCGCTGATAAAAGACGGCGGAAAAAGGCCGGACTCAGAGCTGAGCACCTCTGCCGCCTACCCCGAGTGGCTCAGCTTCCAGCTGCGAATAATGAAGACATTCGCCGCCACACGTTGGATGCTGTTTGTAGCTCAGCGAAAGAAGCTGCGCTCCTCTGAACCCGATAATATTGAACGGCGGGCCAACGTTCGAGTAAGCAAATTAATGGAATGCGATTCCTTGTTTGACTTGATCACGTGGACTGTCTGACTCATTCACACACTGTCTGACTCATTCACATTCACTGTCTGACTCATTCTCATTCAATGTCTGACTCATTCTCATTCAATGTCTGACTCATTCTCATTCACACTCACTTCACTGTCTAACATATTCACACAATTTTTGACTCATTTACATTCACTGACTGACTCATTCACACACTGACTGACTCATTCACACACTGTCTGACTCATTAAAAATCTGTCTGATTAATTCACAAGCTGTCTGACTCGTTCAGCCACCAGCTGACTCATTCACAGGTTGTCATAAATTTGAAAGTGCCTTATTAGTTTGCAAGCAACGTTTCTGTAATTTTACTATCATCAGTCTAACTGTAATTATTTTCAGATCACTACTCATACATATCTATCTAGATATTACGAGCGTAGTTTTCAATTTTAAATTACAGTCTTCACATTTCCTCCTCTTTAATATGTAGGAGTCGCACAAGTACAATCCGAAGTACATTGACGTTTGGTCTACCAGCGTGTCAGTGTCCGTAAAGGATGGCAGTTTACTACGAGACGCAATTGATCCTGCTTTCGCTCGCATGGGTCTTGACAAAAGGTCGGATTTTCGCTACAGTGTGGGCTGCTTTCTGGGAGACAAGCGGCAGAGTGGACCGAATAGCAGCCAGTTGATTGGTGGGTAATCTTTGAACCCTCACTGAGGCAAACCTAAACTACAGCCCTCACACGGGCCAATAAAACACACCCCTCACACGGGCCAATAAAACAACACCCTCACCCAGGCCAATTAAACCACACCCCTCACCCAAGCCAATTAAACCACACCCGTCACTTAGGTCAATTAAACCACACCCCTCCCACAGGCCAATTAAACCACACCCGTCACTTAGGTCAATGAAACCACACCCCTCACCCAGGCCAATTAAACCACACCCCTCACCCAAGCCAATTAAACCACACCCGTCACTTAGGTCAATTAAACCACACCCCTCACACAGGCCAATTAAACCAAACCCGTCAATCAATGCAAGTAAACCGCTTCTTACCAACAGGCATTTAATCGGACCGTACTTAGTACTCAGGCTTTTGTCTGGTCAACTGACTCAATTTTTAACTTCTCTATCCGCAGTTCCGGTCGAAGTATTCCCTTCTACACCAGTTCGAGACCTCTACCGCATGAACGCATCCGAGATATTTCTAAACGACAACAAATTGATTCTGTTCGACGGCCTCCCAGAATCTGTGCACGGCTACCCTGGCTGGGGCAAAGATTTTAGGAAAGAAGAACCCAAACCAGCTGTGAAAAAGAAGGGCTGCTGCTCGTGTCGTTAATTAACTCGTATTAGCTAGAAAATTTGCTAAAAGTTACTACATGTCCTGCAAGTAGGCAACTTGTGTATAGTCCTACTAACAGTAATACAATTTGCATTTTTTCTACATACACTCATACGCAACTCTCATACTTACAAGTTACAAGACTTCACTGGCGGCATCAATAAAATCGTATAGCCTTTTTATTTTGTTAAAAATAAGCCTAGCAGAGCTGAAAACGATGAGTTCTTACTGAGTTCATTTTTTTGTGGAGTTTTAAAGAATTTTCTGTGGTTTTGCTTGGGTAATTTATCCACTAAAGTATTCCATGTAAGACATTTATAAGAAATTATCAACGCTTTTTGCGGCGAAGTGCTCCGAAAAAATGCAACAATCTTTTCCCTATGTTAGACCTAACTGCAGGCTTATTTTTCTAATTTCCCAATTTATAATTTAATGGCAACAGATCAAGTTGGACTTTTATTATTCTTTGATTGTTGATTACTCCATTTTTCTGGCACATCGGTTGCGATAAATATCAAATAAATGTTTGTACGCTTTGGCCATTGACTAAACACTCGGAATCGGTCGCAATAATTGGAGAAGAATGGAAGAAGAGTTATTCTAAACTCGTACACCGCACATTCAGGACAATTACGAGCGTACTCGTAAACAGCACACCTCACCTCACCCCGCAACCCACACACCTAACCCCTCACCCCCACCCTCACCCCAATCATCCCTTGCCCCTCATTCCTCACCCCACACCCATCACCCCACACCCCTTACCCTCACCCCTCATCCCACACCCCTCACCCCTCACCCCACACCCCTTACCCTCACCCGTCACCCCTCATCCTCACCCTCACCCCTCATCCTCACCCTCACCCCTCATCCCACACCCCTCACCCCTCACCCCACACCCCTCACCCCACACCCCTCACCCCACACCCCACACCCCTCACCCCACACCCCACACCCCTCACCCCACACCCCTTACCCTCACCCCTCACCCCTCATCCTCACCCTCACCCCTCATCCCACACCCCTCACCCCTCACCCCTCACCCCACACCCCTTACCCCTTACCCTCACCCGTCACCCGTCACCCTCAACCCTGCCCTCTCACCCCTCACCCTCTCCGGGCCAAGTAAACCAAGTAACCCATAGTAGTTTTTGGTCACTGTCTATTCTAAGAAATTTAGATCTAATTTAATTCAATTTTGGCATTCTGAAATTGTGAAAGATTCTAGAATTTTCTACGAGCTACATACCCTTTGCGTACGGTTAAACAGAAGTTTAACAGTCCAATCTATGACGCTACTGAAGATCCCGTAGCAATTAATTTAGTGCTCACTCGTTTGTTCACGTTGAGTAATTCGTATGTAGTTATTAAAGCAGCCCATGAGTCATAGACCATAAACTCGCGCTCTCTCTTTCTCCACTCCAGATGCTATTTATAGAACTCCCCGGCCAAGGCCCAGGGTCGTCGCGTCTGTGGTAAAAATCAATCCCAATGCATATATAAAACTAGAGCTTGACATGTTATTCATGATAGCTTGGCTCCGTACGTGATTGCTAAATTATCCTACTAACTTATAGAAGCCAAATTAATTGTAGCATTTCACCACCCAACGAAATGCCACCAACTAATCCTCAGAAGCAGGCCTATTTAACCGTGGGGGTTAAGATGCCGGTTGATGAAGCTGAACGGATGCTGGACTCAACAGTTGAAGCCGTGGCCAACTCTGGCGCCAGCGAAAGCGGCGACTGCGGCAGCCGCAGCCTCCTGACCAGCTCGGATCGAATACTTGGCCAGCCGAACTCTGAACCAATGATTGATTTTCGAGCTCACGACCTGTTCTATCTGGCAGTGCAGTATGTGCCCGTGAAAGGTCGGCCGCACCTGTAAGTGAAGTTTCGTATCCTGAAAGTACATTGCCGCACAACTAGCGCTGAATCTTAAGCGCCTTAGAAGGGCCATAGTGTTCACAGGCACGCCCCCGGTCAATTTAAGGTGAGGGGTTGTAAGCCCAGTGGTCAGAGCGTCAGACTCACGACTCACGACGGTCGGGGTTCGATTCTCGATCCACTCGGAACAATTTGTGTCCTTGAGCAAGACACTTGACTCTGCATTGCTTCAGTTCACTCAGCTGTAAAATGGGTGCCAGCATTAGCTGGGGTAATTGAGGGTGTGTGGCGACCCTCCCAGTCCTTGGATTGAACAGCCGTACGCAGCCTTCAGATGCGCCTCGCAATAGCTGCGGCTGAGCTGTCGGTTGCACATCTGCCCATTGGGGCAAGTATAATCAATAATAATTATTAGTATTAAGGTGTCAAATGGAGCTCAAAAGCGTTAGTTAAAGTACATGAACTTCAGAAGGCGCAAGAGGCACTAAAAATGTGCACATGGCCTTACTATAAACAATTTCAGCTTATTTCAAAAATACCTGATGGTCTCCAAAAAGCAGACTGAGCAGCAAACGCAGAAGCAGCAGCAACCAAATTCTGAAGAAGCATTGTTGCCAATTGACAAACTGTTGACAATAATCGATATGAAAATTTATCGCAGCAGCAACCGGGAATTGATTGGCAGTCTGTCCCGTTGCGTTGAACTTCCCAACGCTCTGCCCAGTCTGCGAGTGCCCGGACTGACTCGAAGTGTTGAAACTGCAGCGGCTGGCGCTTCTAGCAGTGTGTTCTCGCTGGCTAACATTGTGACCGAGCGACTGGTGCAGGAGGCGAACAGTACAGCCGTTGGGGTGTGTGCCACTGTCTCTTAGGTGACCACCTCTGTCTCTTAGGTGACCGCCCTTGTCTCTTAGGTGACCGCCCGGCCCTGTCTCTTAGGTGACTACCCCTGTCTCTTAGGTGACCGCCCTTGTCTCTTAGGTAACTACCCCTGTCTCTTAGGTGACCACCCCTGTCTCTTAGGTGACCGCCCCTGTCTCTTAGGTGACCACCCTGTCTCTTAGGTGACCACCCCTGTCTCTTAGGTGACCACCCCTGTCTCTTAGGTGACCGCCCCTGTCTCTTAAGTGACCGCCCCTGTCTCTTAGGTGACCGCCCCTGTCTCTTCGGTGGGCACCTTTTCTCTTGATAGGTAAACTCGTTAATACTCTGTTCAAGGGGTTGGTAACTAGAAAACTTCCATAAAAGTGTCTCTAGACCATATTGACCATGCAGGAGTATTTTAAGAGTAGGACTGTGTCTCTAGACTACGAGTGTCTCGAGACCATAGAACAAGGAGTGTCCTTAGACTATAGATTAGGAGTGTCTATAGATCATAGATAAGGAGTGTCTCTAGATCATAGATCAGGACTGTCTCTAGATCATAGATCAGTAGTGTCTCTAAACCATAGAGCAGAAGTTTATCAGAGCAGAAGCGTCTTTTGAAGCTTTCCTGTTCTAAGAGTTCTTAGATAGTTTAAGAACTGACACAGTGTATCAATTAACAATAATTCCCGTAATTATCCCCTCAAAAGATCCCCGGCTTCCATTCAATCTTCTTCGGCGTGTACAGTGTCCACCCTGGCGGCAAGTTTCGACTTGTGTCGCGTCGAGTCCAACCAATCAGCAACAGTGACGCAGTCGGCGACTTCCTTGCCGAGGGTCTGATCACCACAGACCATCGCACGGAGACCTGGACTGAGCCCAACCAGCTTCACCTGGTCTTCCCGGCTCCTCCGATTGCCACCAGACGGGAGAGTCTTCTGCGCCAGAAGTTGCAACAACAGCAACAACAACAACAACAGCAAAAGCAACAGTTTCAAGCGTCGAGACTGCAGCAACCAATGAAGTAGTTAAGACAAATGCGATTGAACTGACGTGCAATAACGGTACGGTTTTTCCCCGCAAAGTTTTTGATTTAAAAAAACTCATTTAAAAATGTTTTTGTTACATTTTTTTATAAAAATGATACTGAGTACTTTTATTGAATATGTCCAGAGACAGAGAGAGAAAATTGCCGCTAAACTATGCTTTAAATAGATTCTAATGCACTTTTCTGCCGAAACTCAGAAAGGACGTAATGTCCTTTGTTGCCTTGCTTTGTGAACAAAATTGCTTAATTTTTACTGCTGGGAAAACGCTTACATCTTTACTGTAAGTAGAAATGTAAAAAAATTGTAGCATCTTTTCTCATTGTTTTGAAAGAAAGGGAAACTGTTTGCTTTTAAAAAGAAAACTCCAATCAGATTCTAATATCGACTTAATTTCCGTTTATTTACAAATTTTTGTTAAAACTATGTTAGCTAGAAACGAGAGTGGCTGTTGGAAAGAAGAATTAATGCTAAGTCAACATGAGATTATAAGATATTAGTAATGAAAATATTTTGCTCTGAAATGCAAAACCTGACAAGATGTAGAAATAATAATGCGACCTGCTTCGCAGTGAAAATCAGCTAAATTAATATTGAAAATTTACAATAGCAACGGGTATTGTTCGAACCCGGTCGGAACTCTGTATGTTATTTAAGAAGAATTCAAGGTACTGCATGTACTTTTAAATAAAAACTAACTAAAAGTCAAACATAACAAGCAAGAAATATTTGTTTTCAGCAATTCTTGTCTTAAGCGCTAAACCGTGAGCCAACCCAATTATTAGAGAGCCAGGTGTCAGAGTGGCGCCAACCCAGGTGTCAGAGTAGCACCACCCCAAGTGTCAGAGTGGCACCACCCAGGTGTCAGAGTAGCACCAACCCAGGTGTCAGAGTAGCACCAACCCAGGTGTCAGAGTGGCACCAACCCAGGTATCAGGGAGGTGCCAAGCCAGGTGTCAGGGTGGCACCAACCCAGGTGTCAGAGTGGCACCAGCCTAGGTGTCAGAGTGGCACCAGCCCAGGTGTCAGAGTGGCACCAGCCCAGGTGTCAGAGTGGCACCAGCCCAGGTGTCAGAGTGGCACCAACCCAGGTGTCAGGGTGGCACCAGCCCAGGTGTCAGAGTGGCACCAGCCCAGGTGTCAGGGTGGCGCCAAGTAAAAATAAATAAAGAACTAATACTAATATAGAAACCAAACTACGAACTAATAAAGAAACCGTTTATAAAGTACAGATGGTACTTTGGGCTGTTATTACACAGTGTCTAATACATAATTTTCATAGTTTAGACCCGTATGTCTGATAAAAATGACAGATTCAAAGCTAAAAATAATAATTCGTCCTTTTACTTCATCGCGAAATGGTCCGGGGCCATCAAAATTCCAAATTACGATAGTATAATAAGTAAAAAAATAAGTCAGGCATCCAAAGTTTTGTACTTGTAGAAGCTCACTAAATCACCTACCAGACGAGTTCCTCGCCGAATCAATGGTAAATATATCGAAATTGGTCACTTTACCAACATCGTTCTCAACAACCACGGCGAGCTCAGATTGCACTCGACTGTCGCTACGACTGGACAGTCTTAAATTGCTGCGGTGCCTCTGCGGACTCGACTGTTGGTCTCTGCTGGTTGGGCCGCTGTTCTCCTCAGGGAATTGTGTCTCATCCACGGCTTCGTTGTCGTAGTAGGCGTACCCGTCATCCAGGTGATGCTCCGTTGTTACAGCCGATGTTCCGGCTTCACCAGGGCTCGCAATGTACTGTTCTGACCGGTCTTTGACCAGGGATTTAATGCACAGAATCCCAGTAACCATGGCTAGCACGCTGATAACGCAGAACAGTATAATCTCGATGATGTCCGGCACAAGAGCCGGTACAATATTGAACCCGTGACGAAGACCGTTAAACAGCAGGTTCAACAAGAAGCTGATGGTACATAGCAGGCAGCCAACAACAAATGTTGCAATGAACGACCATTTCAAGCCCCGTTTGGCCGCCACAATGGCAAATGAGCCGGTCAGGATGGCGCACAGAATCGGCAGAACGGAGCCGAGTACGCTGAATGCCGTCACACCGCAGGCCGATTCGTTAGTCTTGCAGAATTCCTGAGACTCACGGATGCTCAGCAGAGCAACTGTGGCGGCCACACGCATCACAATACAGTTACCAGTCAGCACTAGGATGGCAATGCCTATGCGAAAGATGTGCCCAGCTGGGTAGGAGTTGTAGCTTAAACGTTCGTTGCCGTCTTTACAGCACATGGCATTGCTTGGTTATAGCGGTCTCGATGCTGTGCCGTGCTACTCGCTTTGCGTGTTGCCCATTTTTTATCTATGTGGATTTTCTTTCTTTTAAAGCTCCAGCGACCCTCCCTCCTCACTTCAGTCTCTATCTCTTTCCAAGCTTGCTCTGGCTGTATTTGTTCATAGGTGTCTCCCGGCAACTCTGCATCAAAATATGCGCAAGCACCGCCTACAGCTCTCTCTCTCTTTCTCCTTTCTCTCTCTCTCTCTCGCTCTTTTTATTCAAAGTTGCATCGAACGAGCGAAGGCTTCGTCTTATACTCACAGCTAGCTGAAATCTATCTTTAATAAGAAGCTTAGACCTCCTACTGTCCTACCTCTCTATCTGTCTAAATTCTCTTTTTACTGAAGAAATTTGAACGCCACCCAGCCAACGGTGATTAGTTAATATCAAGCTCTCCGCGTCTGCACAAACAGCCACCAAAAAATAAGAGAGACAAAAATGAGCAGCCACTCTCGAGCCTCTCACGACTAGCTTGAAATCAAGCCAGCACAGACCCTTTAGTCTGAGCAATGTGAACAATTTTAATGAGAAACTATTTTGATATTTTATAGTCCCATCTGTTTATCGTGTATGTCGCTCTGTCCTGCCATAGTAATGTTTTGTTTTTGTTTTGGCCCTAGCCTAACGAAAAGTAGTTGCTGTGCGTGCGTGAGAGCCACGGGTTTTCTGCGGTATTGACAGGTGTGCCCCAGTAAGAGGGGCCAGCGTTAATTACGTTAGTTTTTTGTGCTAGAACTTTTCAGAAGGCTTCAAATGCCAAGGTATCTATCCTTGGAGAAACATCGGGTCTACTCCTAAGATGACAAAAAATTCAAACAAAAAATTACTGAACTTCGTTATAAGGTGGTATGACAGTCTTAAATACTGAGGCGTAGCTATGGTCAGAGAAGTTAAGTAGAAAGACGGGTAGGGTGAGAGGTAGGTGAGAGAGGTAGGGCGAGAGGGGTAGGTTGAGAGAGGTAGGTGAGAGAGGTAGGGCGAGAGGGGTAGGTTGAAAGAGGTAGGGTGAGGGAGGTAGGGCGAGAGAGGTAGGGTGAGAGAGGTAGGTGAGAGAGGTAGGGTAAGAGAGGTAAGAGAGGTAGCGTGAGAGAGGTAGGGTGAGAGAGGTAGGTGAGAGAGATAGGGTAAGAGAGGTAGGATGAGAGAGGTTGGGTGAGAGAGGTAGGGTGAGAGAGGTTGGGTGAGAGAGGTAGGGTGAGAGAGGTAGGGTAAGAGAGGTAGAGTGAGAGAGGTACAGTAATTAGTGGAAGAGGTCGGTGATAAAGGTAGGTCAAGAGAAGTAAAGTGAGAGGTAGGATAAGATAAGATCCTTCCCTCTCCTTATCTCTCCTTCCCTCTCCTTATCTCTCCTTCCCTCTCCCCTCTCCTTCCCTCTCCTCTCTCCTTCTCTCTCCTTCTTTCTCCTTCTCTCTCCTCTCTCCTTCTCTCTCCTTCTTTCTCTTTCTTTCTCCTTCTTTCTCCTTCTCTCTCCTTTCTCCTTCCCTCTCCTCTCTCCTTCCCTCTCCTCTCTCTCGTTCTCTCTCTATTTCTCTCTCGTTCTCTCTCTATTTCTCTCTCGTTCTCTCTCTATTTCTCTCTCTTCTCTCTCTATTTCTCTCTCGTTCTCTCTCTATTTCTCTCTCGTTCTCTCTCCTTCTTTCTCCTTCTCTCTCCTTCTCTCTCCTTCCCTCTCCCTCTCCTTCCCTCTCCTCTCTCCTTCTCTCTCCTTCCCTCTCCCTCTCCTTCCCTCTCCTCTCTCCTTCCCTCTCCTCTCTCCTTCTCTCTCCTTCTCTCTCCCTCTCTCTCCTTCTCTCTCCTTCTCTCTCCTTCCCTCTCCTCTCTCTCCTTGTTTCGTATCAAAGAAACGCTTCAATATTTTGGCCCTTTTGATTTTCCATTTGATTTTCAATGGCCAGACATCATTAAAAATAAATCAAGATTATATATATTAAATAACTATCAAGTATGCTTAAAATCTCGTTCATAAGGTGCTACTATAAAGGAAAAAGTAGCATAGTCAAGGAAGATATGGATTCCTGGGCCATCCCATCCCCATTGGCCCAGCCAATAGGAGCGTGTTATGTTGTGGTTCTTTCGAGAGTCTTTGCTCCCACGGTTACTTTATATTTCTTTTGGCTTAAATTGCCAGCTTTGTCTTTTTACATATAAATCTTATTTAACGTACAGTGTGGCTCACATTAAGTCATAGACATGGACAAGTCTGCTGTGGCCGATAAATAAAACTAAATCCACAGCACTTTTATGAGACAGTCCTCAGAGTCAAACCCAATAGTTTACTCGCGGCTTCTGAGCGAGCCGAGTACTTTGTCGTAGCGATACAGTTGGTGTGGGCTGCTCTTGCATGCTCTGCTCCGTTCCGGGCAACTCGGTCGGGCTGTCAACAGCTTCAGGAGGTTTTGCTGGAGGTTCTTGTACTGCGGCTGATTCTTGCTTAAATTCCGTCTCCTCGACAGCCGCATCTTTCCCCTGGACCGGGTAGAGTCGCAACTGATCACGATGGGCCTTCTTGCACTGTCCATCGGCTAACCTGACCACCGCGGTGGTGCTTCCGGTTGGAAAAACAATCTTGGCCAGAGCAGCGGTGTTGCCCGCCTTGTACACCACGTCGTCACCTGAAGACCCACAGGAACTGAGTAGAGGTACTCGAATGGTCCTGCCCATCAGCTTCTCTGTCGGCGTGACTCCATGCTTTCCACGTGTGGCTCGTTAGAACAGCAGAAACCGATCTAGATTTTGTTGACTCAGTCCAGTGGCTCGCATCGCCTCCTTCACTGTTCGGACGAACCTTTCTGCGAGCCCGTTGCTTTGCGGGTGGTATGGCGGGGTTGTTACATGCTGGCAACCAACACTCTTCAGCCTATTGGTTGTCTCAGCAGATACAAAACTGCGTCCATTGTCAGTCACCAGAGTCCTGGGAATTCCGAGCTGCGAAAAAGTTCGTCGTAGCCGAGACACCACTGTGGCTGATTCCATGTCGTTAGTCAGATGGACTTCTGGGTAGCTTGAGAAAGAATCTACCAACACCAATAGGTACTGGCCATTTATTGGTCCTGCAGAGTCTACATGTATACGATCCCACGGCTCTGTAGTATCTGGCCAGGAACTGAGGTGATTCCGGTTGCTTGATTTGACCATCTTGCACATTGTACACCTGCTGATGTAGTCCATGACTTCCTTGTCCAAAGCTGGCCACCAGTATTGTGAGCGTATTAAAGACTTAGTCCTTTCCATGCCCAGGTGCGTCGAATGAGCTTCCTCCATGATCGTTTGTCTCAACGCACGCGGTGGAACTACTCTCAATCCTCTAATCACCAGTCCGTCTTCCATAGTTAGTTCGCTGGACACCATCTTGTAAGGCCGTAGGTCCTGGTGGTTGAAATTTCCAGTTCGGATCGCTTCTTGGAGTGGTTGTAACTCCGGACATTGCTTGGACTGAATCCGCAATTGCTCAATAGTTGAAGTCGGGTGAGCCAGTTCAATACTACCAATGCTGAGTGTTTGCCCCTGTCCGGGTCCAAGAAGTCGAGACTGATACTGATACTGATACTCGTGCCGGTAACTCTTGGTCTGGTCCAAATACAAAAGTGAGCGGACGATTGTCGGTTATCAAAGCGAAATGCCTCCCTGCCGCCCCGTGTATAGTTGACACTGAATCGGGATTTTCTTGTCCTCGTGCACAAACTGTAGTGTGACGCAGATGGCATCCTGAGTCGGGCCTGTAATTGCTCCAATTGTGAACAGGTCGCTCATCGCTGGGTTGTGAACAGGTCCATTCATCGCTGGGGACTTGCTGGACACAAACTGCACTGAGTCGACGCGGCCTGCAGCGTCTGTCTTCGTCCGACACACCTTTTGAAAATGATTCAGCTTGCCGCACTTGCGACAAGTCTTCCCAGTTGCCGGGCACTGCATTTTTCCATGCGATGACCCATCTCGAGGACAAGTGGTGCTAGTGCTACGTTTGAACTTGCCGCGACTTTGCCCTTTCGACGATTGTCCTTTTGACTTGAGCACGCCGATCTTTATGACGGCCGTACTCTCTCCTTTTGGTGCGCACTTCATGATCTCCGTGGCTATTAAGGTGGAATGAGCCTCCGCCTCGGCAACCGCGTCCTTGAAGTTCAAGCTATGATGGTCCTTGACCAAAAGCTTGCCTACGATCTGTTGATCCATCAGACCGCAGATAAGTTGGTCCCGCAGGCGCTCGTCCTTGTTATCGAATTTGCATTTCTCCGCCGCCCGCAAAAGCCGTTCAGCGAACGCCCGCACTGACTCTCCAGGCGTGCGCGTGCACTATTGGAACGTGTACTGTTCAGCCAATACAAAGGTTGCCGGTACTGTAGTAGGGCATTATTTTAGGAACGGGAACTAGTTGCGGGGAAATATGCTTTTTGCCTACTATCAGTAGTTTCAACCCGGGGAAATAATTAGAGCTATTACCCCTATTAGGGGTAAATCGCTAGTTTTGGGGTTTCTCCAGAACTACAGAGCAGTTGGGCTCTGGTTTTGTCTCGCATAGAGGCGCCTAACCGCAGTCACTCCTGTGAAACTTGTCTCTGCCTGGCTGAAAGCTTGTAATGAGTGAGTAGGCTGGGTTGGAGGGTAATAGTGGATCGGGAAGGGCTGTGGGTAGCTGTATAGGAAGGCAGGCCTATACCTGTACCAGTTGGTGCTCTGACGGTCCCCCTCGGAGTGCCCTCTGAGCGTACAGCCAGCGACCCTATTAAAGCAGGAGTGTGCCAGAACCAGGACTGAGTCTGAGCAGGACGAGACCGTTGGCACGGTCACTATAGAAATGGCGGGTTGGCGAAGCAAAGGGTGAAATAGTCCCGGCGATTAGCCCTCCTGCCGCTTCAAAGATAAGAGGCTGTCTTGGCAAGAGTACCCGGGGTCTAGTTGGGGGGGGGGAGGCTCCTCGAGGGTTGCCACGGCCGTGGGGGCGGTCATATGACCGGTTTTTTGGCTTTTCTAACCCGGAAAAGGCACGGGCTTCCCTGATTGGTTCACTCAACCCCCTCTGGCCCCGGGGAGGTTTATGTACGTTTGGCAGAGTACCCGGGGGTGGTGGGTGGTCGGCCCCAGCATGGTAGCCACGGCCCTCGGCCTTCGGGCCAACCCTAATAGGCATGGGGTCTATCTAACCTGGTTTTTTGGGCACGGGCTTCCTGACTGGTATGTCGTTCCGCTGTCACTGTCCCCCGGGGAGGTTTTGATTTGTCATTTGCCCTTTGTACAGTCCTCTTAGCTCCAATTAGGATCTCAGTGTACATAAGTACACTCCCAACCTGGAATTAATATTTATCTAGTGGCGTAAGAGCCTGATCAATGGCTGAGGCGCCGAATTACTTATTACTGTTACTGTTACAGAGCAGTTGGGCTCTTGGGAAAGCATCTTCTCCCGTCCTCCGACATGTTTGTTGCTGCTACACGTACTTAAAGTAATATAATTGAAAAATCTGCACGAAAAAAGAAAATAACAGCAATCCTTCTACAAGCTTTCAGGCTATTATATTTTAAGAATTGATTTCTAGTAATTAGCAGCAACAGTCGAGCTTGTGTATTTGGTGATAAAATGATCCAACATCACAGATGGAAGCAGAGAAAGCATGCACATGCGAAAAATGGATTTTTTAAATGAATCTTATTTACAAAGAAAGAGTCACGAACTGTAGTGTTAACTAATCAAACAGATTAACACAATAATCCTTTCATTGTAAAATCATTTTTAAAAAAAGACTAAATTGATCGGTTGACAAAGAAGAGACAAATTTGAGACAAAAAATGCTAGATATTTTACTCTCCTTGACATCCGACTACTTGACCAGCATTTTCTCTACTGCAACCCTAAATTTTACTATTTTATTTTCGGGCCGTGCAGAAAGCTCTGTCTAGGGTAGTCCGGTCTTGAAAAGCTAGTCTGGACTTGGATTTGGTGTGCAGAAACACAAAGTTAGACCGGTCTACTATAGACAGAACTAAGGTAGCTAGACCATAGACTATAGACTGAACTACCCAAGTCCGGACTAGCTAGTCTAGACTAAGCTTTCTGCATTTGGCCCTTCATGTTTTACCATAGACAGTCAATCGAGATAAAAGCGCCAAACAGACAGGGAAAACTCCGTTAGCATTTGTTGACAACATTTGGTTGTAGAGTCCTTCTGCTTTTGTACTTTCTGTTTGTACTTTCTGCTATTGTACTCTCTGTTTGTACTTTCTGCTATTGTACTTTCTGCTATTGTAATTTCTGTTTGTACTTTCTGCTATTGTACTTTCTGCTATTGTACTTTCTGTTTGAACTTTCTGCTTTTGTACTTTCTGTTTGTGTACTTTCTGCTATTGTACTCTCTGTTTGTACTTTCTGCTATTGTACTCTCTGTTTGTACTTTCTGCTTTTGTACTTTCTGTTTGTGTACTTTCTGCTATTGTACTTTCTCTTTGTACTTTCTGATATTGTACTTTCTGTTTGTACCTTCTGCTTTTGTACTTTCTGTTTGTGTACTTTCTGCTATTGTACTTTCTGTTTGTACTTTCTGTTTTTGAAACGAAAATTTTAGGGGCAACCCATACACAGACAGTTCACATCCATGAGGGCCCATGAGGAGTGTATATGCTTTAAAGATTTGAAAGTCTGTGCCGCTCTACACCCTGTGTGAGGGTGAGTGCGAGTGCGTGTGCTATTATCACGTACATGTAGGTGGGCGCCCCTGTCTCTTGATGAGCGTCCCTAACTTTATCTCCTAAGCCGATAGAAAAGCTTGAGCTCCCGTCATTTTAAAATTACGACAATTGATAACTCAAATAGTACTTTCACACGTGAGTAGTCATCAGAGCTCCAGATTTATTTGTCTGAAGATTTCTTGGCAGCTGAGGACTCTGAGCGGCCAGCTGCCCTAAGCCTGATGGGGCTGGAGCCGCGGCAGGCGGCGCAGATGGCGCTGCGGCGCCTCCCCTGTTGTAGACAGAGCGGAACTGCTGCAGCTTCTCGGCTGCGAGGCGGTTCCTCTGTCGGATTTCGCTGTCGGGCGTTGCCGCTCGCTGCCAGTTCACCGCGGTGGATGCGGCGGAGGCTTCGAATCGTCTGGGCGGAATCGGGGCGGGGAGACTCGACGGGTCTCCGTCCAGGTGTTGCAGGTGCAGCTGGTGCTGCTGCTGGTGCTGCTGCTGCAGGGCGCCTTCTGGGCTGGCTCGGAATTGAAGCGGGGAATTAGTTGACATCAGCTGGACTTGAAGGCCACCGGCTCTGCCGGCTGCCACTCCTGCCGTCGGCTTGCCTTTGATGTTGGGAATGGGCGGGATCTGTCTGTCTGTCTGTCTGTCTTTCTGTCTGTCTGTCTGTCTGTCTGTCTGTCTGTCTTAGTGTCTGTCTGTCTGTCTGTCTGTCTGTCTGTCTTAGTGTCTGTCTGTCTGTCTGTATGTCTGTCTGTCTGTCTGTCTGTCTGTCTGTCTGTCTTAGTGTCTGTCTGTCTGTCTGTCTGTCTGTCTGTCTGTCTGTCTGTCTGTCTTAGTGTCTGTCTGTCTGTCTGTCTGTCTGTCTGTCTGTCTTAGTGTCTGTCTGTCTGTCTTAGTGTCTGTCTGTCTGTCTGTCTGTCTGTCTGTCTGTCTGTCTGTCTTAGTGTCTGTCTGTCTGTCTGTCTGTCTGTCTGTCTGTCTGTCTGTCTTAGTGTCTGTCTGTCTGTCTGTCTGTCTGTCTGTCTGTCTGTCTGTCTGTCTTTCTGTCTGTCTGTCTGTCTGTCTGTCTGTCTGTCTGTCTGTCTGTCTGTCTGTCTGTCTGTCTGTCTGTCTGTCTGTCTGTCTGTCTGTCTGTCTGTCTGTCTTTCTGTCTGTCTGTCTGTCTGTCTGTCTGTCTGTCTGTCTGTCTGTCTGTCTGTCTGTCTGTCTGTCTGTCTGTCTGTCTGTCTGTCTGTCTGTCTGTCTGTCTGTCTGTCTGTCTGTCTGTCTGTCTGTCTGTCTGTCTGTCTGTCTGTCTTTCTGTCTGTCTGTCTGTCTGTCTGTCTGTCTGTCTGTCTGTCTGTCTGTCTGTCTGTCTGTCTGTCTGTCTGTCTGTCTGTCTGTCTGTCTGTGTCTGTCTGTCTGTCTGTCTTTCTGTCTGTCTGTCTGTCTGTCTGTCTGTCTGTCTGTCTGTCTGTCCGTATCAATAGTAGTGAAAAAAGATAATATAGAGTACATAACCTTTATACGAATATTATTGTATAAACTGTATTTGGGTTAAACGTATAAAGTACAAAGCTGTGATTGCTATAGTTGAAACTATGGTGCTATAAATGAACTCTTTGACACAAAATATCGAGTATGGGTGATAACTTAACGTTTTTTGAATAGAATACATAGTTGTAAAAAGAGTAAAAAAGTGAATTTAAAGTTGATAGAAAATAATCTGAACTGCATGCGCCTGTCCTTGAGGAATTTTCACTCATATTGAGCTGAAACGAACTGAAGTGCATCAGAATTTGGATTTCTTCATCAGGATATTGCAACTTACTAATGGCATTGTTGGATTAAACAGACGAATCCTGAAGTGATCCGTCAGTATTTTGAATTTCTACAAGTTTTCTTGAAGTGGGTTTCAATCTTGATGGAGTTTTTCAGATGCTTTACAAAAAACTGATATGTTTAAGTGAACAGTACTTTTGGCTCCTGGATACAGCTTGAATGTCAGATTAATGTATCATTAGTATGCCATATTAATGTACTGGAATGTCAGATTAATGTATCATTAGTATGCCATACTAATGTACTGGGATGTCAGATTAATGTATCATTAGTATGCCATACTAATGTACTGTGATGTCAGATTAATGTATCATTAGTATGCCATATTAATGTACTGGAATGTCAGATTAATGTATCATTAGTATGCCATACTAATGTACTGTGATGTCAGATTAATGTATCATTAGTATGCCATATTAATGTACTGGAATGTCAGATTAATGTATCATTAGTATGCCATACTAATGTACTGTGATGTCAGATTAATGTATCATTAGTATGCCATATTAATGTTCGGGATGTGGAGTCACGCATTAAAATAATGACTGATATTTGCTAAAGCAATTTTTTACACCTAGTTGAACAGGTGTAAAAAAGAAAATTTTCAGAGTTGTCACTCACTGTAAATCTGGTTTGCTCCCGGTGATTGCTGCTGCTGCTGCTGCTGGTAGGCACCGCGTCGGCCCGTCTGCGGCGCCACCGGAGCGCCAGAAGCTGCCGCTGCTGCGCGCCAAGTCTCTTGCCGATCGTGAAAAGCTCGAAGCTTCTCCTTCTGCGTTTTGACTTTGAACTCCGACATGCTGAGAGATTCGTCTGAGCGGGTCCGGTACAGGCGGGGCTTCTCGGCTGCCATGGGGCTGCTGCTGCAGAGAGGATGTGGGATGTGAATGGGGATAATTGAGGGATGTGGGATGTGAATGGGGATAATTTAGGGATGTGGAATGTAGCTGGATGGGGATAATTGAGGGAAGTGGGATGTAGCTGGATGGGTATAATAGAAGGATGTGGGATGTAGCTGAATGGGGATAATTAAGGGACGTGGGATGTAGCTGGATGGGGATAATTTAGGGATGTGGAATGTAGCTGGATGGGGATAATTTAAGGATATGGAATGTAGCTGGATGGGGATAATTGAAGGATTTGGGATGTAGCTGAATGGGGATAATTTAGGGATGTGGGATGTAGCTAGATGGGGATAATTGAGGGATGTGGGATGTAGCTGGATGGGGATAATTTAGGGATGTGGAATGTAGCTGGATGGGGATAATTGAGGGATGTGGGATGTAGCTGGATGGGGATAATTTAGGGATGTGGAATGTAGCTGGATGGGGATAATTTAAGGATATGGAATGTAGCTGGATGGGGATAATTGAAGGATTTGGGATGTAGCTGAATGGGGATAATTTAGGGATGTGGAATTTAGCTGAATAGGGATAATTTAGGGATGTGGAATTTAGGTAAATTGGGATAATTGAGGGATGTAGAATGTGGCTAAATAGAGATTATAGAGATTTTAGGATTTAGCTTTGAAGATAATTCAGAGATCTGGGATCTAGCAAGGTTGCAAAGCATTTGCTGCTGACTTACTGGTAAGGATTGCTGATTGGGAACAGCTGTTGGTAGCTCAGCGACTCAGGCACGCCAGAGTCAGCTGCTGCTGCTGCTGGCACCTTCACTGCAAAGCCTCCTCCATCGCCGCCTCCGTGCCACTCTCGGTTGCCATGCAGGATGCAGTGCGAGATTCTGGACTGGCCAACGGTTGCCTCGGCGCCGGTAGTGACCCTCACGTGACAGGTGCACTGGCTGGTGACCTGGGCTCGAAGGCCGCCATTGCCAAGGTGCTGATGGTAGCTGGCCGCCACCGCGGGTACGGGTGCCGCTTCAGTGGCAGATGAGACACCGCCGTCTGCGCCTCCGCCGCCGCTGCCTCCGTTGATGTCGCCAGGATGTCTCTCTCTGCCTGAGTTGATTGAAGACTTGCGAGTGTTTGTGTCTACTCAGATTGGAATTGAGTCTACTCAGATTGGAATTGAGTCTACTCAGATTAGAATTGAGTCTACTCAGATTGGAATTGAGTCTACTCAGATTGGAATTGAGTCTACTCAGATTGGAATTGAGTCTACTCAGATTGGAATTGAGTCTACTCAGATTGGAATTGAGTCTACTCAGATTGGAATTGAGTCCACTCAGATTGGAATTGAGTCTACTCAGATTGGAATTGAGTCTACTCAGATTGGAATTGAGTCTACTCAGATTGGAATTGAGTCTACTCAGATTGGAATTGAGTCTACTCAGATTGGAATTGAGTCTACTCAGATTGGAATTGAGTCTACTCAGATTGGAATTGAGTCTACTCAGATTGGAATTGAGTCTACTCAGATTGGAATTGAGTCTACTCAGATTGGAATTGAGTCTACTCAGATTGGAATTGAGTCTACTCAGATTGGAATTGAGTCTACTCAGATTGGAATTGAGTCTACTCAGATTGGAATTGAGTCTACTCAGATTGGAATTGAGACTACTCAGATTGGAATTGAGTCTACTCAGATTGGAATTGAGTTTACTCAGCGATCTAAAAACTCACTTTTCTTTCGAAACAGTTTGAATAGCGAAAATTTTCGTTTCTTCTTCTGTTGTTGCAGTTGCTGCTGTTGCTGCTGCTGTTGCTGCTGCTGCCGCAACAGCTCAGGATCTTCAGGCTTTGGTGTGCCTTCCTTCTGCTCGGCGCTTGAAGCGGGTGATGTCTGGAACATCATCTGCTTTGGTTTCTGCTGCTGCGGCGGTGGAAAGTGATAATGTTGCTGCTGCTGTTGCTGCTGCTGCTGTTGCTGCTGCTGCTGTGGCATCGGCGGCGGCGGAGGCTGTCGGAGCTTCAAGATTGGAACTGGCATCTGCTGCTGTTGCTGTTGCTGTTGCTGCTGCTGCTGCTGGTCAACCGCGGACACAGCATAGTGACCGCCGGCAGCGCTAGCCTTTGGCAGAGTCGAAATTGAACCGGCTGCAGTCAGCAGCGAGCCTGTCTGAAGATTGCCAGACGGCTGCCAGAGCAGGTCGACAACGTCGGCGTGACCTTTCCGTTTGGCTACGTCGACTGGAGTTTCGCCCTGGTTGTTCTTGTGGTGCAGCTCGGCACCGCACTCCAGCAGCAGCTTAATGATCTTCTTGCGGCGCAGGGCTGCGGCTGGATGAATGGATGAGTATTTTGAGCATTGGATAGGGCTCTTATGAGCAATTATTGTGACAATTGTATGATCAGTAATTATGACTATTGTATGACCAATAATTATGACCTTATATAGCAAAAACGTATGACTGTTGAGTGAAAAATTATTATGACTGTTGTATGATTAATCATTGACTATAGTATGAACAATCGTTATGACTGTTGTATGACTGACTATTCCTTATGACTATTATATGACCAATCATATTAGTCCTTGAAAAAGCGATTGTTTCAAATATTATAAGCATTGATGACTATTGTATGTATTCAACATGGCTACTATGGGTATTGAATGGACCATTACTGTATGAGCGTTTGAAATGACCATTTTGAGCATTTTCTAAGCTTGTAAACAGGTACGAGGTATGATCATCACCAGCTTTTTGAACGAAAACTGTGCGTCCCTGTCTAAAACTAATGAGCACTGTTTTATGACCAAATAGCTGCACTGTCTAATGACCAATATGAGGAATGCCGATGGTCATCAGTAGCACACTGTGTGACCAATATGAGCAATGCCAATTATCAACATGAGCCCACTGTATGACCATTATGAGCAATGTCAATTATCATCATGAGCACACTGTATGACCAATACGAGAAACGTCAATTATCATCATGAGCACACTCTATGACCATTTCCTGTATGACTCTATAAGAAGTCTTATCTTAAAATGAGTTCAACCATCAAACAAAATTCGAAATTCGATGCGAACTTCAGTAATCTTTAATTACGAAATTTTCGTTTATCTTGTCAATGATATGTACTTTTATGGTCCCCTCTCGATTCCCTAATCCGAACACATTCTGTAGCTTGAGTTGAGATCAGTAGCCGTCTCTGAACAAGGCTGGGTCACTGCAACTAATTGAGTCTTGTCACGCAAATTAATGCAAGATCTGCTTGCAGGATGTGGTCTAACTGCCAAATCATATTTCAGCCACGCTACGACCTGTTATGCTGTGCATTGGATGCACCGTCAGGTTGGAGATTGTTAAACACGATTATAGAATTATAGAGCTTGTTAGACACGATTCTAGAACCTGTTAGACACGATTATAGAGCATGTTAGATACGATTCTAGAACCCGTTAGATACGATTCTAGAACCCGTTAGACACGATTCTAGAACCTGTTAGACACGATTCTAGAACATTTTAAACACGATTCTAGAACCTGTTAGACACGATTATAGAGCCTGTTAGACACGATTATAGAGCCTGTTAGATACGATTCTAGAACCTGTTAGACATGATTCTAGAATCTGTTAGACATGATTCTAGAACATGTTAGAAACGATTATAGAACCTGTTAGACACGGTTCTAGAACCTGTTAGACACGATTCTAGAACATTTTAAACACGATTCTAGAACCTGTTAGACACGATTATAGAGCCTGTTAGACACGATTATAGAGCCTGTTAGATACGATTCTAGAATCTGTTAGACATGATTCTAGAACATGTTAGAAACGATTATAGAACCTGTTAGACACGATTCTAGAGCCTGTTAGACACGATTCTAAAACCTGTTAGACACGATTAAAAAACTTGGTAGACACGCGATTATAGAACCTAGCTGTTTGATACAATTCTAGAACCTGTTAGACACGATTCAAGAACCTGTTAGACACGATTCTAGAGCCTGTTAGACACGATTCTAGAACCTGTTAGACACGGTTCTAGAACCTGTTAGACACGATTAAAAAACTTTTTAGACACGCGATTATAGAACCTAGCTGTTTGATACAATTCTAGAACCTGTTAGACACGATTCAAGAACCTGTTAGACACGATTCTAGAACATTTTAAACACGATTCTAGAACCTGTTAGACACGATTATAGAGCCTGTTAGACACGATTATAGAGCCTGTTAGATACGATTCTAGAACCTGTTAGACATGATTCTAGAATCTGTTAGACATGATTCTAGAACCTGTTAGACACGATTCTAGAGCCTGTTAGACACGATTCTAAAACCTGTTAGACACGATTAAAAAACTTGGTAGACACGCGATTATAGAACCTAGCTGTTTGATACAATTCTAGAACCTGTTAGACACGATTCAAGAACCTGTTAGACACGATTCTAGAGCCTGTTAGACACGATTCTAGAACCTGTTAGACACGGTTCTAGAACCTGTTAGACACGATTAAAAAACTTTTTAGACACGCGATTATAGAACCTAGCTGTTTGATACAATTCTAGAACCTGTTAGACACGATTCAAGAACCTGTTAGACACGATTATAGAGCCTGTTAGATACGATTCTAGAACCTGTTGGACATGATTCTCAAACATGTTAAACACGATTATAGAGCCTGTTAGACACGATTCTAAAACCTGTTAGACACGATTCTAGAACCTGTTAGACACGATTCTAGAACATTTAAACACGATTATAGAGCCTGTTAGACACGATTTTAAAACCTGTTAGACACGATTAAAAAACTTGTTAGACACGCGATTATGGAACCTAGCTGTTTGATACAATTCTAGAACCTGTTGGATACGATTCTAGCACGTCAGATAGACATTGCTCAGAATTCTGTTAGATACCGGACGAAAACTCACCAATATGCAGTGCGGTGTCGCCGTTCTTGTTCCGCATGTTCACCGGGGTCAGCGGGTGGGCGCTAAGCAGGATGCGGCTGACGCCAGCGTGCCCGTAGCGACAGGCGGTGTGCAGCGGCGAGTCACCGTAGGTGTTCGGCAGGGCGGGACTCGAGCCGCCGCACAGCAGCACCCTGGCACACTGGTTGTGGCCTGCCTGGGCGCTCAGGTGCAACGGAGTGGACTGTTGCCTGTTTGATGCGTTCGCGTCACTGCCTGCGGGATAGGGGGATAGATAGATAGATAGATAGATAGATAGATAGATAGATAGATAGATAGATAGATAGATAGATAGATAGATAGATAGATAGATAGATAGATAGATAGATAGATAGATAGATAGATAGGTAGATAGATAGATAGATAGATAGATAGATAGATAGATAGATAGATAGATAGATAGATAGATAGATAGATGGATAGATAGATAGATAGATAGATAGATAGATAGATAGATAGATAGATAGATAGATAGATAGATAGATAGATAGATAGATAGATAGATAGATAGATAAACAGACAGACAGATAGATAGATAGACAGACAGATCTCTCACCTGCCCTGCAGAGGATATCCACAGTCATGCTGAACCCACTGAAAGCGGCTTCGTGCAGTGGTGAGTTCATGTTGAGTCGCTCTCGGTGATTGACATCAGCGCCCAGGCTGATGAGCACCTGGGTGCACTGCATGTGACCGGCGGCAGCGGCCAGGTGCAAAGCAGTTTTACCGCCGGCGTCGGTTTGATTCACCGGCGACAGCTGGTTGTCGAGGATCATCTTCACTATTTGCGTGTGACCGCAGGCTGCGGCGTGATGGAATGCTGACCGGCCCTCCTGTTAATGGGGTGAGGCAATCGGTTGCTGGGAGTACCGCGTTGCCCCAGATTGAAGTTTTCCTACGGTTTTGCTATGGTAATCGTTGCTATGGGAATTGTTGCTATGGGGATTGTCGCTATGGGAATTGTTGCTATGGGGATTGTTGCTATGGGGATTTTCGCTATAGGAATTGTTGCTATGGGAATTGTTGCTATGGGGATTTTCGCTATAGGAATTGTTGCTATGGGAATTGTTGCTATGGGAATTGTTGCTATGGGGATTGTTGCTATGGGGATTGTTGCTATGGGAATTGTCGCAATGGGGATTGTCGCTATGGGGATTGTCGCTATGGGGATTGTTGCTATGGGAGTTGTTGCTATGGGGATTGTCGCTATTAGCTGTAGTTACTATGCTGTAACAATTTACCAGCCTGATGGCCACACAGGAGCAGGGCAGTCTAGTCACGGTTGCGTAACTAAAACTGCCTGTAAATGTTTCTTCAAAATTTTTACTGACCAAAGTTGAAGCTCTTCTAGACATGGTCAATAAACTCGCAGAGCTGCTAAGAAAGATGAAAAGCCTGGTGAAAAATATAGAGAAAAAAGGTAGCAATCCGAAGTTTAGAGGCTGCAAGCGAAGGATGATGGGGGAGAGAGGAGGAACCTGCTCACAGCGCTGGCTTATATATCCCGCCCTACAAACGGGGATTTTCTTCCCCCTACCCCAAAGCTTTCAAGCGTTTTCCTTCTTTGTCTCCACTTCGCCTCAGGCTGTTTTTAACGGGGCGGCAGCTTTAAAGAGATTGATTTCACACGGTAAGCCGATACTCTCAAGCTTAATTCCTTTCCCACCTCAATGCGGCAGAAGGTGTTAGCAAGGCTGCCCCTATAAAAGTCTGCATCCAGACAGAGAGACTCTATTAGCTGCTCATGTACCCGCTGAGACGGTTTCATATGTCGGTACAATTATTCTGTAGTTATCATCTCTCGCTCACCTGATCGGGCGTGACTGGCACTTTAGCTCGGATCAGCTCGCCAACCTGTCCCACATCGCCTCGGGCAGCTGCCAGTCGCAGCTTCCCAGCCTGGCTCAGCATCCCAGCTCAGCTTGGGGGCAGGGAGATGTGAATTGGCTGAAATTAAAAAAATGCACGAATATTAGGGTGTGAAAGTTTGACTCGTCAATCATCAACTATGGCCTACTGTGGTTAATAAAATGTTTTCTAAATACAATGCAATTAAAAGAAATAACTATCTTCACGGACTACATACTGTGTTCACAGAGTACATGTTGTGTTCACACAATACATTTCCGTGTTCACACAGTATATTCTTTTCACACACAATCTATCCCATGTTCACACAATGCATTAGCTGTGTTCACACAATCTATCCCATGTTCACACAATGCATTAGCTGTGTTCACACAATGCATTAGCTGTGTTCACACAATCCATCCCATGTTCACACAATGCATTAGCTGTGTTCACACAATACATCTCATGTTCACACAATACATCCCGTATTCACACAATACATCCCATGTTCACACAATGCATCCAATGTTCACACAATACATCCTATGTTCACACAATGCATCCAATGTTCACACAATACATCCCGTGTTCACACAATACATTCAGTAATCACACAATACATCCCGTGTTCACACAATCCATCCCATGTTCACACAATACATCCCGTGTTCACACAATCCATCTCATGTTCACACAATACATCCAATGTTCACACAATGCATTCCATGTTCGCATATAAGCTTCGCAAGTCCAGTTGACGTGAAAATAAAAATTTGGAAGGTTCCTCAATGGAAATCGGCAATGGTGTCTGCTTTATACAGTGACTAATATAACCTGCTGGTGGGTTGAAAAACAGCGATAAAACCTTGCACTTTTAACGACGCCAACTAAGCCGGTCTTGATCTCTAACTAGCTGCGCAGGTAGCAGAAAAAACCTTCAAGTAAAAGACCCCTGCCTGAGGTTGGGCCATAATTTCGCGGTTATATTATTTCGCACTTGTCCGACTCATAAGTAGATGCCCAATTGTTATCTTTTCGCTGATAGCAACCTGCAGTAACACACCAGAAAAAGCTCCTGACTATAGTTTTGATTAGACTACATCAGATCAGATTGGATTGGATTAAATTAGATTAGAGTAGATTAGATTACATTAGAGTGAATTAGATTAGACTAGATTAGATTAGATTAGATTAGACTAGATTAGATTAGATTAGATTAGATTAGACTAGATTAGATTAGATTGCATTAGAGTGAATTAGATTAGACTAGATTAGATTAGATTAGATTAGACTAGATTAGATTAGATTGGATTGGATTAGATTAGATTAGATTAGATTGCATTAGACTGAATTAGATTGGATTAGATTAAATTATAGTAGATTGGATTGGATTAAATTAGATTAGAGTAGATTAGATTAGATTTAATTAGATTAAATAAGATTAGATTAACTAACACTAGATTTGATTTGATTGGGTTAGATTAGATTAAACAATATTACATTAGACTACATTAGATTGGATTAGATCGGATTGGATTAGATCAAATTAGACTAGATTAGATTAGATTAGTTTGGATTAGTTTAAATTAGACGAGAATATATAATATTAGATTAGACTAAATTATAATAAATTAGATTGGATTAGATTGAATTAGATCAGATTAGATCGGATTTGATAGATTAGATTAGATCAGATTAGATCAGATTAGATTGGGGCGAAATTTAGATCTAGCTCGTATATTCACGATTTAAGCAAAAAAATTATATAGCTTTAACCAGCAACTTTTAACCTGAAAATAACCTGCTTCGCTGTTACCCACTCAGCTGCGCAGCGAGAAAAAGGCTGACTTTGCTACATTGGACCGGTAATAACTACTGCCTTATTACCGTAGACCTTAACCGGAATTTCTGCGCTATCAATTCCTACTGATTCCCACGCTGCATTCCGCCCCCCCAAAAGTGATAAGCAACAGGTTAGAAGGCCGAGGTCAAGGTGTCCGGCTTGTTGGCCGGAAAATGATGAAGCAAAAGAAAAGATATGAAGAAAAATGGCAGCAGTTCCTGTGGATAGAGGATTGTATTGCTTTCTTCTCCCCATTGGGGTATCGCATCAGAAGGTATCGCCAGCATTCAATGCTAGTTTAGACTGCCAGTCAGTTAACTTCCCAGATTGCTAGAATCGAAATCCCCTTTTTAGTCTAAAGTTGAAATTATCCTTTAGATGTTTGCATGGAGCTGCGGCTCAAATAACCAAATCGATCAGTATTAGATGGCAAGCAACTGACCAACTTCAATCAACACTAGATGACCAGCAACTGACCAAAAAAAATCAGTACTAAATGACCAGCAACTGACCAAAATTAATCAGTACTAAATGACCAGCAACTGACCAAAATTAATCAATGCTTGATGACCTTCAACTGACCAAAATCAATCTATACTAGATGACCAGCAACTGACCAAAATAATCAGCACTAAATGACCAGCAACTGACCAAAATTAATCAATGCTAGATGACCTTCAACTGACCAAAATCAATCTATACTAGATGACCTCCAACTGACCAAAATTAATCAGTACTAAATGACCAGCAACTGACCAAAATTAATCAGTACTAAATGACCAGCAACTGACCAAAATTAATCAATGCTTGATGACCTTCAACTGACCAAAATCAATCTATACTAGATGACCAGCAACTGACCAAAATTAATCAGCACTAGATGATCAGCAACTGACCAAAATCAATCAGTACTAAATGATCAGCAACTGACCAAAATCAATCTATACTAGATGATCAGCAACTGACCAAAATTAATCAGCACTAGATGATCAGCAACTGACCAAAATCAATCAGTACTAGATGACCAGCAACTGACCAAAATCAATCAGCACTAGATGACCAGCAACTGACCAAAATCAATCAATACTAGATGACCAGCAACTGACCAAAATCAATCACTACTAAATGACCAGCAACTGACCAAAATCAATCAGTACTAAATGATCAGCAACTGACCAAAATCAATCAGTACTAAATGACCAACAACTGACCAAAATCAATCACTACTAAATGACCAGCAACTGACCAAAATCAATCAGTACTAAATGACCAGCAACTGACCAAAATCAATCAGTACTAAATGACCAGCAACTGACCAAAATCAATCACTACTAAATGACCAGCAACTGACCAAAATCAATCACTACTAAATGACCAGCAACTGACCAAAATCAATCAGTACTAGATGACCAGCAACTGACCAAAATCAATCAGTACTAGATGACCAGCAACTGACCAAAATCAATCAGTACTAAATGACCAGCAACTGACCAAAATCAATCACTACTAAATGACCAGCAACTGACCAAAATCAATCAGTACTAAATGACCAGCAACTGACCAAAATCAATCAGTACTAAATGACCAGCAACTGACCAAAATCAATCAGTACTAAATGATCAGCAACTGACCAAAATCAATCAGTACTAAATGACCAGCAACTGACCAAAATCAATCAGTACTAAATGACCAGCAACTGACCAAAATCAATCAGTACTAAATGACCAGCAACTGACCAAAATCAATCAGTACTAAATGACCAGCAACTGACCAAAATCAATCACTACTAAATGACCAGCAACTGACCAAAATCAATCAGTACTAGATGACCAGCAACTGACCAAAATCAATCAGTACTAGATGACCAGCAACTGACCAAAATCAATCAGTACTAAATGACCAGCAACTGACCAAAATCAATCACTACTAAATGACCAGCAACTGACCAAAATCAATCAGTACTAAATGACCAGCAACTGACCAAAATCAATCAGTACTAGATGACCAGCAACTGACCAAAATCAATCAGTACTAGATGACCAGCAACTGACCAAAATCAATCAGTACTAAATGACCAGCAACTGACCAAAATCAATCAATACTAGATGACCAGCAACTGACCAAAATCAATCAACACTAGATGACCAGCAACTGACCAAAATCAATCAACACTAGATGACCAGCAACTGGCAGAACAATCAATTTTAATAACTTACCTTTAACTATATGCACTTGGCCTCTGGCTTATACAGTTCAATTAGTCCGAACAGATTAATGCAGATTAATGCCCTTCGGATGGGGGAAATTGCTTACGGCTAGCTGGGCTGGGGGCCGCATCGCTCCTCCTGTTTATGAACCCATACTATAAGCTGGTGCAGCCTATGTGGGAAACGTTGGAAAAACCTCCCAAAAGCTTAGCCAAATCCAACCCCACCACCCCCCTACTATCTATCTTCTTACCGAATTCTGCTGCATCCTCTCCTGTTTGATTCGTAAAGCTATCCAGGCCTAGCAGTGGCATGTGTGTGTGCCCGCCTCTCGTCCCATCCCTCAGCCCCTCTCTGGCCAGCCAACTCCATATAGATAACCGTTTGTGTGCAACAAGGAGATTTAAAGTAACGGAATCTGGCTGTGGGAACTCTGCGCGGCTTTAGCGAGGCTTTAGCGCCCAGGGGCTTTAGCGCCCAGGGGCGCCAGCACCAGGGGCGCCAGCACCAGGGGCGCCAGCACCAGGGGCGCCAGCACCAGGGGCGCCAGCACCAGGGGCGCCAGCACCAGGGGCGCCAGCACCAGGGGCGCCAGCACCAGGGGCGCCAGAACCCAAGCTGTTTCGGTTTGGTTCAGTTTGCTCTCAGGCTAAGCTAAGTAGGTCAGTTTCCACTATCTACTCTCCAATCTCTATATCTAGAACTTCTTGAATGTAGGAAAGCAACCTGCAGAGTTTTGGGAAAATTGTATAAAAATGCCAAAAAAAGTCTGCCTGTCCGCCTCCACCCCGCCTCGTCAGCGCGCATGCGATGACGGAAAGAAACACCTAAGCGCGAGCGGATAGCGCGCAGAGATGAAATGCGCGCTCGAATTTGACTTTAACTGAGCCGGGCAAAGCAGTTTGATGGATGAACTGACAGTGAATCAAAAATGTAGCTCTTTAATCTCAAGCCTCTTGGGAATCCAATGATGCCAAGTTCTAATTTGCAAAAACTCTACAGCAAAGAAACAAATAAAAATGATTTAAGTGAAGCAGTGAGAAAATTAACACTAACTTACCTGTTAAAATTATAATTTAATCAAGATTAATCTGAATGAAACAGCTTAGAAAAATAAGAGACACCCCTTCTCCGTCTGGTATAAGCGCGAGTCTGGACAAGCGAACCTAAATAGTTTTGTACGGCAGAAACTGCGTTCTGTGTTTAAAGCTGTGCATGCCTTTTGATTTTGGAAACCTCGGTATTTCTGCGGGCCACGCACAGGGTGGGGGAGGGCTCAAAACGCAATTACTCACGAAGGCATGCATCGGCAGCTGCGGGAGACGGGAGGCTGCCGCGGGCAAGGGTCTCACAGTTTATTGTCTGCCTTGGACTGTCCATATTTCCTGCCGGCTCTGCAGGGCAAAAGAGAGCAGAAGAAAATGTAAAGAAATAGAAAACTAGAGTAGCACTACGGGTTGATCCAAGGTCGCTGAGCATGGCACAGTGCCGCAGTTGCGCCTGGTGACGCCAGGGGCGGCTGGAGGTGACTGACAAGTAGAAAAAACAGTTCTTGATTAGCGAGTCGGTGTTGCTTTGTTGAGCCGCGGCCGAAAAAGCTAGACAAGATAAGTGCAGATAGATAGATAGATAGATAGATAGATAGATAGATAGATAGATAGATAGATAGATAGATAGATAGATAGATAGATAGATAGATAGATAGATAGATAGATAGATAGATAGATAGATAGATAGATAGATAGATAGATAGATAGATAGATAGATAGATAGATAGATAGATAGATAGATAGATAGATAGATAGATAGATAGATAGATAGATAGATAGATAGATAGATAGATAGATAGATAGATAGATAGATAGATAGATAGATAGATAGATAGATAGATAGATAGATAGATAGATAGATAGATAGATAGATAGATAGATAGATAGATAGATAGATAGATAGATAGATAGATAGATAGATAGATAGATAGATAGATAGATAGATAGATAGATAGATAGATAGATAGATAGATAGATAGATAGATAGATAGATAGATAGATAGATAGATAGATAGATAGATAGATAGATAGATAGATAGATAGATAGATAGATAGATAGATAGATAGATAGATAGATAGATAGATAGATAGATAGATAGATAGATAGATAGATAGATAGATAGATAGATAGATAGATAGATAGATAGATAGATAGATAGATAGATAGATAGATAGATAGATAGATAGATAGATAGATAGATAGATAGATAGATAGATAGATAGATAGATAGATAGATAGATAGATAGATAGATAGATAGATAGATAGATAGATAGATAGATAGATAGATAGATAGATAGATAGATAGATAGATAGATAGATAGATAGATAGATAGATAGATAGATAGATAGATAGATAGATAGATAGATAGATAGATAGATAGATAGATAGATAGATAGATAGATAGATAGATAGATAGATAGATAGATAGATAGATAGATAGATAGATAGATAGATAGATAGATAGATAGATAGATAGATAGATAGATAGATAGATAGATAGATAGATAGATAGATAGATAGATAGATAGATAGATAGATAGATAGATAGATAGATAGATAGATAGATAGATAGATAGATAGATAGATAGATAGATAGATAGATAGATAGATAGATAGATAGATAGATAGATAGATAGATAGATAGATAGATAGATAGATAGATAGATAGATAGATAGATAGATAGATAGATAGATAGATAGATAGATAGATAGATAGATAGATAGATAGATAGATAGATAGATAGATAGATAGATAGATAGATAGATAGATAGATAGATAGATAGATAGATAGATAGATAGATAGATAGATAGATAGATAGATAGATAGATAGATAGATAGATAGATAGATAGATAGATAGATAGATAGATAGATAGATAGATAGATAGATAGATAGATAGATAGATAGATAGATAGATAGATAGATAGATAGATAGATAGATAGATAGATAGATAGATAGATAGATAGATAGATAGATAGATAGATAGATAGATAGATAGATAGATAGATAGATAGATAGATAGATAGATAGATAGATAGATAGATAGATAGATAGATAGATAGATAGATAGATAGATAGATAGATAGATAGATAGATAGATAGATAGATAGATAGATAGATAGATAGATAGATAGATAGATAGATAGATAGATAGATAGATAGATAGATAGATAGATAGATAGATAGATAGATAGATAGATAGATAGATAGATAGATAGATAGATAGATAGATAGATAGATAGATAGATAGATAGATAGATAGATAGATAGATAGATAGATAGATAGATAGATAGATAGATAGATAGATAGATAGATAGATAGATAGATAATGCGAAATGAAACCACGCACACAGTTGAAGCAAATTCACAATTTCATTAATTCTAAGAAAATAACCGAATTTTCGACCTAAACAGGGTCTTCGTCAGGGTATATTGTAAATAAAAAACTGTGAAAAAAGGGCAAATTAAAACAGAGTTAAATATTTATAGTGAGTATAGAAAGACGCGAATAAAATAAAATAATCAATATGGTTTGGCGGGCACGATGCAACGCGTGTGTACATCTGTACATCTAGTGCTCAACTGAAAAGAGGTTTGAGTTTCGGGCCTGACCATTAGTTACGGCGGGCAGATTGGATGGACATAGAATGTCCTTTAATGAGCGTGAGCGAGTATAGGCAGCCACCGTATCCAGCTCTGCAGCGTGGTTCGAAATGGCCGTGCGAATTTGATGAACAATTCGCCCAGAGTGGTCCGTGAAAGGGATCACTATTGGGATGCAGGCGTCTTTTTCAGTGATGACGGTGTTTAAGCCTGCTGGAGTCTGGGTCTGTAGTAAAGCGATGAGCTTCTGCTCCATATTCCTCCGCCTGCGTTGAGCACCCTCTTTAGTGGTCAGGCACTCAGTACTGAGGTACCACAGACCCATAAAGCGGAGGTCCTGAATACTGTGGTTTGGTGACCGAAAGTGCCTGGAGATTGGGGTGTCCTTAGCCAGTCTGATGTCGCTCAGGTGAGCCTGAAGTCTGACTTTAAGAGCGCCTCCAGTCTCACCTACGTAGATACAGCGGTCATTGCAAGTCTTGCACAGAATGGCATACACCACATTCCTGGAGTCACAGCGGACTTTTTGACAAATTTTGTAAATCATTTTTGTAGCGCTGGACCCTAAACAAACTTGGCCAAAATGCCCGTGCTCTCTGCAAGGACGGCAGCTTAGATTGCCACAATCCTGGAAGCCGAACTCCCACCGACCATCAATGTAGAGGCCCAGCTGGATGAGGGCAGATTTTTTAGAATCCCTGATTAAGCGGACAGAATATCCTTGTTTCTTCAGGATGCTTGTTAAGCTGCTGCTGGCCTCATCGAAGTCTTCTTTAAATGTGCAACGGCGAGCGTAACGGAGGAACTGAGATTTCAGTATACCTTTGAAAGTGTGCTTTGGGTGAAAAGACCCCGGATTTAAAAGCTGGCGTGAATCGGTGGGTTTGAAGTAGATTGAGCACGAAAGTCTCTTGTTGTTGCCTTCGTCAGTCAGACTGACACAGCAGTCCAGGAAGTGAACCTTCTCTTTGCTGTATTGCATCGTGAGTCGGATGTTGCAATCGAACTCATTCAGATGCTTGTGCATCTCCTTTAGTTCGTCTTCAGTGCCGACGAAGACCATAAAAATGTCGTCAATGTAGCGCTTGAAGAAACGAGGGGTAAACGGAGCAGTTTCTAAAGCTTTGGATTCCCAGGCAGACATAAATATGTTGGCGTAGGATGGCGCAAAGGCCTTTCCCATGCTTGTGCCTTTGATTTGAAGGTAGCGCGTGTCGTTGAAAACAAAATCATTTTTGTTCAAGTTAATGTCCAGGAGCGCAAGAAGATGGTTATCTGGCCTTGAGGTTTGGGGAAATGTTTGAAAGGCATCTCTAATGGCGTCCATCCCCTTATCAGTGGGAATATTGGTGTACAGGGATTCAACATCCATTGTAACCAGAAAGACATTTTCGTCTTTTTCAAAAATCAAATCATTAATAGCCGCTTGAAAGTGGTCCGTGTCTCGGATGAAGGAGTCTTGTTCCTTAGCGATCGGCTGTAGGAAGAGATCGATAAATTTGGCGCTCATGTAGCTTTCCGAGCTGCAGTCCGAGACAATGGGTCTCCCAGGAGGCACTCCAGGAGTAGGCCATTCTTCGGGATCCTTATGGATTTTTGGCAAAAGGTAAAAAATTCGATCTCTTGGAATAGTTGGCGGAATCAGTTGCGAGTATTGATGATTAGTAATTATCTTTTCTTCTTTAAGATCTTGAAAAATGGCTTTGATAATGGCACTGGTCTGGGCGCTCATTGCAGTGTCAAGGGTTGGTAGAAGGTCCTGTTGGAGAGCTGCCTGTTAGCTTCCAGTATGTAATCTGTTCGATTCAAAACGACCATATTGCTGCCCTTGTCGGCAGGTTTAATGACGATACTGCTATTGTCTCGAAGAGTCTTCAGTGCCATTCTCTGCTGCTCCTGAAGGTTTGGCTTGTTGTGTATGATTCTTGGAATTCTAATCCTGTCAAGGCTTTCAAAAAGGTCTCTGTGAGAGCGCCACTTGTCCAAGTTGATGTTGGGGATCGAAGCTCGGCCAGTATAAGGGATGCGCGGGGTGAAAGCACACGTGCGACGCTGAAGCAGGGAGTTAAGAACTATTCTCTGCTTGAAAACCTTGATGGAGTCAGAAAGGACGCTGGACCCCATAACAATTGGGGCTGGCACAAAGTTCTTCCCCATTCCTAAAATTTCGGTTTCGCAGTCAGAAAGACGATAATTCGATAAGTTCAAGACTTGGTTGCTAGCCGCATTCCTAAAACCTACAAGTTTTTTTGTACTTTGCCATAGACAATCCTGAAGACCTCCAAGGCCGATTGGTCAGATAGTGTGACCTTGTCTGACAGGAAGGTCAAACCCTGTCTGGGTAGTGACATGTGCCCCTTCTGGTTGAGATTCTGGGCATGGCGGTTCAATTTTTCCACATTGCTTCGGACGCTGTCCGTTGCCTCGGCATCCACCACTGAGTCAAGTGTGTAGATGTTTGCCTCTGGAAAGGCCTTGCGACAATGATTCACGATTGTCGTGAGCTGTTTGTCGAGGACACCTTCAAATTGTCTCGACAGGTCATGACCACAAGGGAAGAGAATGACCGCTTTGACAGCTGAGCTAGGGCTTTTCAACTGCTCACGCAGCACCCTGATTAGGTTCTCAGCGCGTAGATTCGGAAAAATTTCAAATTGTACATCTGGGTGCGCTTGCCCGGGCTCAGAGAGACTCTCATCGCCGATCGCGATCGTTGACTTTTCGATAGGGGTCAGTTTCCAGTCTTTCTTAAGTCCCCTATGGACGTTAATCTGGCTTGGTTGAGCAAGTGCCGATCGAGGAGGGGTCAGCTCAAGACTGTCCCTATTGCTGTCACTGGCAAGCCTGGGTGGCTCAGCGCAAGCAAATCTACTCTGTAAAAATGCAACGTTGTCGGTGGGTGTCGCAAAAGACACGAAAGAGTCAGCTTGGCTGGCATCGATGTTGTTGCTATTAGCAGCAGCTGGGGATGTCTGGTCACAGACCACCCCGTGTCAAGCCCCTGGTCACAGGCGACTTGACTCTGCTGTTGACGACTCGAAGTCAAGATGGCAGGTATTGAAATAGCTGATTCGTTTTGATCAGCAGCAATGGAGTTTGCAGGTGGAGGTGTCTGGTCACAGACCACCCCCGTGTCCAGCCCCTGGTCACAGGCAACTGGACCCTGCATTTGCGAATTGAGCCCTTCAGGCGGCTCTTCTGTCGGAAAAATCGGCGGGCAAGCTTGGTTGTCCTCGTCCGTATGGCTTAGCATGCTCGGTTCCTCGTTAAAGCCTCGCCAGTCGGGAGATTCTTCCATGCCCGTTGAAGGGCTGGAGGGACGATTCCCTGCTGGTTGCTCCCTCCCCTGCTCAGTTGTCACAGGGCTGGCGGCTTGGTGGGGTTGATTCGAACCCACCACCCCAGACAAGAGGTTTGAAACGGGAACCCCCATAGAGCTGGTGGTTTGGTTGCTTACAATCACAGTATCAAAAGAAGAGATGGTCCTACCTTTGTTAGCAGTAAATTCAGGTACCTTCAGCTCGATGGACATTTTTTTCAGCCGGTATTGCAGCAGATCAGGGCTGTAGCTGAATCTTCTGCCGAGGTCCTTCGCCGCCCAGTGAAAACCGACTTGCCAGCCGGTTTCCCAATCAGAAGGGTCAGCGTCCTTCCTGGCTTCCAGAAGTTCAGCAGCTAGATGATGGATGCTGATCTCATAATGGCTCTGCATTGTGTCTAGCGTGCTGACTTCCCACTGATCGGCGTTCTCAGCAATCCGCGATTTTGTCGATTCCGTGGGCACTGCAGGCCTGATTAGTGTTTTCAGCTGCTGAGACTTTAGTCGGATCGAAGATGGTGTCACCTGCCAATTTTCCAGGTGGTGAGCAGCACGAAACAGCTGTTTGACTTGGCGGGCGACTCCGGACGCGGCGGTTGTCAGCGACCCACCTGCATTCCGACGTTGTTGCCGGTCGCCGCCCGTCCTGTCCTGCGTAGCGCGGTCTCTTTGGCGATGGCGGCTTCTAGATCTGACATCGCCGTCACGCTGGCGATCAAACTGCCGGCCATGTTCTGGAGATAGTCGCCTCACAGCCGAACGCACACCTTGGTACTGCTGGCCATGTGGACGACTGTTTGGTTGTTGAGGTACTCTTGCTTGGCGGTGATGCGAGCTGTACCAGCTTCGGCTTTTGGTCGGCATAGGGAAACTGTGAGATTGCTTCACTGGTCCCGGGAGAAGATAATGCGAAATGAAACCACGCACACAGTTGAAGCAAATTCACAATTTCATTAATTCTAAGAAAATAACCGAATTTTCGACCTAAACAGGGTCTTCGTCAGGGTATATTGTAAATAAAAAACTGTGAAAAAAGGGCAAATTAAAACAGAGTTAAATATTTATAGTGAGTATAGAAAGACGCGAATAAAATAAAATAATCAATATGGTTTGGCGGGCACGATGCAACGCGTGTGTACATCTGTACATCTAGTGCTCAACTGAAAAGAGGTTTGAGTTTCGGGCCTGACCATTAGTTACGGCGGGCAGATTGGATGGACATAGAATGTCCTTTAATGAGCGTGAGCGAGTATAGGCAGCCACCGTATCCAGCTCTGCAGCGTGGTTCGAAATGGCCGTGCGAATTTGATGAACAATTCGCCCAGAGTGGTCCGTGAAAGGGATCACTATTGGGATGCAGGCGTCTTTTTCAGTGATGACGGTGTTTAAGCCTGCTGGAGTCTGGGTCTGTAGTAAAGCGATGAGCTTCTGCTCCATATTCCTCCGCCTGCGTTGAGCACCCTCTTTAGTGGTCAGGCACTCAGTACTGAGGTACCACAGACCCATAAAGCGGAGGTCCTGAATACTGTGGTTTGGTGACCGAAAGTGCCTGGAGATTGGGGTGTCCTTAGCCAGTCTGATGTCGCTCAGGTGAGCCTGAAGTCTGACTTTAAGAGCGCCTCCAGTCTCACCTACGTAGATACAGCGGTCATTGCAAGTCTTGCACAGAATGGCATACACCACATTCCTGGAGTCACAGCGGACTTTTTGACAAATTTTGTAAATCATTTTTGTAGCGCTGGACCCTAAACAAACTTGGCCAAAATGCCAAAGATAGATAGATAGATAGATAGATAGATAGATAGATAGATAGATAGATAGATAGATAGATAGATAGATAGATAGATAGATAGATAGATAGATAGATAGATAGATAGATAGATAGATAGATAGATAGATAGATAGATAGATAGATAGATAGATAGATAGATAGATAGATAGATAGATAGATAGATAGATAGATAGATAGATAGATAGATAGATAGATAGATAGATAGATAGATAGATAGATAGATAGATAGATAGATAGATAGATAGATAGATAGATAGATAGATAGATAGATAGATAGATAGATAGATAGATAGATAGATAGATAGATAGATAGATAGATAGATAGATAGATAGATAGATAGATAGATAGATAGATAGATAGATAGATAGATAGATAGATAGATAGATAGATAGATAGATAGATAGATAGATAGATAGATAGATAGATAGATAGATAGATAGATAGATAGATAGATAGATAGATAGATAGATAGATAGATAGATAGATAGATAGATAGATAGATAGATAGATAGATAGATAGATAGATAGATAGATAGATAGATAGATAGATAGATAGATAGATAGATAGATAGATAGATAGATAGATAGATAGATAGATAGATAGATAGATAGATAGATAGATAGATAGATAGATAGATAGATAGATAGATAGATAGATAGATAGATAGATAGATAGATAGATAGATAGATAGATAGATAGATAGATAGATAGATAGATAGATAGATAGATAGATAGATAGATAGATAGATAGATAGATAGATAGATAGATAGATAGATAGATAGATAGATAGATAGATAGATAGATAGATAGATAGATAGATAGATAGATAGATAGATAGATAGATAGATAGATAGATAGATAGATAGATAGATAGATAGATAGATAGATAGATAGATAGATAGATAGATAGATAGATAGATAGATAGATAGACAGATAGATAGATAGATAGATAGATAGATAGATAGATAGATAGATGGATAGATAGATAGATAGATAGATAGATAGATAGATAGATAGATAGATAGATAGATAGATAGATAGATAGATAGATAGATAGATAGATAGATAGATAGATAGATAGACAGATAGATAGATAGATAGATAGATAGATAGATAGATAGATAGATAGATAGATAGATAGATAGACAGATAGATAGATAGATAGATAGATAGATAGATAGATAGATAGACAGATAGATAGATAGATAGATAGATAGATAGATAGATAGATAGATAGATAGATAGATAGACAGATAGATAGATAGATAGATAGATGGATAGATAGATAGATAGATAGATAGATAGATAGATAGATGGATAAAGTAAACAAAAAATTAAAGACATTTTCCTTCCACTCTACTGAAAGTAGCACATAGCTTTTAAGTAGCGAATTAGAACTTAGCGAACGTTTCCGTATCCTGTAGCTACACCTGCCAAAAAAGTGCTTTTGCATTGGAGCCGGGCAAAAAACGATGTTTAGGGGGTGCAAATTTATGACTTAACCTGTGCCACTTGCTGGTGACAGTGCAATCCAAGCTGCCAGCAGAGACCACAGCCTGGTTCCTCTGTGACGTCCACTGAAGCCCCCACACTGACAAGTTTCAGGAAAGAGTCAGCCAAAACAGTGAAACAGCCCGGCAAGCAAGCAAAGATATTAGCGTTTTGCAAACATTGTCAACACTTGCTGATGGGGCAGACAAGAGAAGAAAATTCTGCTTTTAGTGGCCAACACACCATGGCTTCAGACTGGCTTCTCCTGCGCCAGGTCCGTTTTATAATGCAGCGATAATTATTTTAGCAGAGGCTTATAAGTCCGGGTTGGAATAAGAACTGGCTCTGGAAATATCCATGACAAACTGGTTCCTAATCTATGGGAGCTGGAAATGGGAGAAAAATCCCAAATAAAAGAGACATGCGACTGCAGAACTGATCCAACAATAGATCTTTATTTAGTGGATTTCAATTCTAGACTAAGAAAAAAAGGTAGTCTCTTTTTATCAGAAAAGTCTAAAAAACATTCGCAAACATTTCGTAGGGGAAGTGGAGAACTTCTAGGACCCGGCAATTCTCCCCTGCACTCCCAGTCCCAGCTGCCACCAACCCCTTCCAGCTCCATCCCCGCATGCAGCTCCGCACAATAGACAACAGGAAATTAACCGTAATTCAATTTTCGATTCAAGTTTTTCAGCAGGTCCCATAACTCTCCACATGGACTGAGCCAAGGACACCTGGAAATAACCTCTGGAGTTTGTCAGCTCTTCCCCAAAGCTGTCATTTTAAAGCAGAATAAACTGTCCTCTAGCCTTGGCATCTCAGCAACTCCCCATTGAGCTAATTGGCATCTCAGCAACTCCCCATTGAGCTAATTGGCATCTCAGCAACTCCCCATTGAGCTAATTGGCATCTCAGCAACTCCCCATTGAGCTAATTGGCATCTCAGCAACTCCCCATTGAGCTAATTGGCATCTCAACAACTCCCCATTGAGCCAATTGGCATCTCAGCAACTCCCCATTGAACTAATTGGCTTCTCAGCAACTCCCCATTGAGCTAATTGGCATCTCAGCAACTCCCCATTGAGCTAATTGGCATCTCAGCAACTCCCCATTGAGCTAATTGGCATCTCAGCAACTCCCCATTGAGCTAATTGGCATCTCAACAACTCCCCATTGAGCTAATTGGCATCTCAGCAACTCCCAATTGAGCTAATTGGCATCTCAGCAACTCCCCATTGAGCTAATTGGCATCTCAGCAACTCCCCATTGAGCTAATTGGCATCTCAGCAACTCCCCATTGAGCTAATTGGCATCTCAGCAACTCCCCATTGAGCTAATTGGCATCTCAGCAACTCCCCATTGAGCTAATTGGCATCTCAGCAACTCCCCATTGAGCTAATTGGCATCTCAGCAACTCCCCATTGAGCTAATTGGCATCTCAGCAACTCCCCATTGAGCTAATTGGCATCTCAGCAACTCCTCATGGAGCTAATTGGCATCTCAGCAACTCCTCATGGAGCTAATTGGCATCTCAGCAACTCTCCATTGAGCCAATTGGCATCTCAGCAACTCCCCATTGAACTAATTGGCATCTCAGCAACTCCCCATTGAGCTAATTGGCATCTCAGCAACTCCTCATGGAGCTAATTGGCATCTCAGCAACTCCCCATTGAGCCAATTGGCATCTCAGCAACTCCCCATTGAACTAATTGGCATCTCAGCAACTCCCCATTGAGCTAATTGGCATCTCAGCAACTCCTCATGGAGCTAATTGGCATCTCAGCAACTCCCCATTGAGCCTTAATAATGAGAGTTCGCTAAAATGTATAGGCAATCCAGACAATCGCTCTTAAGTCTCCCTGGCCCGGGCCTCCAAGCCTGATAATAATCCCCAACGAGTCAAAGCCCCGGCCCTCATTGTGCCACAGTCTCCTCATTCTATTTCCGGCCGGGCTCAGCCAGTGCCTCAGAGTTCATAAGGAAGCGCCGGAGCAAAACCATCTGGAGAAGAGCTCTTATGCTCTGGCTCCTCAGCTGGGACTTGGCTATGATTAGCTGGGTTGCCGGCTGCAAAAGGGATTAAGAATAACAACAGGAAACCATCGTTTAAGTGGATTTTCAAGAACATTAATATAACCTTCTCTGTTATTTTGTTACGCTAAATTGACACCTTGTCTGACACTAAATTTACTTAGGCCCACTCTGACACTAAAATTTAATGAGGCAATCTCTGACACTAAATTTGATGACGGTTTCTCCGACACTAAATTTGATGACGGTTTTTCTGACACTAAACTTACTGACGATTTTCACTGACACTAAACTTACTGACGATTTTCACTGACACTAAACTTACTGACGATTTTCTCTGACACTAAACTTACTGACGATTTTCACTGACACTAAACTTACTGACGATTTTCTCTGACACTAAACTTACTGACGATTTTCACTGACACTAAACTTACTGACGATTTTCACTGACACTAAACTTACTGACGATTTTCTCTGACACTAAACTTACTGACGATTTTCACTGACACTAAACTTACTGACGATTTTCTCTGACACTAAACTTACTGACGATTTTCTTTGACACTAAACTTACTGACGATTTTCTCTGACACTAAACTTACTGACGATTTTCTTTGACACTAAACTTACTGACGATTTTCACTGACACTAAACTTACTGACGATTTTCTCTGACACTAAATTTTTTTGACACAATCTCTGACACTAAATTTGATGACGATTTCTCTGACACTAAATTTGATGACGATTTTCTCTGACACTAAATTTGATGACGATTTTCTCTGACACTAAATTTGATGACGATTTCTCTGACACTAAATTTGATGACGATTTTCTCTGACACTAAATTTGATGACGATTTTCTCTGACACTAAATTTGATGACGGTTTCTCTGACACTAAATTTACTGACGATTTTCTCTGACACTAAATATGATGACGGTTTTCTGACACTAAATTTGATGACGGTTTCTCTGACACTAAATTTACTGACGATTTTCTCTGACACTACATTTTTTTGACACAATCTCTGACACTAAATTTGATGACACTATTTCTGACACTAAATTTGATGACACTATTTCTGACACTAAATTTGATGACACCATTTCTGACACTAAATTTACTGACGCCTTCTCTGAAAGAAAGTTTGACAGAAATGGCTAAACTATGCAGACAATTATTATTTAATAATTTTATTGATTCGATTGGAAATTTCACCTCTATCAGCTCTATGCGCTTGGCATAAAATCCCTACAAAAAGAGATAGAAAATCCTATTTGAGGTGTGAAGAATTAGTTTTATAAGCTAAGTCGGGGGCATTAGTATCAAGGAGTAGCTGAAATGCTGACTCACATTTTTCTCTTTCAGTTCTATAGAGAGGCCAGTTTTTCCGCAATTTGCAATTAGCCAAATTATTTTCTGACAAGAAATTGAGTCGAAAGAGATTTCCTTTCCTTTCATCATCTTTCTGAAAAGCTTTTCCGTCTTACCTGTTGAGCTGATTGGAAATAGCCGCGCCTTCTGCAATATATTTGAATATTTGAATATTTTTGCTGCCTCATGTCCTTTTGTTGCATTTCTAATCGTTGCCATGCGGTTTATTACCGTTGCTATATGGTTTCTTACTGTTGCTATATGGTTTCTTACTGTTGCTATATGGTTTCTTACTGTTGCTATGCGGTTTATTACCGTTGCTATATGGTTTCTTACTGTTGCTATGCGGTTTCTTATCGTTGCTATGCGGTTTCTTACTGTTGCTATACAGTTTCTTACTGTTGCTATGCGGTTTCTTACTGTTGCTATGCGGTTTCTTACCGCTGCTATATGGTTTCTTACCGTTGTTCTGTGGTTTCTTACTGTTGCTATGCGGTTTCTTACTGTTGCTATGCGGTTTCTTACCGTTGCTATATGGTTTCTTACTGTTGCTATGCGGTTTCTTACTGTTCCTATGCGGTTTCTTACCGCTGCTATACGGTTTCTTACCGTTGTTCTATGGTTTCTTACTGTTGCTATGCGGTTTCTTACTGTTGCTATGCGGTTTCTTACTGTTCCTATGCGGTTTCTTACCGTTGCTATACACGATTTCTAACCGTTGCTAGACTGTTTCTAACCATTGCTATGCGCTTATATCTGCTACTATGTATAGTACTTAACCCCAACTATGAGTTCAAACCGAGACTATGCGGGTTTTTTTACCGTTGCAACTTATAAACTCCAAATTCCTTCTTATCTAACGTGACTAGAATTAATTTCATTAAAAATTAATTGAGCATCTCGTTAACCTTTCTGCCTAGCCTTTGTGTCTTGTCAGCTTCGACTAGAACGAGAACCCCGGCAAACGGAATTGAGACTGCCGCGGGAGGAAAAAGGTGAACCTATTAACCAAAATCGATCTCACGGATGTGCTCACACTGGGAAAAATTCCTGGTTCAGGATGCGGATTAGAAGGCCACCCCCGCACTTCAGAGCACCCCATCTGTCCCATCGGGCTCGAGCTCAACTCTCTACTGCCTACTCTGCTCAAATTTATTCCTAGCCCGACATTTCTTTAAAGCTGTTTTACAAGCAGAGAAGGGGAGAGGGGGAGAGGGAGAGAGGGGAAGGGAGAGAGGGAGAGGGGAGAGAGGGAGAGGGGGAGAGAGTGAGAGAGGGGAAGGGAGAGAGGGAGAGAGAAGGGAGGGAGAGGGAGAGAGGGGAAGGGAGAGAGGGAGAGAGAAGGGAGGGAGAGGGAGAGAGGGGAAGGGAGAGAGGGAGAGAGAAGTGAGGGAGAGGGAGAGAGGGAGACCATGAAGAGAGAGAGTCATTAAAGCACAGAGGAACAACTAAACAGAGATGGACAGAGGGCAAAGTGTTACATAAATTTGCGCTACAAACCCAAGCAGCCCTGCACTAACGGGTCGCACGGTTTTAATCTAAAAAGTTTAATCTAGAAAGTCTCAGCACAACAAGCCTCAAAGAAGATTAGGCTTCGAACACAGGGGATAAGGTGGTTCTAAGCGATGCATTTTACTTCATCAATAGGCAACCAGCAGCTTGCAGTACTGTGAGTTCTTTTATCCCTAGGGGAAATTCTTCCCTAGCTGCTCAGCAGGGAGGCGAAATGGCGAACTTCTCTGTTGCTATGCTCTCCGCCTTGGAGTTATTTTTGCAATTTTCGACCGTCCATCCGACTGATAAAACTATGATTAAAGATATGAAGTATGGATCTCCTTGGTGTGCTCTATGAATACTAAATATTTATTAATAATCTGACTAGGTCTGTGCAGGTCTGCACTCTATGGGGCTGCCAACCTACCCCAGTATCTACCCGTCAGTCTGCTCCGCTGTCTGCGAGATTCACAATTTACTCAACTATCCACCACAACTATCCACCACAACTATCCACCACATCCACCAAACTACTTACCGAGTTATCTACCAAACCACCTACCGAGCTATCTACTAAACTACCTACCGAACTATCTACCGAGATAGCTACCAAGATTTCTACCAAACTACCTACCGAACTACCTACCGAACTATTTACCAAACTACCTATCGAACTATCTACCGAGATAGCTACCAAGATATCTACCAAACTACCTAACGAACTATCTACCGAGATAGCTACCAAGATATCTACCGAACTATCTACCGAGATAGCTACCAAGATATCTACCAAACTACCTACCGAACTACCTACCGAACTATTTACCAAACTACCTATCGAACTATCTACCGAGATAGCTACCAAGATATCTACCAAACTACCTACCGAACTACCTACCGAACTATTTACCAAACTACCTATCGAACTATCTACCGAGATAGCTACCAAGATATCTACCAAACTACCTAACGAACTATCTACCGAGATAGCTACCAAGATATCTACCAAACTACCTACCGAACTACCTACCGAACTATTTACCAAACTACCTACCGAACTATCTACCGAGATAGCTACCAAGATATCTACCAAACTACCTACCGAACTACCTACCGAACTATTTACCAAACTACCTACCGAACTATCTACCGAGATAGCTACCAAGATATCTACCAAACTACCTAACGAACTATCTACCGAGATAGCTACCAAGATATCTACCAAACTACCTACCAAACTACCTACCGAACTATCTACCGAACTATCTACCGATCTGTCTACCAAACTAACTACCGAGCTATCTACCGAGATATCTACCAAGATATCTACCGAACTACCTACCAAACTATCTACCGATCTGTCTACCAAACTAACTACCGAGCTATCTACCGAGATATCTACCAAGATATCTACCGAACTACCTACCAAACTATCTACCGATCTGTCTACCAAACTAACTACCGAGCTATCTACCGAGATATCTACCAAGATATCTACCGAACTACCTACCAAACTATCTACCGATCTGTCTACCAAACTAACTACCGAGCTATCTACCGAGATATCTACCAAGATATCTACCGAACTACCTACCAAACTATCTACCGATCTGTCTACCAAACTAACTACCGAGCTATCTACCGAGATATCTACCGAGCTATCTACCGAGATATCTACCGAACTATCTACCCAGCTGTCAACCAAGATATTTTCCGAGTTACTTGCATCCACCGGTAACCAGACGATAACCCCATGCTCTTCTCTCGTTAGTGACTAATTACCTCTTAGCTACCAGAAATTTCTCATCTGTTTCAGTACGCAGTAAAACAACAGCTAATCCAGCTTGGCCAATTACAAAGCACTCAGAGCAGCCATCAACAATGGTTGAAGACCTCATTCTACCAGTATAGTTGCTATAGCGAATTTAGCAACCCGCCAATTTCCTATCGCTTGACAATTCACATCTGGCTGAAGCTGCCTCGTCTCTCTGCCTCTCCCCCCTCCACTGCTCCCTCCCTCTCTCCCCAGCAAATCCCGTCGGGCAGATGAAGCTGCATCAACCCCCATACTCCCCAGCCTCCCTTAACTGTGAGGAGAGGATGCGGGAAGCGACGCCAGTCGACAGAGACAGAAATTCGTGTCGTTGACGAGGGTACGGTAGCTGCAGATTTAATTCTCTTTTTTTAAATTTCTTTTAATAAAATAGTCATTTTTTCTGTACAAAAACATGGGACTCTAGCTGCCAACTGAGATGGCAGACGCTGACAACAGAGTTATCCTGAATGTCGGCGGCATCCGGCATGAGACCTACAAAGCGACGCTGAAAAAGATCCCAGCAACCAGGCTGTCGCGGCTGACCGAGGCTCTGGCTAACTACGATCCAATACTGAACGAATATTTTTTCGACCGACATCCCGGAGTGTTCGCCCAGATACTCAACTATTACCGCTCCGGGAAGCTGCACTACCCTACGGATGTCTGCGGCCCGCTGTTCGAAGAGGAACTCGAATTTTGGGGACTGGATAGCAACCAGGCGAGTTTTCTTTGGTTAGACAATTTCACTTCCTTGTTGGCGCCTCTCACACCCAATTTGGCGCCTCTCACACCCAATTTGGCGCCTCTCACTCCCAATATGGCGCATCTCACACCCAATATGGCGCCTCTCACTCCCAAAGTGGCGCCTCTCACTCCCAATATGGCGCCTCTCACACCCAATTTGGCGCCTCTCACACCCAATTTGGCGCAGCTCACACCCAATATGGCGCCTCTCACACCCAATATGGCGCCTCTCACACACAATATGGCGCCTCTCACTCCCAATATGGCGCCTCTCACTCCCAATATGGCGCATCTCACACCCAATATGGCGCCTCTCACTCCCAAAGTGGCGCCTCTCACTCCCAATATGGCGCCTCTCACTCCCAATATAACGCCTCTCACTCCCAATATGGCGCCTCTCACTCCCAATGTGGCGCCTCTCACTCCCAATATGGCGCCTCTCACTCCCAATATGGCGCCTCTCACTCCCAATATGGCGCCTCTCACTCCCAATGTGGCGCCTCTCACTCCCAATATGGCGCCTCTCACTCCCAATATGGCGCCTCTCGCTCCCAATATGGCGCCTCTCACACCCAATTCAACGCCTCTCACACCCATTTCAACACCTCTCACACCCAATATGGCGCATCTCACACCCAATATGGCGCCTCTCACACCCAATATGGCGCCTCTCACACCCAATTCAACGCCTCTCATGCCACGAAAAAGCCGAAGAATGTTGAGGTTATGTTGTGTTGAGGCAAAAGTGAAGACGGCGATTTAAAGAGGCAGAACAGAAAGTGGCAAACTGCAGCTATTCGGTTGTCAAAACAAAGTCGCACAAAAACTGAACACCCCCCATGTCGCGGTCAAGTTATAGAAAAGCCTCTTAATGACTTTAAGTCAAAGATTTTAGCTGATGACAACTCGAAATGGCCCTAATGAATTTTGCTTTATTTTAGCAGTGAAATCCTATGAATTTGATCTTGTACCAGCTTTCGTGTCTTTCATCTTGATAAGAAGCTCGAAATACTTTTAGATCAGGTCTTGAAAACCTTTAAGATTGAGGTTAACGCTTCGCATAACTTTGACAAGACCTACTCGGGCTGCTTATAGATTAGCAATCCATTCTATAGATTAGCAATCCATTCTATAGATTAGCAATCCAGTCTACAGATTAGCAATCCAGTCTATAGATAAGCAATCCATTACATAGATAAGCAATCCATTGCATAGATTAGCAATCCAACCTTAAGATTAGCAATTCATTGCATAGATTAGCAATCCAACCTTAAGATTAGCAATTCATTGCATAGATTAGCAATCCATTGCATAGATTAGCAATCCATTGCATAGATTAGCAATCCAACCTTAAGATTAGCAATTCATTTCATAGATTAGCAATCCATTGCATAGATTAGCAATCCATTGCATAGATTAGCAATCCATTGCATAGATTAGCAATCCATTCTATAGATTAGCAATCCAGCGTATAGATTAGCAATCCAGTGTATAGATTAGCAATCCAGTCTATAGATTAGCAATCCATTCTATAGATTAGCAATCCATTCTATAGATTAGCAATCCAGTCTATAGATTAGCAATCCATTCTATAGATAAGCAATCTAGTCTATAGATTAGCTATTCATGGTATAGATTAGCAATCCACTGCATATATTAGCCTTCCATTGTACAGACTAGCAATCCATTGCATAGATTAACAGTCCATTGCATAGATTAGCAATCCATTGCATAGATTAGCAATCCATTGCATAGATTAGCAATCCATTACATAGATAAGCAATCCAACCTTAAGATTAGCAATTCATTTCATAGATTAGCAATCCATTGCATAGATTAGCAATCCATTGCATAGATTAGCAATCCATTGCATAGATTAGCAATCCACTGCATATATTAGCCTTCCATTGCACAGACTAGCAATCCATTGCATAGATTAGCAATCCATTGCATAGATTAGCAATCCATTGCATAGATTAGCAATCCATTGCATAGATTAGCAATCCATTGCATAGATTAGCAATCCACTGCATATATTAGCCTTCCATTGCACAGACTAGCAATCCATTACATAGATTAGCAATCCATTGCATAGATTAGAAATCCATTGCATAGATTAGCAATCCATTGCATAGATTAGCAATCCATTGCATAGATAAGCAATCCATTACATAGATTAGCAATTAATTTCATAGATTACAAATTCATTTGATAGATTAGCAATCCATTGTATTCCCGCATCGGGTAGAATCCTCAATGGAGCATAGCATTGAGTACTTTAAGACTGGCTGTCACCTTTCAATTGAACCCAATCAGCGCAGTGCAGCTTCGGCTTTTATAACGGACTGATTTTGAATGCCATTTGACTGACATGGGTAAACAATGGCTCTGAGGAATGCAGGAGATTGGCATGCTTCCATGTCACAATGGACCTAAGCAGAAAGCAAGATTTAAGAGAAAGAGAAATTTTCGTTAAGAGAAATATCGTCTCGAATAAATGGAAGATAAATTCACAGAACAAATTTCTATATAGAATAGGAAAAGCTGCTCAAAGCACAGGAGAGTACATGAGGATTAAAAAATTTTCCGCTTTAGTTAAGGTTAGACAGAGAAAGAGACAAAGTGAGTCTCCGGGTCTGGGATGATGCTACAAGAGCACGAATGACTGCTCTCAAAACTGATGCCGCATCCAGAATGGTTTTGGATTACGAGCGTACTGTGCCTCCCTGTCCTAATGATGGCCGCGGATTTCACTTGTCTGTAGCTTTGAGTATGCGATGGGCCATGTAGGGTGGGGGGGGGGGAGCTACCACCCCCTCCCCCTATGCAGGTGCATGACTTAAGACCCTTCGAACTATGCTCGAAAGGTCTCAGTTGTCATCGCCATCTCTTCGCTCCCCTCCACTCTACCCTCCTTCTGTCTTCCTTCCCTCCACACCGTCTTCTCCCCTCAGTCCCTCTTCCCATTTCCCTTCCTTTTAGTAGTAGAACGTCTTCCACGAGACCGTAAAGCTGCAGGCCTTTCAATCCTCCCCACCTCTCTGGGGGCATGGGGGATGACACAGGCAGAGATGGCAATTGACTCCCCAGTTGCAGTACAGCTCTACACCTGCCCGTAGCTATTAACCATTAAGAGCCCTGGGAAGTACAGGTGTTGTATCCTTTGCCTTTAGTTAACAGGTAAATTACAGGCGCTACGAAGTCAGTTGCGGGCATAGTGACCAGCCTGAAATTAGCAATTATCATGCTCGCTTAGTAGAGCGTCTAAAAATAGATCGCAGCTTCCTTCCCCATCAACAGCTGTGCAGTAAAATCACTTGGTTAGAACTGGCTGACTAATTGATTGATTGATTGATTGATTGCTTGATTGATCGCTCCGCCGCGGGGTCCGAGATGTCCATATACATAACAGAAACTGCTAAATAGTCTAAACTTTCCCGTAAATTAGAACTTTGAAGGTCAGAAATGCTGTGCTTGATTTCAAACAGGTCAATTCACTTTTGATCCACGACTCTTGTCTCATCCCACATTCATTCGAGGCTTGAATTGTGTGAACAAAAATTGGCCCAGGTGGGGGTTGTCTTTGAGGCTGACACCAATGAGGACCAGCTCCCAAGGCACAGAAAGTGTAACCTGCCTGACGATTAGAAAGTCAGGGCCGCTGTCAGGCGAGTGCCAGTCAGAGCTGGATGTTGGACAATGTCTGTGTCCAGAGATCAGCCCTCCTGCAAATGTGTATCTTTTCTAATCCGCATGGTCTCAAATTAGTATAGAGCCTACTCAGGAAAGATTAGACCCAGCTTTACTTTTCTGTGAGAAAATAAATTTCGGCTGGTACTCGTTGCCCATAGCAACGGATCAAGATGCGAGAAAAAACAGCTTGAATTAAAAGAACGCACCATTGGCAGAGTAGAGTCCTCCTCCATCTCTCTCTTCATTCCTCTTCCACTCTCTCAGTTTGCCCAATCTTTGCAGAACCGCGGAGCTGGCGAATTCCGCGGTTATGAGTGGTTTTCTAGGAAAATTAGTATATAGGATTCAACTACAAATTTCTGTGCTCGGTAAATTTGCTTTGCAATCAATTTTATACTTTTGCAGATTGTAATGTCCCGTTTGAGAGGATTAGCAGTTTCTAACTTTATAATATTGGTTTTGAGCAGCTCCGGGCAGCAGCCAATAGGCATAGCAACTAACTGGGCCATAGAAACCAACACGCGTAGCAACCAACTCCCATAGCAACTGGTATAGCAACCAGTTGACATAGCAATCAAATCACATAGCAACCAACTGGCATGGCAACCGAATAGCATAGCAACCAAATCGCATCGCAACCAAATCGCATGGCAACCAAGTAGCATAGCAACCAACTCGCATAGCAACCAACTCGCATAGCAACCAACTCGCATAGCAACCAACTCGCATAGCAACCAACTCGCATAGCAACCAACTCGCATAGCAACCAACTCGCATAGCAACCAACTCGCATAGCAACCAACTCGCATAGCAACCAACTCGCATAGCAACCAACTCGCATAGCAACCAACTAGCGTAGCGACCAACTCGCATAGCAACCAACTAGCGTAGCGACCAACTCGCATAGCAACCAACTCGCATAGCAACCAACTAGCGTAGCGACCAACTCGCATAGCAACCAACTAGCGTAGCGACCAACTCGCGTAGCAACCAACTCGCATAGCAACCAACTCGCATAGCAACCAACTCGCATAGCAACCAACTCGCATAGCAACCAACTCGTATAGCAACCAACTCGCATAGCAACCAACTCGCATAGCAACCAACTCGCATAGCAACCAACTCGCATAGCAACCAACTCGCATAGCAACCAACTCGCAGTACGGTCACTTTCACTTCTTTCTCTCAACGTCCCTTCGCAGCCACTTCTGCAGTCCATTCACGCGCTAGTTGCTACCCGAAAGACTGCCACTGCCGGGCAAAAAGTGCTTAATTCCGAAACTTGAAAATCACTTCTCCCACCTCCCCTATAGCTATTCGAGTTCGATTCGGCCTTCTCTACTCAACTATGAGGAAGCGAATCAGGATCTGGTGTAGGCAGTATTTGAGCTGATATCCTTCTTGATCTCCATCCCCAGGTCAGAGTGGCGCGAAGCGAAGTGGACGGAGGGGGCGCAGCTGAAGAAGGGGCTCAGGGCTCAGCTGGGGGGGATTTTATAAGGACTCTCACGAACCCATTTCTATCCCCCTCTCTCTCACTCTGGGTGGCGCGAACTTTGTTGCTATAGGGTAAGTTTTGCCCCATCTCCCAACTAGCCTTCGTCTGAGCAGCCTGAGCGCTCCATTGAATCCAGAATTAATTGACTTTTTTTTCAAAACTCAACTCATATGGTGCGGCTGACTGGGCCGCGCATAGGTCCGGCCTTTTATTTACGGCTATTTCAGTCTGTAGCTAGCCTGTATCTAGCCTGTATCTAGCCTGTATCCAGCCTGTATCTAGCCTGTATCTAGCCTGTATCCAGCCTGTATCTAGTCTTGTATCTAGCCTGTATCTAGCCTGTATCTAGCCTGTATCTAGCCTGTATCTAGCCTGTATCCAGCCTGTATCCAGCCTGTATCTAGCCTGTATCAAGCCTGTATCCAGCCTGTATCTAGTCTGTATCTAGCCTGTATCTAGCCTGTATCTAGCTTGTATCTAGCCTGTATCTAGCCTGTATCTAGCCTGTAACTAGCCTGTATCTAGCCTGTAACTAGCCTGTATCCAGCCTGTATCTAGTCTGTATCTAGCCTGTATCAAGCCTGTATCCAGCCTGTATCTAGTCTGTATCTAGCCTGTATCTAGCCTGTATCTAGTCTGTATCTAGCCTGTATCCAGCCTGTATCTAGCCTGTATCCAGCCTGTATCTAGCCTGTATCCAGCCTGTATCTAGCCTGTATCCAGCCTGTATCTAGCCTGTATCTAGCCTGTATCTAGCCTGTATCTAGCCTGTATCTAGCCTGTATCTAGTCTGTATCTAGCCTGTATCAAGCCTGTATCCAGCCTGTATCAAGCCTGTATCCAGCCTGTATCTAGTCTGTATCTAGCCTGTATCTAGCCTGTATCTAGCTTGTATCTAGCCTGTATCTAGCCTGTATCTAGCCTGTAACTAGCCTGTATCCAGCCTGTAACTAGCCTGTATCCAGCCTGTATCTAGTCTGTATCTAGCCTGTATCAAGCCTGTATCCAGCCTGTATCTAGTCTGTATCTAGCCTGTAACTAGCCTGTATCTAGCCTGTATCTAGCCTGTATCCAGCCTGTATCTAGCCTGTATCCAGCCTGTATCTAGCCTGTATCAAGCCTGTATCCAGCCTGTATCTAGTCTGTATCTAGCCTGTATCTAGCCTGTATCTAGCCTGTATCTAGCCTGTAACTAGCCTGTATCCAGCCTGTAACTAGCCTGTATCTAGCCTGTATCTAGTCTGTATCTAGCCTGTATCTAGTCTGTATCTAGCCTGTATCTAGTCTGTATCTAGCCTGTATCTAGTCTGTATGAGGCTACATCGTATTAAGGCTTTTCCTCCCTTTTTTATCTAATAATCGTGAAAAGGACTTATGGCGCATCCGATAATTAATTAAGGCAAATTTCGTTTTGACCGCTGCCTATAGAAGATGTGAAAAAGGATTTTTAAGACAATTTTTTATCGCTAGCAATTAATCTCAGTGTCCATCATCAGACATCCATTGAAGTGTTAAAGCTGCTCTATTCCGAAAAGCAATTAACCTCCCTGAGGGAGTGACAGAGACTACAGCCTGGGCAGAAAATTCAATTTCCTGAGCTGGCCACAAATGCAATACACGGGTTTTAATAGAATAGGCACATACTCAGGTCGTTTATCAATTTCGACATCAATTCAAAATTGGCCCTCTGAAAACCGTATCTACTATCTACTATCTATCTATCTATCTATCTATCTATCTATCTATCTATCTATCTATCTATCTATCTATCTATCTATCTATCTATCTATCTATCTATCTATCTATCTATCTATCTATCTATCTATCTATCTATCTATCTATCTATCTATCTATCTATCTATCTATCTATCTATCTATCTATCTATCTATCTATCTATCTATCTATCTATCTATCTATCTATCTATCTATCTATCTATCTATCTATCTATCTATCTATCTATCTATCTATCTATCTATCTATCTATCTATCTATCTATCTATCTATCTATCTATCTATCTATCTATCTATCTATCTATCTATCTATCTATCTATCTATCTATCTATCTATCTATCTATCTATCTATCTATCTATCTATCTATCTATCTATCTATCTATCTATCTATCTATCTATCTATCTATCTATCTATCTATCTATCTATCTATCTATCTATCTATCTATCTATCTATCTATCTATCTATCTATCTATCTATCTATCTATCTATCTATCTATCTATCTATCTATCTATCTATCTATCTATCTATCTATCTATCTATCTATCTATCTATCTATCTATCTATCTATCTATCTATCTATCTATCTATCTATCTATCTATCTATCTATCTATCTATCTATCTATCTATCTATCTATCTATCTATCTATCTATCTATCTATCTATCTATCTATCTATCTATCTATCTATCTATCTATCTATCTATCTATCTATCTATCTATCTATCTATCTATCTATCTATCTATCTATCTATCTATCTATCTATCTATCTATCTATCTATCTATCTATCTATCTATCTATCTATCTATCTATCTATCTATCTATCTATCTATCTATCTATCTATCTATCTATCTATCTATCAGATTTGCAGACAATTTAGTGCAGCGAGTCCAGCAACAGCTTGTGTTTAATGTTTTCCTGTCACAAAATCATCCCATTGACGGTCAGCAATAATTATCGTATTAACGCCTCTGTAATTCCTTCCCAATCAATAATTAAAAACCTTTTTGCGTAGGAAATTCAGTTGACTTAACAGCTGATGCTGGGCTGAAACAATTGCCCAGGTCAATAAATGGCAAACATTTCCTGTTAGCAAAGCTGTATTAGATTACTAATTATATAATATGCATACACATTTTACGACATGTTTTCCCGTTAAACTGTCACTGCACATCTAGCTGCGCGAAACACACCCTGAAAGGAATTCTGGGATCTACACAGAATGCTGATGACTAAAACTGTGAATAATTTATCCCAAAATGCTTCTGTGGGATTTTGGCTGCTTAAGCTTTGGGTGATGAGAGACACAAAAAGGGATTCAAGATCCAGAGGATCGGACAGACATGGGAATCCCTGCGTCTGAGGGAGTTTTTTCCCTTCATCTATAATTCTCTATCTGCTTCTGTGGCGTCCGTTCTCTGGGGTTCTTCCCCCCCCCCCCCCTATCTTCTGCAGTTGCGATTCTCCACAAACAAATGCAGCTAGATCCACAAAAAATGCAGCTGATCCACAAACAATTACCAGCTAGATCCACAAACAATTACCTGCTAGATCCACAAAAAATGCAGCTAGATCCACAAACAATTACCAGCTAGATCCACAAACAATTACCAGTTAGATCCACAAACAAATGCAGCTAGATTCACAAACAAACACAGCTAGATCCACAAACAAATACAGCTAGATCCACAAACAAATACCAGCTAGATCCACAACCAAATACAGCTAGATCCACAAACAAATATCAGCTAGATCCACAAACAAATACAGCTAGATCCACAAACAAATACAGCTAGATCCACAAACAAATATCAGCTAGATCCACAAACAAATACAGCTAGATCCACAAACAAATACAGCTAGATCCACAAACAAATACCAGCTACATCCACAAACAAATATCAGCTACATCCACAGACAAATGCAGCTAGATCCACAAACAAATATCAGCTACATCCACAAACAAATACCAGCTACATCCACAAACAAATACCAGCTAGATCCACAAACAAATACCAGCTACATCCACAAACAAATACCAGCTAGATCCACAAACAAATACCAGCTACATCCACAAACAAATACCAGCTAGATCCACAAACATATATCAGCTACATCCACAGACAAATGCAGCTGGATCCACAAACAGAATCCAGGCTAGGAGAGAGAGAGAGACGAGAAAAGAGGAGATGAGAGATGATAGGAGAGGGGAGAAGAGAAATAAACATTTGGCGAGTCTGAGTTGTCCGAGCTGAATTTAAAGAGTCGGTTCTTTATAAGAAAATTATCACATACACAGCTCCAGCTTCAGCTTCAGCCTCATTCTCAGACTCAACAGTTTCATAGCTTGAGCCTCAATAGCCAATTCAAACTATACATCCTGAAGGGGGGGGGTTGGCTGTAGTTTGTTCCCGACAAACGGAACTCTCTTCCCCCCACACACGCACCTGCCCCGTTTAAGCTAAGCAGCTGTTGCAGCAGCCAAGGTAACACTCGCTGTATAGCCGTAGAAGGCCTCTCTAGAAGTGTTTTTTCCACTCCGGCTCCATCCTCTACACTGAAAAGCGTACGCATACGCTCTGGGTAAGAGGCAGTACAGCAGGTTGGCCCGCTAAAAATTCTATAATTCTTTTGTCTCGTCTGATGAATAGGCAGAACTGCAATTGCCGAGCTATTTTCATTATTGCCTCCCCCAGAGAACCGATGGGGAACAATGGGATTTTTTTATCGGCTTTACTCCCGGTGCGATGCAGTTGGAATTACTATGAAGAAAGAGCTTTTTATAGCTTTAGAGAGGCTATCAGTTCCTCAAGTATCCTGATCATTTACCTGTCTGTTAATCCATCTGAATCTTCATCTGTCTGTTAATCCACTTAGTTCCTGACCTTCATCTGCCTGTTAATTCACCTGGTTCTTGACCTTCATCTGCCTGTTAATTCACCTGGTTCTTGACCTTCACCTGTCTTTTAATCCACCTGGTTCTTGACCTTCACCTGTCTATTAATCCACCTGGTTCTTGACCTTCACCTGTCTATTAATCCACCTGGTTCTTGACCTTCATCTGTCTATTAATGCATCCACCTGCGTGGTTCTTGACCTTCATCTGTATGTTGATCCACCTTGTTCTTGTCCTTCATCTGTCTATTAATGCATCCACCTGCATGGTTCTTGACCTTCATCTGTATGTTGATCCACCTGGTTCTTGACCTTCACCTGTCTATTAATGCATCCACCTTCATGGTTCTTGACCTTCATCTGTCTGTTGATCTACCTGGTTCTTCACCACCTGTCTGTTAATCCACCTGCTCCTTCAACGCTGTCCGCAGGTGGAGCCGTGCTGCTGGATGACGTACACCTCCCACCGTGAGACCCAGGAGACGCTCACTATTCTGGACAGACTCGACCTGGACACCGACAAGCTCGCGGAAGAAGATCTCTACAAAAAGTTCGGCTTAGAAGAGAAATTCATTAACAACGAGTTGAACATCTGGCAGAGGTTGAAACCGAAGCTCTGGGCCCTGTTCGACGAGCCCTACTCCTCGGCCGCGGCAAAAATTGTCGCTGTAGTCTCAGTGTTCTTCATCGTGATCAGCATCCTGTCCTTCTGTTTGAAGACTTTTCCCGGCTTGCGAGTGCCGATCATTTCGAATGAGACGGTGGTGCTGGACCTGCTGGGCAATCAGTCCTTCGCCTTCTACAAGCACCGCAGCGAGCCCCATCAGGCGTTTTTCTTCGTCGAGTGCGTCTGCAACTCGTGGTTCACCTTCGAGATCGTCACCAGATTCGCCGTGACTCCAAGTAAGCTGGAGTTCCTAAAATCGCCAGTGAACATCATCGATTTTATTGCCACGCTGTCCTTCTATATGGACTTGGCCTTGAACAGCGCTCTGAATGCTGATGAGGCCAGCTATGAGGTGCTCGAGTTCTTCAGCATCATCCGCATCATGCGGCTGTTCAAGCTGACCAGGTGAGTGGGCTGGAGTTCGATTGATTCAATCCCAGATCCTCAGTTTCTGGGCCAGCCTCCCAGATCCTCAGTTGTTGGGCCAGCCTCCCAGATCCTCAGTTGCTGGGCCAGCCTACCAGATCGTCAGTTGCTGGGCCAGCCTCGCAGATTCCCAGTTGCTGGGCCAGCCTCGCAGATTCCCAGTTGCTGGGCCAGCCTCGCAGATTCTCAGTTTCCGGGCCAGCCTCCCAGATTCTCAGTTGCCGGGCCAGCCTCCCAGATCCTCAGGTGCAGGGCCAGCCTCCCTGATCCCCAGTTGCTGGGCCAGCCTCCCTGATCCCCTGTTGCTGGGCCAGCCTCCCAGAGTGTCAGTTGCTGGGCCAACTTCCCAGATTCTCAGCTGCTGCGCCAGCCTCCCAAATCCTCAGTTGCTGGGCCAGCTTCCCAGATTCTCAGCTGCTGCGCCAGCCTCCCTGATCCTCAGTTGCTGGGCCAGCCTCCCAGATCCTCAGTTTCTGGGCCAGCCTCCCAAATCCTCAGTTGCTGGGCCTCCCAGATCTGGAAAGTCAAGGTTAAACCTCAGTGATACAATTTGTAACAGCTGCCGCTCTGTCTGGCAGCGTGTGAGCTCTTTCGGATCAGTTGTACCAAAGCATACCGTGAGGTCTGGAGACTCGAAATTCCAGAGAGGAGAGAGAGAGAGAGAGAGAGAGAGAGAGAGAGAGAGAGAGAGAGAGAGAGAGAGAGAGAGAGAGAGAGAGAGAGAGCAGGGCTTGTGTGTTTAGTCTTTACTCCTCTGTCTTCTCCACAAGACGGGGCAAACGCGCACACACGGTTGGCTTGGGGTTGGTGCAGCCAGCCGGAGCAGAATGTGATTGGGGGGGGGCGGTGTTATTACTGGAATGGGACTCCGGGACTTGCGACCTACGGGAGCGGCTTGGCTAATGTCTCAGCTCGGGTTGCTAGCAGGGATCGCGGTATGTTGGGGAGCCTCCCTAATGCAGTTGGAAAATGTCAACTCGGTGTGCCGAGCGAATTGGCCAGCGAAGCGAATCTGCATCAAGATTCTGAGTTCGCGGCGCTGGGAGCAGAGAGGGTAAGAGAGTGAGAGAGTTGGGACACAGATATGGCCAAACAGCCTCGGCTAACCTTGATAAGTTTTGTGGGGCGGGCAGAGGAATTCCACGAGATGCCCCTGCATGCCTTGCTCTGACTAATGCCAGAATCTTGCATCTGATCTGTCGTGGTAATTGCAGTTATCAACCAAGTAACTCATACTTGAGCAATGATAGATTCCCGATAATTACCCTGCCGATTGGAGTTGTAGATATAATTTTTTCCTTCAAAAACTACTTTACGAACATATAATTAGTATGTATAATACTAATAATAATGACACTTCTTGCATTAGTGCGTCACCTGTTAGATAGGATAGTGTCACCTGTTAGATAGAATATTGTCACCTGTTAGATAGTATTGTGTCACCTGTTAGATAGTATTGTGTCACCTGTTAGATAGTATTGTGTCACCTGTTAGATAGTATTGGGTCACCTGTTAGACAGGATTGTGTCACCTGTTAGATAGTATTGTGTCACCTGTTAGATAGTATTGTGTCACCTGTTAGATAGGATTGCGTCACCTGTTAGACAGTATTGTATCACCTATTAGATAGTATTGTGTCACCTGTTAGATAGTATTTTAGTATATAGGATTGTGTCACCTGTTAGATAGTATTGTGTCACCTGTTAGATAGTATTGGGTCACCTGTTAGACAGGATTGTGTCACCTGTTGGATAGTATTGTGTCACCTGTTAGATAGTATTGTGTCACCTGTTAGATAGTATTGTGTCACCTGTTAGATAGGATTGCGTCACCTGTTAGATAGTATTGTGTCACCTGTTAGATAGTATTGTATCACCTGTTAGATAGTATTGTGTCATCTGTTCGATAGGAATGCAACCTGTTAGATAGGATTGTGTCACCTGTTAGAAAGGGATGTCACCTGTTAGACAGGATTATGTCACCTGTTCGATAGGAATGCAACCTGTTAGACAGGATTGTGTCACCTGTTAGATAGGATTGTGTCACCTGTTAGAAAGGGATGTCACCTGTTAGACAGGATTGTGTCACCTGTTAGACAGGATTGTGTCACCTGTTCGATAGGAATGCAACCTGTTAGATAGGATTGTGTAACCTGTTAGATAGGAATGTAACGTGTTACATAGGAATGTAACCTGTTAGATGGGAGTGTCACCTGTTAGATAAGAATGTCACCTGTTAGATAGGGTTGTGTCACCTGTTAGACAGGGATGCCACCTGCTAGAGTTAGCGTCATCCTGTCAGATTGTGGCATGTCAGCTTCATTTTATAAAAACATGCAGTACGACAAATCAGTCACAGATGCAAAACGCGTGACTGAATTATCAATTTCGCAGACACATCTCCGGCCTGAAGATCCTGATTCACACCTTTAAAGCCTCAGCCAAGGAGCTCCTGCTGCTAGTGTTCTTCCTAATAGTCTTCATCGTAGTGTTTGCTGCGCTGATCTACTATGCCGAGCGAATTCAGTACAATCCCGATAATTCCTTCGACTCCATCCCAATTGGTCTTTGGTGGGCCATTGTTACCATGACAACCGTCGGATATGGAGATATGACGCCCAAAACTTATGCAGGTGAGTCACTTATTCAATCATGCATTGAAAAATGTATTCTGTCAATTGATGTAGGACCCATTCTTCAGTTGCTATGCCGTTCCAGCCTCCCAGATCCTCAGTTGCTGGGCCAGCCTCCCAGATCCTCAGTTGCTGGGCCAGCCTCCCAGATCCTCAGTTGCTGGGCCAGCCTCCCAGATCCCCAGTTGCTTGGCCAGCCTCCCAGATCCTCAGTTGCTGGGCCAGCCTCCCAGATCCCCAGTTGCTGGGCCAGCTTCCCAGAATGTCAGTTGCTGGGCCAGCCTCCCAGATCCCCAGTTGCTGGGCCAGCTTCCCAGAATGTCAGTTGCTGGGCCAGCCTCCCAGTTCCTTAGTTGCTGGGCCAGCCTCCCAGATCCTCAGTTGCTGGGCCAGCCTCCCAGCATGTCAGTTGCTGGGCCAGCCTCCCAGATCCCCAGTTCTACTTTGTCAGTTGTCAGTTGTTTTCAGTTGTTAGTTGTCAATAAAATGCTTGAAAGGTCTCTTACTCGTAAAAGTAGTTTAGGTTCTTGACGCGGTGCTTTTTTGTAATCGCATTACTACTACTACTACTACGGGACTCATACAAAATATTAAAATAGAAAACATGACACACACAAAGTTGCTTTCAGAATCAGCTTTCAAAAGTGGGTTTTTTCAACTACGTGCTCAGAAATACCTTCCTTACAGATCATAAAAGAGAATAAATTCTGCCTGAAGTTAGGAAGATGAGGCTGGTTTCAGTTGTTTTAAAGAACTGAATTTTCTGAGTCCGAAACGCACTCCAAAAGAACGCACAGCGCTGAATTGGGTTTGCCATAGACAAATAATAATCAGATATCTATAGAGAATACTGAATGCGCTAGCGTAACAACAAATATATACAGGCACGTTTCTTACCATCATGCAGCTCATTTCTTAGAAATCGTTTTCGTTTAAGAACCCCTCAGGAGGTTATCCATGCACATGAAACAGAATCTTACACGCACACCTTTTTAGCAGAAAAAGAAACTATTAAATAAGCAACTATAGAATCCCTAAGGAATGAAAAAGAAGCTCTAAGACCTAAGCTCTTAGGTAGCCGTTGGGCGCAAATATCCCAACAGTTTGCCATGCATGCAATGTGAATTAATGAAGCGAGCATTCGCTAACGAGAGAGATGGACTGTATGGGATAAAACAGAGTGTAGGATAGTACGGTAGGAAAAAATGACTTTGCTCGCCCAGATACACATGGCCCGAGGGTAGTGTGACTCCGTGCCACCCTGGCCGTATCGACCAAGTTAGGATAGTCTCTGATATTCCATTAACTCTCTACTAGAGCAACCCGTGATAGACTGGAAAACTATCCTTGTCTAATGAAAACTTCGATTTTCACGTGGATATAGTTGGTTATAACTACAAACAGGCGCGTCGCCACCGGGGGGGGGGGACAAGGGGGACATGCCAATGCTTTGTCCCCCCCACCCCACCTTGTGACCCGTTATGGAAATCAATAATGTTGCTGCAGGGCGACAATAGTGCCTGCGGCGCTAAAATGAGTGACTGCGGCGCTAAAATGAGTGACTGCGGCGCTAAAATGAGTGCCTGCGGCGCTAAAATGAGTGCCTGCGGTGCTAAAATGAGTGACTGCGGCGCTAAAATGAGTGACTGCGGCGCTAAAATGAGTGCCCGCGGCGCTAAAATGAGTGCCTGCGGCGCTAAAATGAGTGACTGCGGCGCTAAAATGAGTGCCTGCGGCGCTAAAATGAGTGCCTGCGGCGCTAAAATGAGTGACTGCGGCGCTAAAATGAGTGCCTGCGGCGCCAAAATGAGTGCCTGCGGCGCTAAAATGAGTGCCTGCGGCGCCAAAATGAGTGCCTGCGGCGCTAAAATGAGTGACTGCGGCGCTAAAATGAGTGCCTGCGGTGCCAAAATGAGTGCCTGCGGCGCTAAAATGAGTGACTGCGGCGCTAAAATGAGTGCCTACGGCGCTAAAATGAGTGCCTGCGGCGCTAAAATGAGTGCCTGCGGCGCTAAAATGAGTGCCTGCGGCGCTAAAATGAGTGACTGCGGCGCTAAAATGAGTGCCTGCGGCGCTAAAATGAGTGCCTGCGGCGCTAAAATGAGTGACTGCGGCGCTAAAATGAGTGCCTGCGGCGCTAAAATGAGTGCTTGCGGCGCCAAAATGAGTGCCTGCGGCGCTAAAATGAGTGCCTGCGGCGCTAAAATGAGTGACTGCGGCGCTAAAATGAGTGGCTGCGGCGTCAAAATGAGTGCCTGCGGCGCTAAAATGAGTGACTGCGGCGCTAAAATGAGTGCCTGCGGCGCTAAAATGAGTGCCCGCGGCGCCAAAATGAGTGCCTGCGGCGCTAAAATGAGTGGCTGCGGCGTCAAAATGAGTGCCTGCGGCGCCAAAATGAGTGACTGCGGCGCCAAAATAAGTGACTGCGGCGCTAAAATGAGTGCCTGCGGCGCTAAAATGAGTGCCTGCGGCGTCAAAATGAGTGCCTGCGGCGCCAAAATGAGTGACTGCGGCGCTAAAATGAGTGCCTGCGGCGCTAAAATAAGTGCCTGCGGCGCTAAAATGAGTGCCTGCGACCCTAAAATGAGTGCCTGCGGCGCTAAAATGAGTGCCTGCGGCGCTAAAATGAGTGCCTGCGGCGCTAAAATGAGTGGCTGCGGCACTAAAATGAGTGCCTGCGGCGCTAAAATGAGTGCCTGCGGCGCTAAAATGAGTGCCTGCGGCGCTAAAATGAGTGCCTGCGGCGCTAAAATGAGTGCCTGCGGCGCTAAAATGAGTGACTGCGGCGCTAAAATGAGTGCCTGCGGCGCTAAAATGAGTGCCTGCGGCGCTAAAATGAGTGCCCGCGGCGCTAAAATGAGTGCCTGCGGCGCCAAAATGAGTGCCTGCGGCGCTAAAATGAGTGCCTGCGGCGCTAAAATGAGCGCTGACAACGCGATTCTCAAAATAATGGAAATGTAGGAATCTAGTCATGTACATGTTTATGTTGAATTCTTGGTTTTGTCCCCCCGCACCATAAAATCCATGGCGACGCCCCTGACTACAATAGCTGAATATTCAGTAATTCAACAAAGCTGTTTCTGTAGATGAAAGTAGTCTTACACAAATCCAGTTTGGAACTGAAATGGGAACGGACAGCTGCATGTCCGCTGGGAATTCAAAAGACTACTATGCTGATGAAATAATGTAGCGTTTGCTTTGTACAATGGCCGCAGCTAAAACAAGTGTCTTTCACTCGAAACTAATTTGCATTGCTGCTCTCAAAGAGACGAGAAGAACAGTCAAACAAATATTGAAAGGCAAGATGCATTTAGAACACAGGGTGGTTGAGCCACCTAAGTTGGAAATTTTTAGAAGACAGGTTTTACCGGAAAAAATACATTGCGGAGAACAGAGGTTTTCATTTTTTCAACGCCAAAATTGTAATTGCTGCTTTTGATGGGAGGCAGACCCAATGTTCATCTTCTGATATGATATGACTTGCCTTTGTAAAAGTTCTATTGTCCTAATTTGTAGAGCTTTTCGTTTAGAAAATTAGGATTCTATATTACTCGTAATTTTGTATCCTACGTACCAGCTTATATACATGTCCTGTGCCTAAAAGTCGTTAAAATGGACGACGTAGAATGAAAACCTTGGGTCTGCCTCCTGTCAAGGAGGGGAAGTAGTCCTTGGGTTCAGCCCGCCCAAGTTAGTCTCTTCTCTCCCCATTCCAACTCATGATGAAGCTTTGTAAATACACGATCGGGTGTTGATTGACACTGGCACTGCTAAGCGTTCATCTCGACTTTTTTACGTTGGAAATATTTAGATGCTCATAAATCACTTGAAAAATATACTCAGGAATGCTTGTCGGAGCACTGTGCGCACTGACTGGAGTGCTTACCATCGCCCTGCCGGTGCCAGTGATCGTGTCCAACTTCTCAATGTTCTACTCGCACACTCAAGCGCGCAGTAAGCTGCCAAAGAAACGCCGCCGAGTGCTACCAGTTGAAGCCGTCAGGCCGAAGGCACCGACTGCGACTCTGGGACCGCCTGGTAGCGGGGCGAAGAGCGCGGGCGGCGGCAGCGGCGGCGGCGGCTCGTCCAGTCACGTCGGCGGCCGAAGAACCAACGCTGACAAAGTCGTTGGCGGCGGTGGAATGGGCAGCACCGTGTTGGAGTCGAAATTAAACCGGTTCGGTAAGCAACTTAATTGCTGTTGAATTAGTTCCAACAGCAACAGATATGTCTTCAATGCTTCGCATAGTTCAGAACTCTTTGTTAGAGCCTAAAAGACATCTTTGTGTGCCTGCATAATGCTATAGTATAAACAGTTTCGTTTGCTGAAAAGTGCATCAAAACCCAAGAATCACTGAGCTAGCAGGATATATAATGGTAGAACGTTGGCATACGTCATACGTATCATCACGGTGACCTATTATAGTTTCAATGACAACAGGGGCGTATCATCTTAGTTCTCGAGTAGTTCGATTTCACATATAATTCTGATCTTACTTAAAAGTACATCCGCACCCACGCATCATCGCCGGGTCAGATAGATAATATATCCAAAACATCAGTTAGCTAGCAGGAAGCTGCGCCATTGCGGCGGCGCATTTACCAAATCATAATTTTCAAGCGGTTTCCATTGGTACATTTTGATGACTGCATTAGTCATTCTGTATATACTGTAGAGGATCTAGAAGTTAAATTTAGTCAATGCCAAAATGTGCATTGCACAGGTAAAATCGCGACCTCTATGCCTATAAATACTAGCGTTTTAAATGAAGCTTGTCAAAGGTTGGGTTGCATTAGAACAAAAAAAGTTTTAGAGGGACCTTAGCGGGACAGAGGTTACACATTGAAGCCCAAAGCTAGATATACGGGATTATTATGCACTGGATTTTCCGTTTGCGTCCTTACTCTACTTATCGTCAAGAATTTCACTGTTTGGCTTTTAGGATACAAAAACAATTAAAGAACTGAAAGGAAATCGTTTCAGACTTTGTACAATAATTATTATTTATCAATTCTTTAAAAAATCACACTGAATCAAAGAATGCACACTAACGGGTGTCCCAAAAAGCATAAAATTAGGGGCTGTCAATTTTCAAACACAAGTTCTTGCTGGTGTCAGTATGAGCAGAATGACATATCAATTGTATACATACTGTAGGTTACTAAGGTTAAAAGGAAACATCCGTAAATTTTATCTGTCGCAAATTCCATTGGATTCAAGCCTTGGCTACAGAAAAAAGCTGTTTCAAACAGACAGATGAGAACTATACAGAGGGCAGTCTTTTTCCGTTTTAGGATAAGCTTTATTATTGGGACGCCTCATCCCAATACACTGTAGTATCTAATCTCAGATGTATCCAATGCCTAGGTCACTTTTTGTAGGTTGTTTACGGAAGTTGAACCTGATCTGTATTTTAATTCTGTTGAAACCAATGAGACCATCTCAGCTTGTTGCGATGCAGCCGTTTAGCTACTTCTCAGCGCAAAATATGATACACATTGAAGCATCTTCAGCACAATAAAATGTCTACGCGTCACACTTTTGTATCGAATAAAAACACAAAATGACGCATAGAGTGAAATTAAGCTACAGATATGATTCTGGGTACGAGCTAGCTAATTCCAACCTTTGGCCAACTCTCGTGTAGGTAAGAATTTTGAAGTGCGTAGAAAACAATATCCACTTCCGCAAAGCCTATCGTAAAGGTTACAGACAGACTTTTATCGATACAGAAATTGGCTTGACTTTAACTGCACTATTTAATGGACTCATTATTGAAACTTCGGCTTGCCTAATTTAAATTGTCAGAGTAACAAATTACGCTTGTAAAAACGAATGATGATGAAACCTTTGAAAATGAACCAATTCTTTAAAAAATTTTTAAAGTCAATTTTTAGCATGAAACATAAAAAAACGGGTCAGGTAGCTCTTCCTATGTTTTGCCGCCTAAATGTTTCAAGACAATTCAATCCAAGGTATTTTGTTTGAATCATTTTGTTTTAATCGTCATCTATTTTTTGAGCGGATTTGAAAATACTAAATTAAAGTAACGCGTGCACTTTAAAATTGACGTGGAGTGCTTTGTCGCTGCATTTCCCGACCATGAGAGTTAATTACCTCACCCTAAACACAAGGTGCAGAGAGTGTGCACCCTGTGTGAGCATGCTCAAGGGGCTCAGTGGAATAAGCATGACTGCTAGCTTTGCCTTACTCTGTTGTCCAGCAAACTAAGAAAACCCGAAATACCGATCGTTCTCGAATGTCGATCAGGTATAAAAGAGGACCACCTGCCGATGCTGCTAAGCAGCGGAGGCGATTCAACAGCGCTCTGCAACAGCTCGGCAATGCAGCTGGGCGCTCGAAGAGCTGCCGTGATTCAACTCGAAGCTGAGCCAGTTTTGGCCTCCGTTGAGCAGCCGATCTCGCTCAGTCCGAGGGCTTCGTCTGCTAATGACGCTGACAGCGGTACCTCTCTATCAATATAATTTTTCTAACAGTTTTTTAGACAAAACTACCTGTGCTAAAGTTCAAGCAATCGAATATATTTAATCCTCTATAATAATAACCTATAATACTGTCTTCGAATTTTGTCTCGACTTTACCTTGGTTTCTCGTAGAAATTTTTACTTACTCTGCTCTATAATTGCATAGCAAATAATGATTGAGTTTCAGAGCAAAGTATTTTAAACATTCATTGATTTGGAACCGATAAAACTTTCTAAAATATTTATCGAATGTAATATACTTTACAGACTACTAGATTCAGTAGGGGGGGGGGGGCTAAAATTTAATGCCTATTCAAACGTCTGAAAATATTTTTGTTTAGTTAAAAGCAACAAGTGACGATACTATTCTTTCTGTTTTAAAAATGCTACGACTTTAATTTATAATTTTAATTACAAAATAAGGATTATTTTGCTTTTTCGATATTGTTAAAGTGTTATTACGACTAACAAACAGCCTAATTAATATTTTTTTCTGTGACACCTTATAAGAACCAACAATATCTTCAATTAACGAGTAAAATACTATTGTTTTTGTTGGTCTCGCGAAATCAAATAATCTGTAGCCACTTTTTCGTGATTTAAGCATGATGGACGTTCTGAAAATTAGCTATACTCCTAAACTGATTTAATAGTACGAAACATCTCATTGATTGAATATTTTTACCACTGCATGAGTGACGCTTGATTAAAATGCTAAAATTTTTGTTCTACAGTGGGAAATATTCCAAAAATAAAAACAATTTTCCCTCGATCGTTTTCAGACGACAATCATCGCGACGCGCACAGCCCCGGGGAGCCGAGGGTGGTGTCTCACGCCTCCAACTTCAACAGTGAGTTCCTGAAATAGCTAAATGACTAATTAACTAACTAAATAACTAAATAACTAACTAACTAACTAACTAACTAACTAACTAACTAACTAACTAACTAACTAACCAACTAACTAACTAACTAACTAACCAACTAACTAACTAACTAACTAACTAACTAACTAACTAACTAACTAACTAACTAACTAACTAACTAACCAACTAACTAACTAACTAACTAACTAACTAACTAACTAACTAACTAACTGACTAACTAACTAACTGACTAACTAACTAACTAACTAACTGACTAACTAACTAACTAACTAACTAACTAACCAACTAACTAACTAACTAACTAACTAACTAACTAACTAACTAACTAACTAACTAACTAACTAACTGACTAACTAACTAACTGACTAAACAATTAACTAACTATCGAACTAACTAACTGACTAACTAACTAAATAAATAAATAACTAACTATATAACTAAATAACCAACTAAATACCTACATGTAACGCCTCATCTCAACTCAAACCAACCGCAGCTGTCAACGGTCTGGAGAGCTCAGCCACCAGTCCGATGGCTGGCCGGGAGGCTGCAAGTCGCCCAAGCCGGCAGTATAACCGACCAGAGAGCTTAATTACCGTAAGCACCTGATCGAACTAGACGAGTCTACATAGTGACATTGAGTTGTTGTTTCTATGACTGATGTAGTTAGGCTGTATTGTCTTGCATATCTAAATTTTTTGTCGGTTGTATAGGAAAGTGCTTTTAAAAAACAGTATCGTGTTGAAGGGGAGAAAGGCAAGCGTGCAAGAAGTGAGTCCTTCATTGCGGCAACATATATAGCACTCTTGCAAGCACTAAAAACTCTTATTCAATGAGTGAAATTCTGCAGTCTCTAGTTTCACAAAGGAGTTGGACTTTTCGTAGCCAAACTTAAACACGCTCTCATACTCGTTTCACTCACTGGAAGTTACGTCCCATTCACAACGATATGCAGCATCCATATACTAAAAATGGTTTGTTTGTTTGTTTGTACGAAATCGATTATCTCCCAAAAGGCTTGACTCAATTGACGGTGAATCTAAGCCTATAATTAGAACCCTTAAAAGTTGTCTATGGTCCTAACCTGGCAAATGAGGAGACAGAATGGCCATAGACATTTACAATTTCTGTTTAGCTACATGCATACACGTGGCGGAAATATGCAACAGGTATAATTTCGGACATCGACATAAACTTTGCAGAAGCCGAAAATTTGAGTGTCACTGTGAGGAGCCCTGTGAGCAAATAAATGTATAATGTGGTTAAAGAAAAAATACAGTTTTGACATCGTTTGGCTATTATTGTGTGTAGCAATTGATTTTAACTGACTGTGTCATTGACGACGAAGTGAATTTTTATTTTTTAACATAAATTAGAAATTTCTAAATTTGCTTTTACATTGCGTGAATCTGCTTCTATTTCCATTGTAATAACGTATCAATTTGTTATAATCCACACTGAGTTACGAGCGTATATTCCATATATATGTGTGTGTTTCGGTAAGGTCCTGTATCGCATACCTGCATTTTATACCTGTGAAAAGTACACTTCTGCGAGAGTAGTAAGCGCTATGAATTTTGCGAGCACATATTTAATACAACTTACGTCGAGTAACTCAACAAGCTTCATTGGCAAATCACCAGCTAGATTTTTTTGTTTAATATTGTCGCGTTTTCAAAAATCTATAGTCTGCAACACGCACTATAACAAAACAATTAACGCCCACGAGTTTTAACTACACCTAATGTTTTTAAAACACTTTTCTATGGTAACTGCAGACGTTTCTGAGTTAAAATGATAATCGAGTTAAATTTCGTGTAATCTTGATGAATTACAATGTACCGGTTTCGTCTGTCACCCAATATAATTACTGTTCCGTGTTTCTACGCCGATACTTTACCTGAATTTCCTTCGATAAGTCAATTTTCAAACACACGAGTTGGCCCTTGAGATTGCATATTTTGATAATGAAAATAAAAAAAAGAGCCAGCCCTGAAACATTCGCTTACACTACTGATTAACAGTAGTTAAAAAGACAGTAAATAGAGAATATCTATTCTAAAGAGCACCAAAAAAGTAAAAGATCGATATGCTTTCTCATCTATTAAGAAACTAAAAACAATTGTTTCGTGTCTCTGTCGCTTTTAGTGTACAATTGCAAGTCGGCTAAAATGTGATTGCTTGCAACTTTGTATTATGAAGTGTCCCATTGTGCCTCGCCAGTTTTATTATGCAACCCGCATCTCGACTTTTCTGTTCTGTCATTTTCCATAAATAATTTAACAATTTTCTGTATTGTGAAGTGTTTTGCTTTGCACGAACTGCTTGTGAATAGAAAATGCTTCAATAACTTCTTTTCTGCTAAAAAAGTCGCAGAGAAAGCACATAAAATATTTATAAAATTCTCTTGTTGCAATTATAATTATGAATCTGGTGGATTTATTTTAATTTTTGTATATTTCTGTGCTTTAACAGTTTCCTTGCAGAACCGGGTCTGACTCTCTGGTCATCTCTCAAGCAGTGTCTGACTCTCTCGTCATCTCTCAAGCAGTGGTGACTCTCTCGTCATCTCTCAAGCAGTGTCTGACTCTCTCGTCATCTCTCAAGCAGTGTCTGACTCTCTGGTCATCTCTCAAGCAGTGTCTGACTCTCTGGTCATCTCTCAAGCAGTGTCTGACTCTCTGGTCATCTCTCAAGCAGTGTCTGACTCTCTCGTCATCTCTCAAGCAGTGTCTGACTCTCTGGTCATCTCTCAAGCAGTGTCTGACTCTCTCGTCATTTCTCAAGCAGTGTCTGACTCTCTCGTCATTTCTCATGCAGTGTCTGACTCTCTCGTCATTTCTCATGCAGTGTCTGACTGGTCATCTCTCAAGCAGTGTCTGACTCTCTGGTCATTTCTCAAGCAGTGTCTGACTCTCTGGTCATCTCTCAAGCAGTGTCTGACTCTCTGGTCATCTCTCAAGCAGTGTCTGACTCTCTGGTCATCTCTCAAGCAGTGTCTGACTCTCTGGTCATCTCTCAAGCAGTGTCTGACTCTCTGGTCATCTCTCAAGCAGTGTCTGACTCTCTGGTCATCTCTCAAGCAGTGTCTGACTCTCTGGTCATCTCTCAAGCAGTGTCTGACTCTCTCATCATTTCTCGAGCAGTGTCTGACTCTCTCATCATTTCTAATGCAGTGTCTGACTCTCTGGTCATTTCTCAAGCAGTGTCTGACTCTCTCATCATTTCTCAAACAGTGTCTGACTCTCTGGTCATTTCTCATGCAGTGTCTGACTCTCTGGTCATTTCTCATGCAGTGTCTGACTCTCTGGTCATTTCTCATGCAGTGTCTGACTCTCTGGTCATCTCTCAAGCAGTGTCTGACTCTCTCGTCATCTCTCAAGCAGTTTCTGACTCTCTCATCATTTCTCATGCAGTGTCTGACTCTCTCGTCATTTCTCATGCAGTGTCTGACTCTCTGGTCATTTCTCATGCAGTGTCTGACTCTCTGGTCATCTCTCAAGCAATGTCTGACTCTCTGGTCATCTCTCAAGCAGTGTCTGACTCTCTGGTCATCTCTCAAGCAGTTTCTGACTCTCTCATCATTTCTCATGCAGTGTCTGACTCTCTGGTCATTTCTCAAGCAGTGTCTGACTCTCTGGTCATCTCTCAAGCAGTGTCTGACTCTCTGGTCATCTCTCAAGCAGTGTCTGACTCTCTGGTCATCTCTCAAGCAGTGTCTGACTCTCTGGTCATTTCTCAAGCAGTGTCTGACTCTCTGGTCATCTCTCAAGCAGTGTCTGACTCTCTGGTCATCTCTCAAGCAGTGTCTGACTCTCTGGTCATCTCTCAAGCAGTGTCTGACTCTCTCATCATTTCTCGAGCAGTGTCTGACTCTCTCATCATTTCTCATGCAGTGTGTAACTCTCTCATAATTTCTTATGCAGTGTCTGACTCTCTCGTCATTTATCAAGCAGTGTGTGACTCTCTCATCATTTCTCAAGCAGTTTCTGACTCTCTCATCATTTCTAATGCAGTGTCTGACTCTCTCGTCATTTCTCATGCAGTGTCTGACTCTCTCATCATTTCTCAAGCAGTGCGTAACTCTCTCATCATTTCTCATGCAGTGTCTGACTCTCTCATCATTTCTCAAACAGTGTCTGACTCTCTGGTCATTTCTCATGCAGTGTCTGACTCTCTGGTCATTTCTCAAGCAGTGTCTGACTCTCTGGTCATTTCTCATGCAGTGTCTGACTCTCTGGTCATCTCTCAAGCAGTGTCTGACTCTCTCGTCATCTCTCAAGCAGTTTCTGACTCTCTCATCATTTCTCATGCAGTGTCTGACTCTCTCGTCATTTCTCATGCAGTGTCTGACTCTCTGGTCATTTCTCATGCAGTGTCTGACTCTCTGGTCATCTCTCAAGCAGTTTCTGACTCTCTCATCATTTCTCATGCAGTGTCTGACTCTCTGGTCATTTCTCAAGCAGTGTCTGACTCTCTCGTCATCTCTCAAGCAGTGTCTGACTCTCTGGTCATCTCTCAAGCAGTGTCTGACTCTCTGGTCATCTCTCAAGCAGTGTCTGACTCTCTCGTCATCTCTCAAGCAGTGTCTGACTCTCTCGTCATTTCTCAAGCAGTATCTGACTCTCTCGTCATTTCTCAAGCAGTGTCTGACTCTCTCGTCATTTCTCAAGCAGTGTCTGACTCTCTCGTCATTTTCAAGCAGTGTCTGACTCTCTCGTTATTTCTCAAGCAATGTCTGACTCTCTCATAATTTCTCATGCAGTGTCTGACTCTTTAATAGCCTCTGTTAGACTCTCGTTGTCTTACAGTCTCATACTCCTCCTTCTAAATAAACCAATCAAAAAAACAAACGACTCACTTCGAAATAAAGTTAAAACAAAACACGCAGAAATTACTTAAGGTTCTCCTCTGCTCCTGTGTTTTATTGTGCGTGTATGACATGACAACTACGCGTAAAAACGCTTAGTTGAAGAGATAGTGCAAAAATCTTTTTAGAAGCAATTAGTTGGGCAAGAACAGTCGTGTGCTAAGAGATGTCTGGGGTGAATAAAAAATAAAAATAGATTATTTTTGTAACAAGAAGAAAAACAACAAGAAAATTAGCTTTAAAAATTCTTTCTTCTTAAAAATTGCCATTCTTCAAGTTCAATTTAGAGTTCAGATTTGCATTTAAGAAGGTACTGATCTTAAAAAATACGATCCACTAGAGTCGTATACGTATGTACAATGCATTTCAGTTATTAACTAATAATTAACAGCAGTAAAACACGAATTCAGCTCAGAAAATTCGCATCAGAGTTCGTACAGCATGGGGCCGGAGGCGCTGGCTCCGCCGATTCTGGCCGAGGCCAGCTGAGAGAACACGTTGCCACCCTGGCTGGACTGATGATTCGTCGAGCCCTGCATGGCCTGCATGTTCACAGCGATCGAATCCGGGACCGCAGGGGCAGCTGCAGGTTTTGCCGGGCCCGAGCCGCCCTGCATGATGACCTCAGTCTCGGTGGCCCGGCAGCACAAGCAGTCGGTGTAAGCGAAGTACAGCAGCGCCATGGAGACGAGGAACTGAGCCAGCAGCAACACCACCTGACCAACTTCCTTCATGATGATTGCCAGGCCGCAGATTTCACAGGTCAGCTCAAAATTCGGCCGTGGAGTGTAATTGTACTGCAGGATGGAGTGCAGCATCAGGATGTGGACTATGCAGGCCAGGACGCCGAGTACGCAGATGGCCATGGAGCACAGGGCCATGGCGAAGCAGGTGTTGACGCTGCAGACGCTCCGAGTTTTAGGCACTGCCATGCTCGCTGCGCCGAACATTACAAATGTCGCCCCAGTCCAGATGCCCACGCCCAGTGTGGTGAGGCCGCGTTTGAGCACGAACACGGACACCTCTGCCAGGATGCAGACAATCCCGATAATGAGGCTGGCGCGGCCGCAGTGCCGGTAGGCAGCCGGTCTGGACAGTTGCTGACTGTCGAACACCGACTTGCTTGGGGCTGTCTGTGTGTTCAGAGCGTCGTAGCCCGGCATGGCTCTCCGACTGACTGTTGAAATCCAGAGAGGAGACAGTGAGAATCGCTACTGCGTGCAAAAACCCTGATACACCATCTCTTGTATATCCTATTTTGAGAAGCGTTTTGGAACGTTCAACTCCAATAAACGCATTAATTGACGCAATGATTGATAATTGATTTTAGAACCTGTTTAGATTCGATGAACTTTTGATGAGCTTCGATGAAAGTTAGAATACTTCAGGTGCCCAATTAAGTAATAAAATTCGGGTACCTGATAAAATTCGGGTCACTAAAAAAAGTCAGATAACTAATAAAGTAATAAAAGTCAGATGACTAATTAAAGTAATAAAAATCGGGTTCCTATAAAAAGGTCTCTGCCTTGGGGCTTGGCCCAAAAGAATCATTATCACCTACATCATCTACAAGCCAGAAATCCATCAGCCATGATTCGCCTTACCTTTCCGATCTGGTCGAACAAAAACAAGTGAAGTTTAAGTTTTGCCTCGGATGTTTTTGGTGTCCTATTTCTTAACCCTTGGCTAAGAAGCAACGGGAGTAGAGAGGGGAGTTGAGGGACTTAACTGGGGGGACGAGGTTCCCCAACTGTAAAGGATTGAACAATTTTGAACAACAGAGCTTTAAGACTGGCCGAGACTGAAGTGAGAGGGGAAATAGAAGGGGGAGAAAGAGAGGACGAGAGTTAGAAACGGAGGCGAACGAAACCGAGAGGGCCAAGCATTCGGGATCAGCGGATCTTTGGGTGGGAAGCCTGGGATTGAGGCTCTGGCTGGCCATGTGGGGCTTCGATTTTATTGGCCAAGGTCCAGAAACTACCCAGCAGAGGCAGCAGCTGCCTTCGCCTCTCACTCACTCCCCGCTCCTTAACTCTCTCTCCCTTCTCGATCCTCTCCCTCGCCTTCACTCTCTCCCGTCTGACCTCGTTCTGTTTCTAACAACACAATTTGCGAGCAAGTCTACTGCTCTGCTACTATGCACTATAGTATAATATTTACGTAATACGAGCTATGTACTATGCATCAAAGTTTTACACAATATTATTACAGAATGTCGATTTTAAATTGATTACAAGCGGAATTTGGCAATGCCACTGCTATGGCAATCTTCCTAATCAGTTGACTCCCTGGGCATTGAGAATCGATGCTAATAAAGGGTTTACACTACGGGATTCTGTTTGCTTATGCAAGAGTTATTGATCCACTGAATTTTTCCCACACCAATTGAGCGGCAGAACCCAGTCTCACGATGGAGAGGGAGACAGACAGGTGGTTTGTTTATTTTTCTGAACAATCTTTATTGAGAAGTGCACATTTAATTAAAAGTTAATTTTCACAGTGTGCTAGTAACTAAGTGAGTTAATTTGTTAGTTAGTCAGTCAGTTAGTTAGTTGGTTAGTTAGTTAGTTAGTTAGTTAGTCAGTCAGTTAGTTAGTTGGTTAGTTAGTTAGTCACTTAGTCAGTTAGTTAGTCAGTCAGTTAGTTAGTTAGTTAGTTAGTCAGTTAGTCAGTTAGTTAGTCAGTCAGTTAGTCAGTTAGTGAGTTAGTTAGTGAGTTAGTTAGTTAGTTAGTTAGTTAGTTAGTTAGTTAGTTAGTTAGTTAGTCAGTCAGTTAGTTAGTTGGTTAGTTAGTTAGTCAGTTAGTCAGTTAGTTAGTCAGTCAGTTAGTTAGTTAGTTAGTTAGTCAGTTAGTCAGTTAGTTAGTCAGTCAGTTAGTCAGTTAGTTGGTTAGTTAGTCAGTCAGTCAGTTAGTTAGTCAGTCAGTCAGTCAGTTAGTCAGTCAGTCAGTCAGTTAGTTAGTTAGTTAGTCAGTTAGTTAGTTAGTCAGTTAGTTAGTTAGTTAGTTAGTCAGTCAGTCAGTCAGTTAGTTAGTCAGTCAGTCAGTTAGTCAGTCAGTCAGTCAGTTAGTTAGTTAGTCAGTTAGTTAGTTAGTTAGTCAGTCAGTTAGTTAGTTCAGTCAGTTAGTCAGTCAGTTAGTCAGTCAGTTAGTTAGTCAGTCAGTTAGTCAGTTAGTTAGTTAGTCAGTTAGTCAGTCAGTTAGTCAGTTAGTCAGTCAGTTAGTCAGTTAGTTAGTTAGTTAGTTCAGTCAGTTAGTCAGTCAGTTAGTCAGTCAGTTAGTTAGTCAGTCAGTTAGTCAGTTAGTCAGTCAGTTAGTCAGTTAGTTAGTTAGTTAGTTCAGTCAGTTAGTCAGTCAGTTAGTCAGTCAGTTAGTTAGTCAGTCAGTTAGTCAGTTAGTTAGTTAGTTAGTCAGTTAGTTAGTTAGTCAGTCAGTTAGTTAGTTCAGTCAGTTAGTCAGTCAGTTAGTCAGTCAGTTAGTTAGTCAGTCAGTTAGTCAGTTAGTTAGTTAGTTAGTCAGTTAGTTAGTTAGTTAGTCAGTCAGTCAGTCAGTTAGTTAGTTAGTTAGTTAGTTAGTTAGTCAGTCAGTTAGTTAGTTAGTTAGTTAGTTAGTTAGTCAGTCAGTTAGTCAGTCAGTTAGTCAGTCAGTTAGTTAGTCAGTCAGTTAGTCAGTTAGTTAGTCAGTCAGTTAGTCAGTTAGTCAGTCAGTTAGTCAGTTAGTTAGTTAGTTAGTTCAGTCAGTTAGTCAGTCAGTTAGTCAGTCAGTTAGTTAGTCAGTCAGTTAGTCAGTTAGTTAGTTAGTTAGTCAGTTAGTTAGTTAGTCAGTCAGTTAGTTAGTTAGTCAGTTAGTTAGTTAGTTAGTCAGTCAGTCAGTCAGTTAGTTAGTCAGTTAGTTAGTTAGTTAGTTAGTTAGTTAGTTAGTCAGTCAGTTAGTTAGTTAGTTAGTTAGTTAGTTAGTCAGTCAGTCAGTCAGTCAGTTAGTTAGTCAGTCAGTTAGTCAGTCAGTTAGTAAGTTAGTTAGGACTTGACTTGACTTGCTAAAACACCCTGGACTTTGATTTTTTAACACGAGAGTCTCACTGGTAGACATCTGGAAATCTGTCGCTCGGCAGTTGGTTGGCAGGCATCCCGGGAGAATTATTTGAAGCCAGACCAGCCAGTGGCAGATAAATCGATAGGCTGGACTGGCTACCCACTACGAGTAACTCACTTTAATCCCGAGAGAGACGGACTGTCTTTACCAAGTGAGTATTTCTTCTAACCAAAGCAGCCCGCCAACAGACTCCAGGAGACAGGAGCTTTTCTGGTTGATCGACAGTTTCTTCGAAAAGAAGATTTTCTGTTCTTTGCTGGCAGAAGGCGCGATTAGGATCTAACCGACCTTCACTCTAGGACAGCTGTTCTGCAGAGGTTACTGCCCTGTGTACTTTTAGCTTCCCGTGACCGACTGTTTTTTTGTTACACACTTTCGGTTTCTTTTGCAAAAAAGAAACTGCAACTGCAGCGGACCCATCAGTTATGAATTATACTTTTTCTCTTTTGCCGTTGACAGGAGGGCCATCTGTCTGTCTATTTTTGGCATAGCGCTGAACACAGTTGCGCCAATTAGTGGAAGGAAGACTTTCCTGCATCTGGCTTTCTGTTGACAGAGGCCAAGATATTGCTTTGTGAAAGCAATCATGGTATATACGAGCGAAATGTTGCTAGGGTCTCGAGATGTCTATAGATCAGTGATAGGGTCTGTAAATCAGTGACATGGTCTGTAAATCAGTGACAGGGTCTGTAAATCAGTGACAGGGTCTGTAAATCAGTGACAGGGTCTGTAAATCAGTGACAGGGTCTCTAGATCAGTGACTGTTAATTTCCTGGGGTGCTCGAGGAGGGTCTTGTAGATTGGTTCTAGAGCATTTAGGTAATTGTCCAGTTCTCTAGATCTAGATTAATGGTCTCTAGATGTGTAAGAAAGTCTCTAGATAGGTTGCGAATAATATCTCGATGTATGTAAGTTGGGTTGTCTTGGTCTACTTATGCCACCATAAGCCTATGAAGTGCTTGAAATAAAAAATGACAGGTAAAAAATCACTTCACTTTTTAATATGAAAAACAAATCATTTAGTCAATCCAGAAGCTCTCTTTATGTAAGATAGGTATTTTGCAGGTAGACAAATTCTCTCTTGTGTACAGAAAAACAGCTTTTTCACTAAGCTACGTAACAGCTTAAATGTATAGTTTAAGCTTCAAAAAAGCATTTAAGAAGTGTTGATTGAAAATAGAAATAGGGTTGAAGTCTGTCGATTTTCAAGAGTAATAAAAACTTGAAAGTGAAACTTGAAAACTTGAAAACTCAAATAAAGACACGTGTACTCAGACAAAGACACCTGTACTCAAACAAAGACACCTGTACTCAAACAAAGACACCTGTACTCAAACAAAGACACCTGTACTCAAACAAAGACACCTGTACTCAGACAAAGACACCTGCACTCAAACAAATACACCTGTACTCAAACAAAGACACCTGTACTCAAACAAAGACACCTGTACTCAAACAAAGACACATGTACTCAAACAAAGACACCTGTACTCAAACAAAGACACCTGTACTCAAAAAAAGACACCTGTACTCAAAAAAAGACACCTGTACTCAAACAAAGACACCTGTACTCAAACAAAGACACCTGTACTCAGACAAAGACACATGCACTCAAACAGAGACACCTGCACTCAAACAAAGACACCTGTACTCAAACAGACACCTGTACTCAGACAAAGACACCTGTACTCAGACAAAGACACATGTACTCAAAGACATCTATACTCAAACAAAGACTACTATTTTTATTAATATTCAACAAATAATCTACAAATAAAACAAAAGCAAGGCTGCTCAGCTGAGCACCAGTAGCTCAAGTTGAGCTCACTTTCGGCACGGCCAAGGTCACCGGTCCCGGCGGTTTCTGCTCCGTCTGCGGCGCTGCGTTGGCAGCCGCCGTCGTCGGCGACGCCGCCGGTCTTGGCGCTGAATAATTCGGGCTAAGCGTGTTGCCGTAGGTTGGCGCGTACACCGAAGAGCGTCGGCTGCCGAGGGCGCTGCCGACCGACACGGAGCTCCGGCGGGAGACGTCGGCGCGACTGCTGCTTCGAGTGGTGGACTCGTCCGAATCTGCGCCCTCCCTGCGCGAGGGTTGCGGTTGTTCGGAATACAGTTTGGCGCTTATCCTGTGTCGCTTATCCTGTGTCGCTTATCCTGTGGCGCTTATCCTACAGCGCTTATCCTGTGGCGCTTATCCTGTGTCGCTTATCCTGTGTCGCTTATCCTGTGTCGCTTATCCTGTGTCGCTTATCCTGTGGCGCTTATCCTACAGCGCTTATCCTGTGGCGCTTATCCTGTGTCGCTTATCCTGTGGCGCTTATCCTGTGTCGCTTATCCTGTGTCGCTTATCCTGTGTCGCTTATCCTGTGTCGCTTATCCTGTGGCGCTTATCCTACAGCGCTTATCCTACAGTGCTTATCTTCCGGCCCCTTGAACTGTTCGACATGGATAATGTAACCTGTTAGACACGGATAATGTAACCTGTTAGACACGGATAATGTAACCTGTTAGACATGGATAATGTAACCTGTTAGACATGGATAATGTAACCTGTTAGACATGGATAATGTAACTTGTTAGACATGGATAATGTAACCTGTTAGACATGGATAATGTAACCTGTTAGACATGGATAATGTAACCTGTTAGACATGGATAATGTAACCTGATAGACAGGATATAAAATTCATTTTCCTCACCACTGCAGGGATTTCCCAGCGGTCATCCTTTTCATCATGGCCATGAAAGCGTCCTCGGGTGTCTGCTGCTGCACCTTGTTCTTGGCCCCGCACCTGCCCAGGCAGCCCCCAGGTTGGTGCTCTCTCCGTCGCATGCACTCGGGCCTTTTGCGCTCCGGCATCTCGACGAAGCCGCAGATGATGAACACTGCGATTGAAAGCGTCAGGCCGATGCCCATGCCAAGGCCCCACACAACCGACGGGTCTGCGACGGAAAAAATATAGGAAAGTGGGATATTTATCCCCATTGTGAAGGGGAGATTTTGAATCTTTGCAGTCAGTATAGGATCTGAATCCCAATTGTTTGACATTATGGGGATCTGAATCCCAATTGTTGACAATATGGGGATCTGAATCCCAATTGTTTGAGATTATGGGGATCTAAATCCCAATTGTTTGAGATTATGGGGATCTAAATCCCAATTGTTTGAGATTATGGGGATCTAAATCCCAATTGTTTGAGATTATGGGGATCTAAATCCCAATTGTTTGAGATTATGGGGATCTGAATCCCAATTGTTGAGAAAATGGGGATCTGAATCCCAATTGTTGAGAAAATGGGGATCTAAATCCCAATTGTTGAGATTATGGGGATCTGAATCCCAATTATTGATATTATGGGGATCTAAATCCCAATTGTTTGAGATTATGGGGATCTAAATCCCAATTGTTTGAGATTATGGGGATCTGAATCCCAATTGTTTGAGATTATGGGGATCTAAATCCCAATTGTTTGAGATTATGGGGATCTGAATCCCAATTGTTTGAGATTATGGGGATCTAAATCCCAATTGTTGAGATAATGGGGATCTAAATCCCAATTGTTGAGATAATGGGGATCTGAATCCCAATTGTTTGAGATTATGGGGATCTGAATCCCAATTGTTGAGATTATGGGGATCTGAATCCCAATTATTGATATTATGGGGATCTAAATCCCAATTGTTTGAGATTATGGGGATCTGAATCCCAATTGTTTGAGATTATGGGGATCTAAATCCCAATTGTTTGAGATTATGGGGATCTGAATCCCAATTGTTTGACATTATGGGGATCTAAATCCCAATTGTTTGAGATTATGGGGATCTGAATCCCAATTGTTTGAGATTATGGGGATCTAAATCCCAATTGTTTGAGATTATGGGGATCTAAATCCCAATTGTTTGAGATTATGGGGATCTAAATCCCAATTGTTTGAGATTATGGGGATCTAAATCCCAATTGTTTGAGATTATGGGGATCTGAATCCCAATTGTTTGAGATTATGGGGATCTGAATCCCAATTGTTTGAGATTATGGGGATCTGAATCCCAATTGTTTGAGATTATGGGGATCTGAATCCCAATTGTTGAGAAAATGGGGATCTAAATCCCAATTGTTGAGATTATGGGGATCTAAATCCCAATTGTTTGAGATTATGGGGATCTGAATCCCAATTGTTTGAGATTATGGGGATCTGAATCCCAATTGTTTGAGATTATGGGGATCTGAATCCCAATTGTTGAGATAATGGGGATCTAAATCCCTATTGTTGAGATTATGGGGATCTGAATCCCAATTATTGATATTATGGGGATCTGAATCCCAATTGTTTGAGATTATGGGGATCTGAATCCCAATTGTTTGAGATTATGGGTATCTGAATCCCAATTGTTTGAGATTATGGGGATCTGAATCCCAATTGTTGAGAAAATGGGGATCTAAATCCCAATTGTTGAGATTATGGGGATGTAAATCCCAATTGTTTGAGATTATGGGGATCTGAATCCCAATTGTTTGAGATTATGGGGATCTGAATCCCAATTGTTTGAGATTATGGGGATCTGAATCCCAATTGTTGAGATAATGGGGATCTAAATCCCTATTGTTGAGATTATGGGGATCTGAATCCCAATTATTGATATTATGGGGATCTGAATCCCAATCGTTGATATTATGGGGATCTGAATCCCAATTGATCCTAGTGAATCAGTAAAACTCCCATCAGTTCTTCACCGTTAAGAAATTCGAATTTCCAACACTTGGTCTCGTCGCAACCATAGTCATCGCAGCCGCAGTCGTTGATGTTGTCGCACAGACTGCCCTGATAAACGCACTCCTTGTTCGGACAGGTGTACCTATTTTTACATGCTGCGGTTAGGGGATAACTCGATGTTGATTCGATGCATACGTGTACATGGGGATTTTTATCCCAGTTTAGGAAAAAATGGATTATGCTTCTTAATTGGTAATAGGCAATAGGATTTGGATCTTCATGGGAATAGGTAATAGGATTTTGATCCTATAGGTAATGGGATTTTGATCCTATAGGTAATGGGATTTTGATCCTATACGTAATGGGATTTTGATCCTATAGGTAATGGGATTTTGATCCTATACGTAATGGGATTTTGATCCTATAGGTAATAGGATTTTGATCCTATAGGTAATGGGATTTTGATCCTATAGGTAATGGGATTTTGATCCTATACGTAATGGGATTTTGATCCTAACTGTGGATAGGTAATAGGATTTTAAACCTAATTGAAAAATAGGAACTAGGATTTTGATCCTAATTAGGAATTGGTAATGGAATTTTGACCCTAATTGGGGATAGGAAATGGGATTTTGATCTTCATTGTGAATAGGTAATGGGATTTTTTATCCTAATTGGGAATAGGTAATGGGATTTTGATCCTAATTGGGAATAGGTACATGTGATGGGATTTCAATCCTATTTGGGAATAGGTACATGTGATGGGATTTCAATCCTATTTTGTAATATGTTATGGGATTTCGTTTCAATCCTAATTGGGGATAGGTAATGGGATTTTAATTACAACTAAGCTTAGAAAAGGGGATTTTAATCTCCAACGCACATTTTACAGGCGTGCTGTTGCTAACAGAAGTGATGTCAGTCACTGTAGTTACTGTCATCTGAAATCCTGCGCCTTGGATTTGGTGATTGCTTTGAAATTTCACCCACAGGTAGACACTATTAGCTGTTAATAGTAACGGACTCGACACCTGAAAATGTTTGCGGTAGTTAGTGGAACCAAAATGGCACTAAAATGGTGTCAAAATGAAAATCTGAGGCACCAAAATGAGAGCCTGAGGCCCCAAAATGAGTGCCTGAGGCGCTAAAATGAGCGCTGACAACACCAATAATGTTGGTAATAATAACTCTTGGCTTTGTCCCCACACCATAAAATCCATAACGACTCTTAAAACTAAGAAAATTACCAATCTAAAGAAATCTCACTGGGAGCCTTTAAATTCTATATATGAAATCAAATATGCAAAGACACCCACCTGGCACAGGTAGGCCAGCTCAGTGGCCACCGAGCTGCCATCCGTGATCTGCAAGTAGTCACTGCAGCCGGTGCTGTTGTTGCCGGTGCCCTCTAAACTGACTGAAGTGACATTAATGCGAAATCCGGTGCCATTCTTGGCTGCAAACAGCCAAATGCAGCGCTGATTTCTATCGTAGTTGCTGGGATAATTCGGCGAGGTCAGGGTAAACGACTGGCCGGTGTTGAGGCCTTCGCGGTAGCCACCGCAGGCGGAGGCGGCTGTTGTCATGGTGACTGGGATTAGCGGAGGGAATTTTGGTAATAAAGGTTGAACTTGTGTCCAACAGGTGCGGCCGTGTGCCTAACAGCTGATGGTGGTGTGTCTAACAGGTGATGGCCGTGTGTCTAACAGGTGATGGCCCTGTGCCTAACAGGTGATGGCCCTGTGCCTAACAGGTGATGGCCGTGTGTCCAACAGGTGATGGCCGTGTGCCTAACAGGTGATAGCAGTGTGTCTAACAGGTGATGGCCGTGTGCCTAACAGGTGATGGCCGCGTGTCTAACAGGTGATGGCCGTGTGCCTAACAGCTGATGGTGGTGTGTCTAACAGGTGATAGCCGTGTGTCTAACAGGTGATGGCCGTGTGCCTAACAGGTGATGGCCGTGTGTGTCTAACAGGTGATGCCCGTGTGTCTAAAAGGTGATGGCCGTGTGTCTAACAGGTGATAGCAGTGTGCCTAACAGGTGATGGCCGTGTGTGTCTAACAGGTGATGCCCGTGTGTCTAAAAGGTGATGGCCGTGTGTCTAACAGGTGATAGCAGTGTGCCTAACAGGTGATGGCCGTGTGTGTCTAACAGGTGATGGCCGTGTGTCTAACAGGTGATGGCCGTGTGTCTAACAGGTGATAGCAGTGTGCCTAACAGGTGATGGCCGTGTGTGTCTAACAGGTAATGGCCGTGTGCCTAACAGGTGATGGCCGTGTGTCTAACAGGTGATGACCGTGTGTCTAACAGGTGATGGCCGTGTGTCTAACAGGTAATGGCCGTGTGTCTAACAGGTGATGGCCGTGTGTCTAACAGCTGATGGCGGTGTGTCTAACAGGTGATGGCCGTGTGCCTAACAGCTGATGGCGGTGTGTCTAACAGGTGATGGCCGTGTGTCTAACAGGTGATGACCGTGTGTCTAACAGGTGATGGCCGTGTGTCTAACAGGTAATGGCCGTGTGTCTAACAGGTGATGGCCGTGTGCCTAACAGCTGATGGCGGTGTGTCTAACAGGTGATGTACTCATATATAACAGGTGATGTACATTGTATCCCTATCTAACAGGCGACGCGTTAATTGTCTAACATAAGACACCGATAGACTCACCTATACTCAATGATAAGATCACCAGGCAGACAAAGGCTGACCTGACCACCATGTTGAGCTAACAGAAATTCTCGAGCTACACGTTAGACCGCGTCTTTCTCAATCTAAATATACTAAATAAATACTATTTTTCTAATATAAATAATTGAAACGGTCTTTTTCAACAAAAACCTGCTTTTATACCTCTACGCAGAGTAGCTTAGAGAGAGAGAGAGAGAGAGGTGCAGATTGAGAGTAGAGGTTTTTTATTAAATGCACGAGCTTTTCAGCCAACCACAGTGCAAACTGGAGTGTAGAGAGATAGCCGAAAAATGATCAAACACAATTATAGACTCCTTGGCCAAGACAAGACCGTGAAGGGTAGGCGATGCCTTCTCATCATGCATTTCTATACTCATTCGCCAAACCAGAGAGAGTTTACTCTAGCCATTGTATTAGCTTTAGATAGACCAACAGCATACCCAGACCTGTCAAGAAAACGCCTTGTGTCTACAGTGAGAAAGCAGCCAGTCAAGACAGTTGATGAGTTTATATACAGAGAGAGAGGGGGACGCCAGACCTTAAGAGTCACTTATTTAAAAAATAGAAGATCTAAATAATAACTCAACACAAACAGTGGAGCACTGAAAGATTCAATGCAAATATAGGTTTCCCGTAGCTAAACGGCATAATTATATAGGTCGGGTATGTGAGGCTTGAGCAGTTTCGAAGATAAGAAGACTGTGACTTCGTACGGTTAGACCTAAACCGATTTCGCGAGGTGTTCGGTGCATTCTAATAGGCAGCTTTAGTGCCACTCTGAAGCTGGCACAGCAGCTGAGGATCTGGAAGGCTGGCCCAGCAACTGAGGATCTGACAGGCTGGCCCAGCAACTGAGGATCTGACAGGCTGACCCAGCAACTGGGGATCTGGGAGGCTGGCCCAGCAACTGAGGATCTGACAGGCTGACCTAGCAACTGGGGATCTGGGAGGCTGGCCCAGCAACTGGGGATCTGGGAGGCTGGCCCAGCAACTGGGGATCTGAGAGGCTGGCCCAGCAACTGAGGATCTGAGAGGCTGACCCAGCAACTGGGGATCTGGGAGGCTGGCCCAGCAACTGAGGATCTGGGAGGCTAGCCCAGCAACTGGGGATCGATCTAAGAGGCTGGCCCAGCAACTGAGGATCTGAGAGGCCGACCCAGCAACTGAGGAGGCCCAGCAACTGAGGATCGATCTGGGAGGCTGGCTCAGCAACTCTGGATCTGGGAGATTGGTAGCAGGCAAAGCATTGAAGAAAAAAGTGAAGGCAAGCTCTTGATAAGATTACGAAATATAGAATTTAATTGATTGAAGGCGCATAAACGCTTTTCACTGAACCATCAGTAAATAGTAGTGCTAAGAATTCAGATACGATTTCTATAACTGCATTTGCTCTGAGTTAAATATCTTGTAAAAACAATTAAAATATGGTTAATATTTTCTCGTTATTTTTTAAAACAAAATTTGCATTTAGCACTACTATTCAAAGCGCTTCAGCAGTAGTATTATTTTTTATTTATTCGACGAAAAGTTTTTATATTATACAGATAAAAACTTCAAGTTCGGCACAGTTCAATAAAAATCTTTTAAAAAAACAGATGAAGCTACTTGGATTGATTTTTTTATAAACAAAGTAACAGTTTTTTTGCTTTAAAAAATACTGACAAAAACTAGTTTTTAAATAGAATTCTTGTTTTATACATTGGTTTTTATACAATTTTGGTAACTGGTAATAAATATTTACAAGGAATACTACACAATGATTATAAAAATACAAAACTTTGTAGCAAAAATTTTTTGTAGAAAAAATCAAACTGCTTGCTAACAATATTGAAGCCGGTTTTTATGAAAAAAGCAATTATACAAAACACAGCCGCGGACGGGAAAACGGCAGGAGGAACTATGACTTTCTTACTATACTTCAAATGCCTCGTCATCTAATAAGCGATGAAATGATAAGAAATTATAAATTGATCTATGAAACCTGCTCAAGTTTTAATCAATAAGTCTACTATACTGACTTCAATAGTGAATACAGGAAATAAGGCTATTAAAATATTAGGACATAAAATTCATGATCATGTAAACGATAAATATTAATACCACTATCAGGGTATTACCGTGTACAATACAAAAAGTATAAAAATGAAAAATCAATTAAAAAAGCCGCCGCGATTCGATGCAAGAAAAAAAGTAACTTTTTAATTTGTGCTCATCAATTTTTGAAGTCATCAGGGCTTACTCTAATTGAAACAATTTTAACCCTTAATTTAGACTGGGTAGCAGGCCAGAGTGAGTATGAATGTCGTGTCCTTATTAGTATCCAGAATTCTTGAAAGCTCAGGGGGGAATTGCTGAGATGCCAAGGCCTACAGGGGGAATTGCTGAGATGCCAAGGCCTACAGGGGGAATTGCTGAGATGCCAAGGCCTATGGGGGGGATTGCTGAGATGTCAAGGCCTACGTGGGGAATTGCTGAGATGCCAAGGCCTATGGGGGGAATTGCTGAGATGGCAAGGCCTATGGGGGGAATTGCTGAGATGTCAAGGCCTACGTGGGGAATTGCTGAGATGTCAAGGCCTACGTGGGGAATTGCTGAGATGTCAAGGCCTACGTGGGGAATTGCTGAGATGTCAAGGCCTATGGGGGGAATTGCTGAGATGTCAAGGCCTATGGGGGGAATTGCTGAGATGTCAAGGCCTACGTGGGGAATTGCTGAGATGCCAAGGCCTACGTGGGGAATTGCTGAAATGCCAAGGCCTATGGGGGGAATAGCTGACATGTCAAGGCCTATGGGGGGAATTGCTGAGATGTCAAGGCCTACGTGGGGAATTGCTGAGATGCCAAGGCCTACGTGGGGAATTGCTGAAATGCCAAGGCCTAGGGGGGATTGCTGAGATGCCAAGGCCTACAGGGGGAATTGCTGAAATGCCAAGGCCTAGGGGGGATTGCTGAGATGCCAAGGCCTACAGGGGGAATTGCTGAGACGCCAAGGCCTACGGGGGGATGGTTTCTTATCAAACATAACAGTCGTCTATCAAGACAGGGGTTTTAATACGCGACATATTTTGAGCAATTTTTGTTGAACTGATCTGCCGAACACACAAAATGAAAACACGAAACGACTGTCGGAAGGCGAACGGAAAAGACACTGGTTGCATTGTATATACTACTAGTAACACGATTGGTAGTGAGTAGTATAGTTGGGCATAGAACTACGGAAAATTAGAGAATAACTTGCTGTTATCAATTAAAACTACTTACATGAAGAGGAGACAGACAGACAGGAGAGAAGAGAAGAGGAGACAGACAGACAGGAGAGGAGAGGAGAGGAGACAGACAGACAGGAGAGGAGAGGAGAGGAGACAGACAGACAGGAGAGAAGAGAAGAGGAGACAGACAGACAGGAGAGAAGAGGAGAGGAGACAGACAGACAGGAAAGAGATAAATAACAAAGTCGAACAGAAGTAACTAAGCTCGTGAAGATGCAGACTAAGATAAAAAATGTCTAGCAAGAGGATATTAAAATAGAAAAGGTCAAACATTTTTGCCACACATTTATCAGCCGCAGTTTGAGCTCATCTGCTCATGGCAGTCCATATCGTACAGACAGTACGGAGCAGCAGGCTGGACTGCGCAGCCAGACTCGGCAGTGTTGCCGCCTACGTCGTAGCCGCTAGTAATTGAATTGTCTGGCAGAGGCGGCAGGGGTCGCGGCGCTCTGCCTGAGGCGGCAGCGGCGGACACCAAATCAGTGAGGCAATTCAACTGACGCTCGGGCATGGACGCGCGACGCCTGCTATCGACTAGGGCGCGGGCGCTGTGTAAATCCAATAGCTCGGTTTGCATTGGCTCGTATTGCGGGGCCATGCCGGTTGCTAAGGCCATGTGCTTGATCCATTCGCCTAGGGCCAGTTTGTCTAGGCCTTTGAGTTCGGCTACGATAGTTGAAGCTGCACCAGCGGCGGAGCCCGGAGGTGTTTGCTGTTTGAGTAGAGGTTTTGTATGCTTTAGAATGCTATTCTCATTTTATAGTTTAAACACACCTACTTTATCTAACTTAACTAAAGCTGAGATCTGTCTGTCTAGCTGCAGTTTAGGACTGTGTCCAGCTTCAGTTTAGGTCTGTCTAGCTTCAGTTTAGGTCTGTGTCCAGCTGCAGTTTAGGACTGTGTCTAGCTTCAGTTTAGGTCTGTGTCCAGCTGCAGTTTAGGTCTGTGTCTAGCTTCAGTTTAGGTCTGTGTCCAGCTGCAGTTTAGGTCTGTGTCCAGCTGCAGTTTAGGACTGTGTCTAGCTGCAGTTTAGGTCTGTGTCCAGCTGCAGTTTAGGTCTGTGTCCAGCTTCAGTTTAGGTCTGTGTCCAGCTGCAGTTTAGGTCTGTGTCCAGCTTCAGTTTAGGTCTGTGTCCAGCTTCAGTTTAGGTCTGTGTCCAGCTGCAGTTTAGGTCTGTGTCCAGCTTCAGTTTAGGTCTGTGTCCAGCTGTAGTTTAGGTCTGTGTCTAGCTTCAGTTTATGATAGTCTAGTTTTAGTTTAGGACACCGAGTCCCTGTAAACAAACATTGATTGGCTACTAGTAACATCATAATAATTATCATAATTAGCTACCCGAACGACTCGAATACCGCAGGCTTGACCGTCTACGCCGCTTCGTTTCTGCCGCCGCCTGACAACCTGGCCGGCAACCACAACTTCAGTTGGTCCCGACGAGACCCCGCTATCGCCGCCGTTCAATGGCTGCAGGCTGGTCCGATCGTCCAGCAAGATGGGCTCAGCGGCCACGCCGGGCAGACAGAGCCGGCCGCCTCGACGAAGCCGAGCCCGACACCGCAGCCAACGCCCCTGGCCACCAAGCCGGACTTCAGCGTCGCTCTCCACTAAGCAGTCATCGGTCCCCAGGGCGGCATCCGCCTCGGCCGCCGCTGCCGCAGCCGCCGCTTCGCGTTGATTCCGTCGATTCGAGCTGCCGGCGCCGAACGAGCTTCGTAATCGACGCATAAAACCGCCAGAATGCTGGCGGCTGTGCGCCGCAGCGGATGCGGCCGCCGAAGCTTCGGCCGATAGCATTGCCCCATCATCGGCGTGATGCTGACCTGCAAAATCATAGATTTCTTATGCGGCTTAACTGCTGAGGAGACTGAGACACTGAGAATGAGGAGGAGAGTGAGATAGACTGAGATAAAATGAGAGTCAAATGAGACAAGAAGAGTGAGATAAGACAGAATGAGGGTGAGATGAGACAGAATGAGGGTGAGATGAGTCAGAGTGAGGATAAGATGAGACAGAATGAGAGTGAGATGAGACAGAATGATGGTGAGATGAGACAGAATGAGTGAGACGAGACAGAATGAGGGTGAGATGAGTCAGAGTGAGGATAACATGGGACAGAATGAGTGAGATGAGACAGAATGAGGGTGAGATGAGACAGAGTGGGGCTGAGATGAGACAGAATAAGGGTGAGATGAGACAGAATAAGATTGAGATGAGACAGAATAAGATTGAGATGAGACAGAATGAGGATGAGATGAGACAGAATAAGGGTGAGATGAGACAGAATGAGGGTGAGATGAGACAGAATAAGATTGAGATGAGACAGAATAAGGGTGAGATAAGACAGAATAAGGGTGAGATGAGACAGAATGAGGGTGAGATGAGACAGAATAAGATTGAGATGAGACAGAATAAGGGTGAGATGAGACAGAATAAGGGTGAGATGAGACAGAACAAGGGTGAGATGAGACAAAATGAGGGTGAGATGAGAGATAATATAAGTGAGACAAAACTTGGTTGCACTAACCAAGCCCAGAAAACGTAGTAGACTTTGTTAACTTCGGTTTCCGCTGCTGCTGGTGATCACAGGAGTCAGTGGAACTAGAAGACACCGGACCAGAGAAACCACTGTCAGGCTCCTGACTGAATCCCGGGAAAAACATTTCCTGAAGATTCTGCAACTGCTGCAAAAGATTGATCTTAGCAACCCAAGCTCGAGCTTCATCTTCAGAATCGGCAGAAAGTGCGTGAGTTGGCAGACTTGGATGAGTCAGTTTGATCACATGATTAGCTGAAGACTCCCGTTCAACATATATAGCGGTGTAGCCAGCTAGTAGTAGGGTCAGCGACGGGCTCCCGGTGGCTCGCGAGGACTTATAAAGCAACAGACGCGACCCGGCTGGCATCAGCTGACACAGGGGGTACGACTGCCAGCGGCACGTGTCCTCGTGACGATGATGCAGCGCGCCGCAGATGCTAGGAGCCGACGCCACACTGGAAACGCCAGGTGCAGCTGCACCTCCAGCGCTTCGTCTGCCTGGCAGTCTGGAGTAGCAATGATTAAGATGAGATTTGGGTCAGTTTATAGGAATTTTGAACAGCCACTTCTCAGACTCTTGATGGAGTGGTTGCTACTCCCCATTCCCCTTCTCAGCCTCTTGATGGAGTGCTTGCTACTCCCCATTCCCCTTCTCAGACTCTTGATGGAGTGGTTGCTACCCCCCATTCCCCTTCTCAGCCTTTTGATGGAGTGGCTGCTACCCCCATTCCCCTTCTCAGACTCTTGATGGAGTGGCGCTACTCCCCATTCCCCTTCTCAGACTCTTGATGGAGTGGTTGCTACTACCAATTCCCCTTCTCAGACTCTTGATGGAGTGGCGCTACTCCCCATTCCCCTTCTCAGACTCTTGATGGAGTGGTTGCTACTCCCCATTCCCCTTCTCAGACTCTTGATGGAGTGGTTGCTACTCCCCATTCCCCTTCTCAGACTCTTGATGGAGTGGTTGCTACTCCCCATTCCCCTTCTCAGACTCTTGATGGAGTGGTTGCTACTCCCCATTCCCATTCTCAGACTCTTGATGGAGTGGTTGCTACCCCCCATTCCCCTTCTCAGACTCTTGATGGAGTGGTTGCTACTCCCCATTCCCCTTCTCAGACTCTTGATGGAGTGGTTGCTACTCCCCATTCCCCTTCTCAGCCTTTTGATGGAGTGGCTGCTACCCCCATTCCCCTTCTCAGACTCTTGATGGAGTGGCGCTACTCCCCATTCCCCTTCTCAGACTCTTGATGGAGTGGTTGCTACTACCAATTCCCCTTCTCAGACTCTTGATGGAGTGGCGCTACTCCCCATTCCCCTTCTCAGACTCTTGATGGAGTGGTTGCTACTCCCCATTCCCCTTCTCAGACTCTTGATGGAGTGGTTGCTACTCCCCATTCCCCTTCTCAGACTCTTGATGGAGTGGTTGCTACTCCCCATTCCCCTTCTCAGACTCTTGATGGAGTGGTTGCTACTCCCCATTCCCATTCTCAGACTCTTGATGGAGTGGTTGCTACCCCCATTCCCCTTCTCAGACTCTTGATGGAGTGGTTGCTACTCCCCATTCCCCTTCTCAGACTCTTGATGGAGTGGTTGCTACTCCCCATTCCCCTTCTCAGACTCTTGATGGAGTGGTTGCTACTCCCCATTCCCCTTCTCAGACTCTTGATGGAGTGGTTGCTACTCCCCATTCCCCTTCTCAGACTCTTGATAGAGTGGCGCTACTCCCCATTCCCCTTCTCAGCCTCTTGATGGAGTGGCTGCTACCCCCATTCCCCTTCTCAGACTCTTGATGGAGTGGTTGCTACCCCCCATTCCCCTTCTCAGAGTCTTGATGGAGTGGTTGCTACTCCCCATTCTCCTTCTCAGACTCTTGATGGAGTGGTTGCTACCCCCCATTCCCCTTCTCAGACTCTTGATGGAGTGGTTGCTACCCCCCATTCCCCTTCTCAGACTCTTGATGGAGTGGTTGCTACTCCCCATTCCCATTCTCAGACTCTTGATGGAGTGGTTGCTACCCCCCATTCCCCTTCTCAGACTCTTGATAGAGTGGCGCTACTCCCCATTCCCCTTCTCAGACTCTTGATGGAGTGGCGCTACTCCCCATTCCCATTCTCAGACTCTTGATAGAGTGGTTGCTACTCCACATTCCCATTCTCAGCCTCTTGATGGAGTGGTTGCTACTCCCCATTCCCATTCTCAGACTCTTGATGGAGTGGCGCTACTCCCCATTCCCCTTCTCAGACTCTTGATGGAGTGGTTGCTACCCCCCATTCCCCTTCTCAGACTCTTGATGGAGTGGTTGCTACTCCCCATTCCCCTTCTCAGACTCTTGATGGAGTGGTTGCTACTCCCCATTCCCCTTCTCAGACTCTTGATGGAGTGGTTGCTACTCCCCATTCCCCTTCTCAGCCTCTTGATGGAGTGGTTGCTACTCCCCATTCCCCTTCTCAGACTCTTGATGGAGTGGCGCTACTCCCCATTCCCATTCTCAGCCTCTTGATAGAGTGGCGCTACCCCCCCCCCCATTCTTCATCTCAGACTCTTGACGGAGTGGGCTACCTTTTTCCCTCCAAAGTACTTTGTGTTATCAAACTCACAGTATCTGACCATTAAGATCCATAGAAATTGGCGTCTCATAGTCTGAAAATATATTATCAATATGATAGTACTTTAACAAAATAAAAGAATACAGAATAACACATATATTTCTCCCAAGGGGGAAAATATTGATGAGATAGAATGAATGACCAACTTTACCAGATTCATTTAACGGTGCCTCCGCTTCGTGCTTGTCAAATGTGAAGCCAAAACTACAAACGGACATGAAAGAATACTTTGTAGAGTTGAATTTGCTGATCAGTTATAACAACTATATATTGCACTGCTTTATTTTTTTACCCAAAATGACCCCACGACCCAGTAAACACTAGAATAAGAATAAAAACTGACAAATACTCACTTTGAGAAGGCCTGTGGCGGCAATGACTTACGATTCTTCAAATCTAGAAAATGATTAAAATCAATTTTTCGTTTGATTAAACTTAATATATAGTATTAAATCTATTACTGGCTCAATATGGGAGTTGCTGAGATGCCAATTGGCTCAATGGGAGTTGCTGAGATGCCATGGCTCAATATTATATGGGAGTTGCTAAGATGCCAATTGGCTCAATGGGGAGTTGCTGAGATGCCAATTGGCTCAATGGGGAGTTGCTGAGATGCCAATTGGCTCAATGGGGAGTTGCTAAGATGCCATGGCTCAATTCGGGAGTTGCTGAGGTGCTATGGCTCAATGGGGAGTTGCTGAGATGCCAATTGGCTCAATGGGGAGTTGCTAAGATGCCATGGCTCAATTCGGGAGTTGCTGAGGTGCCATGGCTCAATGGAGAGTTGCTGAGATGCCAATTGGCTCAATGGGGAGTTGCTGAGATGCCAATTGGCTCAATGGGGAGTTGCTAAGATGCCATGGCTCAATGGGGAGTTGCTGAGATGCCATGGCTCAACATGGGAGTTGCTAAGATGCCATACGCTTACCTTTACCGCCTCTACTAGTGCCAATAAGCTGAGACCGACGATTAAACATGGCATCGGTGAGAAAGCCTCCAAAACCGGTGGCACTTGATTGCTGCTGCTGTTGATGCGGCGGCACGGGTGGAGGAGGCTGGCTACGCCTAGTCTTGACAGCTTGACTAGGCCCGCCGCACTGGGCAATCCTGAACAGACTCAACTGCTGTAAAAGTGCTCGCCGTTTCTCACTGCAGGCGTCAGTCAGCTGTTCCTGCTCAAGATCCTGACTAAGGAACTGCAGCACATCGGGCAGCAGTTCTCTGAGCACGCAGCCGTCACTGCCGTAGCTTGGATCGCATAGACGCCGATCGTCTGCTGCTTGCATGCTGTCTAAATACTGACCTTTTCCCTCTACTGAACTGTTCAATTTATTAACACACCAGCTGAAATTTGGAGCAACATAATTATAACAAGATCCATTCACTGTTAAGACCTGTCCAGTTTATTAGCTACCTAGGCAAAAGCTTCAAAGATGAAGGTGCGGGGAGCTGTGGAGCTGTCAAGCAGCCACTTACTGGGCAGCAGCTACCCTGCCGTGTGTAAACTCGCCAACATTTTTTTCTAGCAACAGGTAAGTCTATGTAGTTAAAGGCAGAGAGAAAGAGAGTACACACACTGAGCACACGAATCGACATTCTAAGCAACACGAAAGAGCAATTGCTTGTTAAATAATTTGCATTTTAATAATTATCAAAGTAAACATTAAACGAACAGCTACGGTTAGACTGGTTGGTGGTACTCTTATATTTAATATATCTTTCCATGCTGTATGCTAGAAGACTCGTATGAATCGGGTCATGTATATACAGATCTAGCCCTGGGCAGTTTATAGCAGATAAGAGTTCAGTGCACTTGCACAAAGTGTTGAATTTTTTTATATACTAAAATCTTAATATGGAAAAGCTGGGCTTATTGCGTGGGTTAGTTAATAAGTGCGCATTCAGTGTTTGACAGATATAGACTGAATTAGAAGACAGCTCGTTTTCTGAAGCAACAACAAAAGTAAGCAGAAATACACCGTCTTTCCTAGAATTATTCACAATGAATCAGATGCGTTGTTTGATTTCTTTGCATATCTGGCTTTCAAAATCTTTTGAGTTCATTAAATGTGTGCGCAATTTAAGATGCTGTGATACTGAGTCCATGTCGCGAGTATCCTTGCGAGCGCAACCGGCGAGGGCGACTCTGTGGCGCGGCCAGGCGCTTGTTGCTAGTGTCTTATGGATCAAACTACGGATCAGCCGGGTGGCGCCGGGGACCACGAGGCCAACCTCCATCTGGCCCCAGCTGTACCAGGTGGCCGCCTCAGGCTCGGCACGATTAACTGCCGAACTCTGAAGGCCCTCTGGCGTCGCACCATCCTTGTCCAGCTGGCCCACGACCTACAGCTGGACCTCGTCACGCTGCAGGAGGTCTCTATCGTGGCTGAGCTAGGGCTCCACTCTGAGGACCTCGGAACTGGCTGGAGCCTCCTGTACGCGTCGACAGACGATCGCGGCCGAGGCGGTGTCGGCGTGCTGATCGGACCGCGCCTCCAGCAGAGCGTGCACTGCATCTCGCTGTCCCCGCGACTGATGCGGGTCGAACAGCATCCGGCTGTTCTGCGCGTATGCACCCACCGCTGCTCACCCCGAGGAGGCTCGTGTTTTTCGACTTCCTGGCTGGGCAGCTGGAAGAGGTGCCAAACCGCGACACACTGGCAGTGCTCGGAGACCTGAACGCAGTCCTGCGGAGGTCCGAGCACTCGTCTTTTGTCGCGGGACGCGAGAACGCCAAACACCGATGCGCTGGAGAATCTGCTTGACCGGCTGGACCTGGTGTCCGCGAACACCCAGTTCCGCAAGCCCCCTGCCCGCCTGGTCACCTGATCACAAAGGTGACGGAACTCATGCGGGCGGAACTGGCGCAACTCGATCATGCGCTGGTTCGCACTCGCGATCGCCGCCGCGTCACCAACTGCGACACCATGGCTCCGCTGGCTCCCCGGTCAGACCACCGACTCCTGATCTGCGACTTGCGGCTCCGCGACCAGCTCTACCGACCGCCAAAGCAGCGGCCACGGCGCTACTATCGCGCACTGTCGGACACCCGCGTGAAGCGTCAATTCTCGGGTGCCTTCGTCGGCGCGCTTGGAGACCAGCGCGAGGCGGAGTATACCGACATCAGCACCGCCGTTAGAGCCGCTGCGGAGTAGACGGTCCCGCTGATGCGGCCAGCGCAAAAATCGCTGCCTGCCTGGCAGAGCGACCCGACCATCAGGCAGGCGCGGCTCAACATCGAGCGACTCCGCAGAAACAGGCGGCCCACAGGCGACGCTGAAGACGCGTTTGAGCGCCTTCTAGACGAGCGGCAGCAGGCTGCTGTCGATGACGCCGTGAGGTCGATCACTGCAGTCGGCCCCGACGTGAAGAGCCAGGCGGCAATGCGCTCGGCCCCGACGAAGTCCCGGTCGAGACGCTGCGGCTCCGCTGTGTGGCCTCCCAGGTCACAGGCGTCATAAACCGCGTGCTCGCGGGCGCTCCTGCGCCCACCCAGTGGACTGTCGCGCACATCGTGCCGATCCCAAAGAAGGCAGGAGCAACGCGGAAAGAAGACCACCGCGATATCTCGCTGATGTCCTGCACCGCGAAGCTCTTCAACCGTCTGCTTCTCGATCGCCTGCAGTCGGTGCTGGACCCGTACCTGAGGTACGAGCAGAACGGATTCCGGCCCCAATGGGGTACAATGACAGATCCTTGCACTCCGCCGGGTCATCGCGGAGGCGCGTATCTGCTAGTCTACGCTGATTATTTTGTCTTTGTTGACTTTCGAAAGGCGTTTGACTCGGTGTTGAGTTCAAGGGTAACTTGAGCTGACGAGAGCATTATGACCAAGGCCCTGTACAATTGGGCCAAGCTGCAGTGCCTGTCCACCATCCTGTGCTGGCGGTAACTGGCTGGCTGGCAGGCCACGTGATCCGGGCTGAGGGCTACTGCCGCCAACCTGTTCAGGACGTCCTGCTGCTCATTTTGCAGGGTGAAAATAAGGCGGGGTCAAGCCCAAACCTATCAATACGTGGACTGCCTGCTGTGTAATGCTGGGGCACCTGACACTGCCAACGGAGTGGATTTCATTTGCTCCCAGGCTTTGCAACGTGTCATCTGATGCACCTTGCTCTAACTGTGACCTTTGCTTGTGAGGCCATGTATTTTGTTGTAGAGTTCTGGTGATATAAGTTCTTCTCTTTTCTCTTCTGAGAAGGAGTTCTACTTGTAAGATATAAAATTATCTAATCAAGAAAGCCTTTGCAACCTTGCAAGTGTCTTACTTGAATAGAATTTTAATATTTTGGACATGCTTAGTGCTTACAAATAGGTTGAATACTCAAAAAGACAGATGCCTATATTGCAGAAACACTAATAAAATTAAGTTCAATATGCCCTATTGATTTTAGCATTGTTGCAAGTTGCAAAGTTTTTATAGCATTAGCTTATATAGCAATATAAGTGATTAATAGGTGGCCTATCATAAGTTATATATCATGGTCTTTGAGAACCTATCTTTGTAAAACTAATTTTCATGGCCTATGGCTAGGGATCTTGTTCACAATCTTGATTGTCAAGATCTTGGCACTTGGCATCTTAGTTTTAAATCTTGAAAAAAAGTTGAGATTTGTAATTATATGACTATTGATTTTTATAGTTAGAGATTTGTGGCTATGGTATTATAAGATTATGGTGATTTTCTAATTTGTTTGTTTCCTAATAATATTTTCAAGCTTGAATTGTTGCTGCAACTGTGCAACATAATGCCATGGTAGATGGGCTAAAAAATGATGTTTGTGACCAAAAGTGAAAAGGGATAGGAAACAGCATCAGAAAATGATCTAGATTCTAAGTCTTATCTATTGCTTTATCTATCTATCTATCTATCTATTGATTGCTATTTTTATTATCCTAGGCCTATCTATTGCTTTATTTACAACTTTAGCCTATTGCTCTATTTATTCTGCTCTTATCTATTTACACTTTTGGGTACAATGATACCCAAAATTTGAGTCTCATTGTATTATTTAAGATTTGTTAAAACCATTTGCTATGCATATTGCACTTTCTATAAAAGGTTTGGGTATGTCCTAATTTCATTATTGGGTTAGATAAATGTTTGAATTAAATGTAAGTATTGTAATCAATGACTATAGTGACTCAATCAAAACAGGATAGGAAAGAAACAGCTTGGAAGGTAAGTCAGAAATTTTATCATCTTAACACTAGAGTCTAGACTAGGCCTAGGCACTGCTAGGGCATAGACAGGGTACCAGACATACCATAGTCACAATTAGTGAATCAATCTATATAAATTGATAATAAGCCCATCAACTTAATATAGAAAACAAGAGACAAATCTAAATCTGCTCCCATTTAACTCCCTCCCCTTTTCTTTATGTTTGTCACTTTAGCCAACCCCTCCTCTTCTCTTTCCCAGTCTCTTAATATTCACCACTTTAAACCTCCTTTCTCTCTTTCTCTCCTTGCAATGGAGTTTTATGGGTTTGCCTTGCTACTTAAACTTGTAGGCTTCACTGATCACTTTCCTTTTTCATTGACTTCAACCCCTCCCCCTAAGTTGGCCCTGCCTCTAGTGCAGATTCTGAATTTCTCTTTAGTGCTGAAGGACTTATACTGAAAAGAAATAATATTTTTTGTTTCTTGTCACTTTAGCCAACCCTTCCTCCCCCCCCCCCAGTCCTTCAATGTTTGCCACTTTAACCCCCCTCTCTCTCTTTTCTTGCTAATGGAGTTTTATGGGTTTGCCTTGCCATCTAAACTCTACTAATCACCTTTCTCATTCATTATTTAATAACAAACCTCCCAAGTTTGCAGCTCCCAAACACCAAAAGCCATGTCTTGTGCACAGCTTTATATTAATTGAAAAACAGATTCTGAACATCTCTTTAGGCCTAGGCCTAATGCTAAGCCTAAGAGACTCATTGTGACCAAGAAGAGGTATTGCTCTTAGCTGAAACTACACAATAGCTATTGTTCATTGAAGCTAATTTGAACTTAAAGCTCTAAATAAGCTGAATAAAAATGACATTTTTGAATATTTTTAATGAATAAAAATGAATAAGCTATAGCCTATAGGCCTATCTCAATTACATGCTTGCTTGCATTGTTGACATTAAAATTTTGGGTCACTTTTGGGTTTTAGCTTTGGATGATAAGAAATAATCATTTTATAAAACAAACTTGAAGCTTGCCAATTTTATTCAATATCAATACTTACATTTATATAGGCCTATATCAACTTGATTAAGTAATTAACAAGCTTATTTTTTAATATTATCATCACTGTAAACATTAAACAACAAGTAGACTAACAATAACAATATTGATAGATAGAATAGGGCCTAGGCCTAGTGAAAATAGCCTATACAGTTATTATATTAGAGGATAGGCCTACTGCCCTACTTACTTACCTACCCGCAATTTTCCTTTTCTGTTTGTTAAATTATTTTTTCAATGGAAATGTATTGGGAACATTGTGAAACACTCAAAAATGATGTAACTTTTCAGCCTGATCATCGTATCTTGAACAACATGGCTAGACGCCCTGCTGCACTAAAGTTTATCGTGCCCCCTGCTCAAGTGCGACTAGCAATGGAGTTGACAAACATCAATTTTACCATGCGAGAGCTAGGGGCCATCATGGCTACATCCCAAGATGTTGTCAACTAGATGGTGTCATACCACCTGCTGGCCAACACATGTTCTTGTGTAGCCTGTCCTGAAGCACCGGCAATGTGGCTGCAATGGCGTGCAGGTGACCGCTACATTGATGGGCTTGTGTGGGCGTATGTTGGGTGTCATGCTCAAGTGTCAATCAGGAAGGGATCGTTTTTCAAGGGTAGCCACCTGACACTGACGCAACTGCTAGACCTAATCTAGTAGTGGGCAACCAATGTGAAGCAAGGTAAGTGCCAACGCCAGAGCAACATTGGCCACAATGCAATTGTTGATTGGCAGAACTTCATTTGTGATATCTGCACCCAATTCCTCACGGACCATCCCATTGAGCTTGGTGGCCCCGGCCGCAAAGTGGAGATAGATGAATCATACTTTTTCTACTGCAAGTTCCACCAAGGAGCTCACCATGACGGTCAGTGGTGCTTAGCATGATAGAGCATGGGGCCAGGAAGTGTATACTCGTGCCAGTTGCGCAACGCAATGCTGCCACCCTCCTGCCGCTCATCCAATGCCATGTCCTTCCTGGAACTCGCATCATAATGGACAGATGGCAAGCTTATGCCTAGCTTTAGGCTGCAGGTGTGAACCACCAAGTTGTGAACCACTAGCTGGCATTTGTTAATCCTCAGGACCCAATGATGCACACAAACCTCATTGAGGGGACATGGGCACACTGCAAGGCCAAATTTTGTGCCATGCATGGTACTAGTAAGGCTCTGTTTGAGTCCTACCTAGAAGAATTAATGTGGCACAAAATGCATCCCACCAACACCTTCGGCAACATGCTCTATTGGATCGCCCACTACTACGTTGTGTAAATATCACTGCAGAGACCAGAGTGCTGAGTGCTGAGTGAACACTAATCAGCACTACACTTGTTCTGTTCTGTTCTGTTTAGTTACATCATTTTTGAGTGTTTCACAATGTTCCCAATACGTTTCAATTGAAAAAATAATTTAATGAACGGAAAAGGAAAATTGCCTACCTACCTACTATAGGCCTATGCAATTATGCAAATTAGGCCTAATCTTGATTCTTGAATATTAAACATGAGCAAGAATTTAATCTCGAAAATTTGATATTATCCAACCCCCACCTATGGCCTAACATTGGGTCTTTTCATATTGCTTGCTCTGGTTTTAGAACCAGATCCAATTTGTAAAGTAGGCCCTATAGGCCTAACTTTTTGTCTCCAAAAAATAAAAGGAAAATGCGTGCTATAATTAAAGTTGCAAATATTGAATAGAAATATTCACGACCAAAGTGAAAAAAATTGGGCAAAATTAGGCTGTTTAGGCAGTCAACCATCTAATAAAGTTTTACTGCTTTTTTCTGCAAAGATCCGAAATGATTTTGGTTCTGGAATTGGTAGGCCCCTATATGAAAAGCCTCATTAAAAGCCTCATTGCAAGGACGACTTAAGGACTCAAGGACGATTGCAAGTCGTCCTTGCCTCATTGTCCTCCATGTGACTGTAGCGCGCATTACGCCGGCGCGGATAGTTTACGGTGTCTTAATTTTAAAGTTCTTTATATAGCTTTAATATTTAATTATAACAGACCAGATATTGGTCAATTTTATTTTTCTATTCAAACAATAACAATTTATTATTATAAATTATAATATTATTATATTATTAAACTAGGGGGGCCGTAGCCCAGCGGTAGCGCAGCTGCTCTGGTGTGCCGCGACCCAGGCTCGATTCCAAGTGCAGCCACATTAATTTGGGGCTGAATTGGAATTTCAGCTTGGCTCGCTTGTGCAATTAACGGCCTTGAGAGCCAACCTCCCAAGGCGCAATGAAGTGTACATGCCTAACAATTGATAAAGTTAGGGCCGCTGTACACTCCTGTGTGAGTGTGTGCCTGCGTAACGTATCCGCGCGCTTGTATGCCTGCTCAGGGGAGTCGGCGGAATGGGCAGTAATGCCTCTCGCCGGTTGTGTGCCTATGTCGCTTAAAGTGTGCCAGGGTGCACACAACCCCCCTGCCACTAAAAAAAAATAATAATTATAAAAAAATTGTGTTTTATTGTGACTTTTAATAACGCATAAATTTGAGTTGAATCTTTGCGTCCTAATTATAGTAAAAATAGTGGTCCAGCATGCTATTCTGTAAATTCCGTTCTTTAAACACTTGGAATGAGCCAGAACGTTTAATGTTGCTGTAATTAATAGGCCCTACAGTTAACTCGTATATTCTTAAATCTTAATCTTATGGCAGTTATGCTTTGTACAGTTAGGCAAGCCTTCAATCACAAGGGTTTCCTTTGAATGCTTTCTTTGAAAGTTTTTTTCTAACTTATAGCCCACGGTTCAGATTGTGTAGTAGTGTACGCCGGAACAAGAATCCTATCTCAGCTAAATGTACGCCAGTGTAATTTACTTACTTAATTATAATTTAACGCCAAAAACAAAAAAATTCCCTAAAATGTACGCCAAAAATTCCTCCTAAAAAAGGTCATTCGGTTTTGACGAGTAGAGTTTTCTAAGAAAGGTTTTCGTACGAAAATTCTTGATCAAAAAATTACGAATATTTTCATTTTAAACAAACTTAAATTAAACCTACAGAAAAAAATGCAAAATTTACATTCTTAGCAATAATTTACACAAGTTTTATTTATTGTTAATTTTAAAACAGCAGAAAGTTTATCACTTATTTTCTAGACTATACTAATTTTCCTTTATTTTATGTAAAAACAAGCTGTTGAAACCCGCGGATTTTGAACCCGGGGAATTCCAATCCCCGGAACTATTTTTGCATGTATTCTGAAATCTAAGGCCATACACAAACAAAAACTTGTTAATAGTTAGTAGGATAGAGGTAGACATAAAATGGAGCACATTCGTGTAAAATTAGGGTTTGAGACATTGTTGGCTGGGGTACTGCGCAGAATGTCAGGCAATGTCTGTCTGACTCTAAAACATATATTGCTAAACTCTGGTCTCTCCCTGACTCTCCCTACGTCCCTTGGATCCTTTAAAATTTCTATCGTCTCTTTGTTTCCTCTCATCTCTCTCGTCCCTCGTCTCTCCTCTCTCCTTTCTCCCCTCTTCTCTCGTATCTTCCCTCATCTCTCTTCTCTTTCATCTCTCTTATCTCTTCTCTTGTCTCTTCTTTTCTCTCTCCTCTCCTCTCTCCTCTCTACTTTTTCGTTTTCTCTCTCCTCTCTCCTCTCTCCCCTCTCCTCTCTCCTCTCACCCCTCTTCTCTCTGATCTTCCTTCTCCTTTCTATTCTTTTCTCTCTTCTCTTAACTCTCTCCTCTAATCTCTCATCTCTCCCCTCTTCTCTCGTCTCTTCCCTCACCTCTTTTCTCTCTCTCGTCTTTGCTCTCTCATCTTTCCTTTCTCTTCTTTGATCTTTTCTCTCTTATCTCTTCTCATTTCTCTCTGCTCCCCCTTCTCTCTCTCTCTATCTCTCTCTCTCTCTCTCTCTCTTCTCTGTCTCTCTCTCTTATCTCTCCTTCTCTCTCTCTCTCTCTCTCTCTCTCTCTCTCTCTCTCTCTCTCTCTCTCTCTCTCTCTCTCTCTCTCTTCTCTGTTTTTCTCTCTTATCTCTCCTCCTCTCTCTACTCTCTACCCTCTCCATTCTCCTCTTTCCTCTCCTCTCTCCTCACTCACTTCTCTACCTTTGTCTCTCCTCTCTCCTCTCCTCTCTCCTATCTTCTTTCGTATCTTCCCTCATCTCTCTTCTCTTTCATATCTCTTATCTCATCTCTTCCCTTTTCTTTTCTCTCTCCTCTCCTCTCTCCTCTCTACTCTTTCGTTTTCTCTCTTCTCCTCTCTCTCCTCTCTCCCCTCTTCTCTCGTCTCTTCTCTCACCTCTTTCCTCTCTCTCCTCTCATTTCTTTTCTTGTTTTATCTCTTCTCTCTCCCCTCGCCGCTCGTCTCTTCCCTCACCTCTCTTCTCTCTTGTCTGCGTTTTTATTTCTCCTTTCTCTTCTTTTATCTTTTCTCTCTTATCTCTTCTCGTTTCTCTCTGCTCTGCGCTCTCTCTCTCTCTCTCTCTCTCTCTCTCTCTCTCTCTCTCTGTCTCTCTTTCTCTCTCTCTCTCTCTCTCTCTCTCTCTCTCTCTCTCTCTCTCTCTCTCTCTCTCTCTCTCTCTCTCTCTCTCTCTCTCATCTCTCCTCTCCCATCTCTCTTCTCCTCTCTACTCTCTCCCTTCTTCATTCTCCTATTTCCTCTTCTCTCCCTGTCTCTCCTCTCTCCTCTAGTCTCTGTAATCTCTTCTCTCTTATCTCTCCTCTGTTCTCTCTACTCTCCCATCTCTCGTCTGTTCACCCTCATCTCTGCTCTCTCATCTGTCATCTTTACTCTCTAATACGTTCTCTCACTTATCTCCTCTGTACTCTTCTCTTTCACCTCTTCTGACTCCTCTCTTTCCTTACTCCTCTCTTCTTTTCTCTTCCCTCTTCTATACTCTCTCTCCTCTAATATCTTCTCTCGTCTCTCTGCACTCTCCTCTCACCTTTTCATCTCTCATCTTTACTCTCTCATCTCTCATTTCATTTGTCTCATCTCTACAATCTCATCTCTCCTTTCTCCCCTCTTCTTACACCCCTCTCTTATCTCTTCTCTTCTCACTCCTCTCTCCCCCTCTTATCTCCTCTCTTCTCTATCCTTTCTACTCTCTCCTCTCCTCTTGACCCTCTGTCATCTTCTTTCTGCTCTCTCATCTCTACTCTCTTCTCACTCTTCTCTACTCTCCTCTCATCGATCCTCTGTCTCATCTCTCCCCTCTTCTCACCTTTACTCTTTCCTCTCCCTCCTTTCTCCCCTCCTCTCGCTTCTTCCTCCCTTCTTCTCTGCTCTCTCCTCACCACTTGTCTCTCCTCTTATCTTCCATGTTTTCTCTTATCCCCGTCTCGCCTCTCCTCTCTTCTAATAGTCTATTCCTTCCTTTCCACTCTCATCTGGCCCGCACATAAGCTGGATTCTTTATCTGGCTTTTGAAGTAAAAGTCTGCCGATCCCTGCTTCGAAAGCCAGTTTGTGGGATGTACTACTCTCATCGTTATTCTCATGCTTTGATCACGTCATCTTTCTTGCCAATTTGCAGCCCTGAAAGGAATTTGTGTATCTTCAGCTCCACTGCAGTCTGCATCAGTCTAACAACCAATGAAATATGCATTTCTTAGGCCATTTAAATTTCAAAGTACTTTTAAGAGAAACTTAAAATTTCAATGGTGTGCCTAATTTAGTAGGGTTGTATTTCATTGCATCGCATCGCCTTTTCATAAATCTTTCGCTTTTACAAACCATGCTGGATTCCCTCGATTTGCCAATTGCCATCCAGTGTTAAACTGCTGCAGAGTTTGCCAATACAGAGGGGAGGGCAGTGGTTAGAATTTCTCACTAAACCGTCATGGCTAAACGTAGCCTCTCCACTCTGGGGGTGCAGAGAAGGCTATTAAAAAGTTGTTCCAAAACACTGTACATTCGCTATGTACATTCAGTCCTATCGCCTGACCCTTCGTCTGGCGTTGGGGGAATGAGTGAGTGAGTGGCACAAACAACAGAAAAAGCAGACAAACTTCACATGCTTACAGTTTCTTTTTCGGTTGAGTTACAGAGTTGAAACTTTACATTTAGACAGAGAATGAGTCAATGAAGAATTGTGTCAAGTTTGAAGTCAATCGCTTTACGTGGAGCAAACTTATGGCAGCTGAAAGTTAGTCAATTTTGAAACCCTTTTACACATCTGGGCCCAGATTGGGAAAGAGAGGCAGGCGGGCGGAGGTTGGGGTGGCTGTCTCGCTGAAAAAAGCAGACTAACTTTAGAAGTGAACAGCGCCGTTCAGGATTAACTTTGAGACTCGAAATTTTACACGATTGTGTCACAATAGTTAAAGATTGATTGTGTCAAATTTGAAGAGAATCGGTAAAAGTGGAACGGCGCTATGGAGGATTAAGTGAAAAAATCGCGCATTTTGAGCAGTTTTTTGTACTTTTAGGTAGGAAGACTTGAGTCTAGGAAATTTAAAGGTAGCCTAAGACATTCTCCGTAGTACGTTTAGGGTGGGTGTAAAGTTTGGTGTAATTTGGTTGAGCGGTTTGGGAGTCCATAGCGAAGTAATTTGTCCACAGACAGACAGAGTTTTGATTTTTATATGTATAGACTAAAACTAAAAAGGGTTAATTTACATTACAATTTTTATACACGGCATGAATTTATTCACCAAAATTGGTACGCCAAAAATTTCTCGAGCTCAAAGTGGTACGCCAAAGTGGTACGCCAAAATAGCCAAACTTTTCAATGGTACGCCAGAAAATTCCAGCTTACATGTAACCTTCCTGAGTGTGGCTTATAGCTAAAGTAAAAATGACAACTTTATATATACAAATACTTATAGCACATATAGGCCTAGCTAGCCCTATAGCTATATGCCTATTCATTAGTTTAGGAGGCAAAAAGTTATACTTTACAAATATGATCTGGTTCTAGAACCAAAACAAGCAACATCATATGAAAAGGCTTATTTACCAAAAATTTTATTTAACTAGGCATTAACTAGAAATTTATTTTAAAGTTAGGCCTAAAGATTAGGCCTATTTATTTTAATTTAGAATTAACCAAATGAATTGAAATAAAGTAGGGCTTAAACCTAAAGGAAAATCTCAATATATATTGGACAAAATGACAAATAAGCCTATAAGGCTATCCTGTAGTTTCGCACGTTAAATTATTTTACGGAATTATTTTGCCCTCTATTCAAGGGTGGTGGGGGGGTGGGGGTAATAATTTAACGTGCAAAACTATAGGATAGCCGCCTATAACTATATATACATACTTTCTGCCTTATTGTATTTAAAACATATTTAAAAAATAATTTAAACTTTTAAAATATTTTTTAATTGTACGGCTTAACTTTATAAACCTCATTGGCCTTGGCCTATAACCTATATAACCTTAGTAATATTAATAACTAAGGCTCAGTGTTGCAAACCAAAACAAGTGTTTAGCATGAAAAACTTGGGAATATTGAAAGTCTTCAGATAACTTTCTAGCTCACTAGCTGCAAGTAAGAATTGAGATGCTTGGGTTTAGTCAAACTTTTAAACTAAAATATGAGAGCTTATAATACGGAAGCAAATTATATAGCAAAATTTATATTCCTATACAAATACAAAAAATAATATGCATCTAGCTTCAGAATTCTAGACTCCTAATTTCTAATAAAATCAATATAGCATTTGAGCCTTATCTGCATCATTTGTATCAGACTAGGCCTACATTTTAGGTAAATTTTACCTATGTTTTATATAGGCCTATTAATCAAGATTCAAAAGCAAAAAATGCGACATAAATCAAGCTAGATATTCAGGGTTTCTAGTCTACTGGACATGGCTTAGGAGCTTCTGAAAGGCTCAAACTACCAAATATATTAAGAATTCAATATACATTGGTTTGGAAAGGTACATTAAATTAATTATATAAAAAGATACAGCCAACTTTAAGCTAATAATATAAATTTTAATAAAATTTAATGGCAAAATAAGGGCAAAACTTATAAATGGCAAAAATAAGGATACTTATACACAGTTTATTCCACAAGGGCGAATCAAATTCAGCATGGTATTTGTAAGCTGCAAATAGGGTCATTGCTTTATGCCAAATAGACAATTCTATTTGAAGGAGGACATCAATAGAAATTGCTCTAGGCCTAATTGCAGTCTCATGGTGTGACTATAAGAGTCAAAAGCCTTGCTTAAATAGTAACTCTGAGATACAATTGCAAGTGCATATTTATAGAGTGTATGGAACTTCTTATCCTAAAAGGTTTTGTTAATAACAAAAACTAAACTAAAAAAGTTATAAGAAATAATCTAGAATACTAGTTTTAATATATTAAAAAAATAATTAATGCTTGAGATTAAGAATCAAACCTCCAACATTCCTAAAATAAACCAAAGGCTCTTAAATCACTAAGCTACAAATAAGTTTTAGAGACTTACACCTCTTAGATTTAAAAGTCTCACAGATGTAGTGGCTATTTGATTTGGTCCAGTTGCATTTTTTTATCTATCCAAGCAACAAATGCTCTGTAGTGACAAATATCCCACCTTATGTTGAAATAGAAAATGGCTTTTTGATTAATAGTAATTGAGTTGTTATAAATAGTTTACCTAAAACCTTATATCCCAATGCTCAACTTGGAGAAAAGGACTATGTCAATGATGGAAACTAGGTAGCCACTATACACCTCAAGCAAATGGTATAAGAGACAGTACAAATCAATATTGCTATATCCACATAAACAACAAATTTTTGTAGATGTGAAAATTCACCAAATGCATGCTAAAAGCTACATTCTAGTTGTTGCCAAGCCTTTTCATATTTATCAACTCTTGCTAATTGATTGTCTTCATTAACTTCTTGAAAACAAATATCAAAATCAATATTAGCATTGGCATAATTCTACTGTGGCTAGGCACAGCTACTAGAATTTTAAAGGCATTCAAGATACACAAAGTATAGGCTTGAGTACACTGCAATAAGAAGTTTATTTATATAAAACTAGCTTCAAAGACTTGCTGCTGCACTGGTGCCTTTACACATTGATTAATTGTGCCAACACTACACTGTAAAAAATATGTGGCCAAAAAAGTAGCCAAAAAGTGGCCAAACGCAAGTAGCCTAAAAGTGGCCAAGAGTGTCCCACGTTTGGCCACATTTCCGGCCATTTTTTAAGTGGCCACATTTCCGGCCACTTTTTAAGTGGCCGGCACATTTTGCCGGCCACATATTTCTCATGTTTGTGTTATTTTCGGCTCTTTTACAATAAATTTCTCTCTATAAACGTGGAATCCTTAAATAAAACCCCTCATTGCAGTTATCGTACTGCATTTATAGATTAAAGAAGTTATTAAGCAGTATATAAGCATATTATATATGACCAGAAAAATTTCATAATTCATTTCATTGATTGAATAGTGGAATAATTGTCTTAGTTATCCAGCACTTTAATTGTATTTTTTTTATTAAAGAAACAAAAAAACAGAACATAGAGCAATTGTGAGAAATTGTGAATAAATGTGAGCAATGGTAAGCAACTGAGCAAATGTGAGCAACTGAGAAACTGTTTGGGTGGCTGAGTAGGGGAGACTTAGGTGGCTGGTTTCGGCAGATTTGGGTGCATGGCTGAGTATAGGGGAGACTTTGGTGGCTGGTCATGGGAGATTTGGGTGGCTAGGAAATTTCTGAGAAGCACAATTGGAGGATGAGACACTTTGTCAAGTTCATTGTTGATCACAAAAAACTACTGGGCAAAACTTGCACTGTCAACTCGACTGACTGATTGGTGGCTCGCTTAGGATTTCTCAACCCTCTCCAGCAGGTTTTCTGTGCGGCGGTCATGCTTTAAATTTAACGCCAGAAATGCTAGAACGTATAAAAGAATCGTCTCCAAAGCAGATTCCGTCTTGATATTAGTTGTGGACACCTGCACGCCACTCCAACGACCGTCAAAACTTGAAACGTCACCATCTGCCACAATGCTAATGTGGCGATTTGAGTCGAAAAAGGCGTCAAGGTTGTGCACTTTGGCCTTGATGGCCAGAAGCATAAAACCGTTTTTAATGGAAACTTCAGGATCGTCTGACTGTTGGAGAAACGGCTTGGTACAAGATGACCTAGACAGAAGCAAAGTGCTTCCATTCATCCACTGTGTAAGATCGCGCAATTGGTCTAACAGGGTGCAGATTTTTGTGCTGTTCTGAGCCAGGTAGTCCGATTTAGAATTGCTGGAGTAGACATTTACTACTTGAATGGCCTCCTCACAGAGAAGCTGCGAGTTTGATAACAGCGGATATGCCAAAAATTTCTCGGCTAGTGTCATTTTTTGCACAGCATGACTACGTTCTGCAAATGTCGCTTCCATTGCCTCGGATGCTTCTTACATGCTGACTAGCAGCTGTCCACCTTCGATCATAGCCGCAAAGTCTTGGCTAGCACCAGCAGCCCCGAATTCAATGAGCAACTCATCAATAAGTGAAGTCAGATCGCTAGCTCGGCATTCTACTTCACATTCAGCATTTTCCTTAGAATCACTGCCGTCATCTTGCTCCTCATCAACCTCCTCACCGTCTTCGTCATCAGATAGCAAAGCAGCAGATTGCCGTGGTTTGTGGTTGCTAGTCTTTCTCGCTTGTCAATTTTTGTCCTGGCCTTGTCCGCGGCCATACTTCTCTCGCTGGGCAAGAACTTTGGGTGGCAAAGCACTGCCACAGACAAACGTTTTTTCCCACTAGGTTTTAAGGCTGCGGCGAATCCGGAGTCGCCAAAAAGTGTGGCTAGCCACCGTGTTAACATCTGCCAAATTTGGGAACTCAGCAACGATGGCACTTGAAAACACCTTGAGTTCCGTTGATCTGAGGCTTATTTTCTCCGTATTCGCATACTTGCTCGTGATTTCATCAGCAATTGGATGAACAAGGCAGTGCACAAAAGTTTCGTCCATCATTAATCTCGCTGCCTTTTCTCGCGTATTTGTAGAAGCAATTCTTAAAACCAAAGTAGTAGGATACTGTGGTATCTTGTAAAATGCTGGCACTGGAGGCAGCGTTGGTACTTCCGCCTGAGATGATGATGCAATTGCTGAATCCAATTCAGCTACTGTAGCTGATGCAGTAGATGCAGAGCATGCATTAGCAGAAGCTGAAGACGTCACAAATAAAAATAGCTGCAAATGCTTCTCGGCTACTAGTGCTAGCCATATCTCTTCCTCCTGAATTTTGACACCGTCTTCGTTTGTTATCACGATGCCAATTGGGTCAACTCCTAAAGCATTGCAACCAATAGCAATAAAGTCTTGGAATTTTTCGTTAGATCAAATGAAAACCTTCTTCTTGTCTGCTGTCGCAATAGCATAGAGTGACAGTTCAGCAGATGCCATCGCCATGCCAAGCAGGCTTGCAGTTTGCTGTGGGTAAAAATTTATTGTAATTATTAGTTAGTGTTCATTGTGACATGAGAGACTTTAGAAAATAATATGACCCGCAAGTGTTTATGCTTGCCTGGCTTTACCATGTTAATATGTGCACTGCATAAATGAACATGCAGAACATGAACAACGTCCCTAAACAAGTTAAAATGGTGGAAAAGAAGAAAAAACAGCATAATGGTTTCCAGCAATGATGTCAACAAATATAGGGGAGTGAAAGAATTTGCTTGTTGGATCAATGATGTCGATATCTGATTGTGGCTCACAGTAGAATGCAAAATATGAGGGTAAAAAAACTGATCTGCATTTCTTAGCTACTAATAGCCACTTGCCTTTAATACAGATGATTTTCTAAACATAATGAAGTTCAGGATCTCAATCTAGTCCTAGGTTTTTAAAAACTACCATATACTTTGTTAATGTTGGGGCTTTGAATTCTAGTGAAGCAACTTTGAGGCTATTTGTCACTATACAATTAGCTGGTACGAGGGTCACTCTGAAAGTTTTTGCATTCGACCACTTTCAGCTTTCGCCAGAGCTAAACCCCCTCACATCTGTTCAAAGTAGTTGCCCTGCGCGCACACACACTTTTGCATTCGCTCAAACCACTGCTCAAAGGCCGCAGCCCAGTCCTGTTTTGTCAGTGCATCCACACTGTCCCTGTACGCATAAATCGCGTCCTTAACCATGGGAAATCTCTGTCCACGAAGCCCGGCCTTCACCTTCGGAAACAGAAAAAAATCACACGGAGCCAGGTCGGGCGAGTAGGGCGGGTGTCCGACCACGGAAACATGATTTTCGGCCAAGAATGTGATGGTTCGCTGCGCCGTGTGCAAACTCGCGTTGTCATGGTGCAGGCGAAGGCCGCGGATTCCGCGTTTGGGACGCCGCTCCTGCCACGCCTGCAGCACCTGTGGCAGGCAGACTGTGACGTACCACTCCGCCGTCACTGTTCGCTGCCCGTCCAGCACCACAGTCGCCACGTGGCCTGATCTGCCGAAGAAGCTGGCGACCATGGCTTTGCCGACGCTCCTGGAGCGGCAAACCTTCGTTGGTGACTCCTCGCCAAAGAAGCACCACACCGACGACTGGCGCTTCGTCTCGGGGTCGTGCTGGAACACCCAGGTTTCGTCGCCCGTCATGACGTCGAAAACACCACGTGCGGCGCCGTCCTGGAAGTCAGCGAGCATCTGGCGGCACCATCGCACGCGTTCATCCTTCTGCTGCTGCGTCAGCAAATGTGGCACCCAACGAGCGCACAGTTGCCGTACGCCAAGGTGTTTGTGCAAAATCTTCTGCACTTGCCCAGATCCAATGCCCAGCTGCTGCTCCAATTGCACGCATACATGCGCAACCTCCAAATTTCGGTCGGCCATGCGACTTAGTTTTAACAAAAATGCGACGTAGTTTTTGGCCAAAAATGCGACTTACATGTAAAAAAACCCGAAAGCAAAATTAACGCAACTTTGGGTAAACGGCAGGAGTAACTATGACTGTCTTATAAAGCCAAAATGCCTCGTCAGCTACTTAGTACTACTACTCTGTGTTTTTTCGGGTTGGCATTTTTGCGACTTCCTTGGTTGGCCACCAAATCGGTCGGCCGGATCGGCCGACTCGGCCGACTGTTGCGCATGTATGATTGCACGTGGGTCACGCCGATCCTCTTCGATCAGGCTGCGTGCCAGCTCGACGTTTTCTCCAGTCGTTGCTGTCGCAGGACGTCCTCGGTCGTCGTCGTCCAGGCTGCACTGTCCAGCCCGAAGGTCGCGGTACCAGTTCTGGATGGTGCGGATTGAAGGCGCAGAATCTCCCAGAGCTGCCTGCATCTCCTCGTGGCATTGCTGCGTCATGAGGCCGCGCTTGAAGTTGTAGAAAATTATGGCGCGGATGTCGCGCCTCTACAGTTCGGCAGCCATGGCTGGCAGGCAGCTGAAAACTGAATTTCAATTGCAGATTGCGTTGCTTCTCTTAAAGCTGGGCACTTGAATTTTTATATGCAAGTTGAAAACTTCTGGAATTAAGGTTTGGTGCAATTTTACAGCGCTGGCTTGCGGGGAATTGGTCGAATGCAAAAACTTTCGGAATGACCCTCGTAGTCTATCAACATTTATTGTCAAGAAATTGGCTATTGAAGAAATTGTCTCTAAATCAAAAAGATCTTTCATACATGCTTGCTTTATGCTTGATGTAGAGCTTGTAGATAAATTAACTGGAGTACATGTTACAATAGCCTTATGTAACTGATGTCTTTTAGCAGCAGTCAAAGCAACATTTTTAAAACAATGGAGGTTTGGAACAATATGCTTGAAAAATTGGTGCATGGCCACAAAACGCATAGTCCATGCTACTTTAATGCCATTATAAAATAGAATAAGATTTGGGTAATGAAGTAAATAATGAAGCTTACACTTTTTTAACTGACCATTTGATATTAAGAATAATAACTCATTGTGCTGTGTAATCAAATGTGTTAGATATGTGGTGTCATGTTGAACACTGGCATTTGATAGCAAAATTGACATAAGTTCACAATGCAAAATAAGGAGCATCATAACATTATCCTTATGTTTATTGTTGATATCACAAATATATGGCCCAAAATACAAAGGCATTCTTAATACTACAACTATCATGTCTGCTGCACAGAAAGGTAGTCTATTGTTATTTATATGGCTTGGTAGAATTGCTGGCATAGACAAAGGAAAAAAGTTAAATATATCCTTTATTTCATTAAAACTTAAAGCCTTTTCCTTTAATAAAAACTTAAGAACAGAGCAAACTACAAAGTGGGAAATTCCTTCTAAAAGGTCGTGAAAAAAGTCTGGAGGAAAAAAGTAGGGCATAGTTGCATATCCAAGGCTTAAAAATGGACATTCCTTTAAAATACCTGTAGTTTCATCTATTTCCCAATCAGAACTTCTTTGGAATAGTTTATTTTCAATGAGACAAAAGTCACAATCAGTTGCCTTGGCAGTGCAAAATCGACAACCTTTCCTGAGGCAAAATTAGTTTGAAGACCAAGAAGGCTATTTATTGATAAATTATCGCCTGTACAAAAGCAAGCAATTATAGAGACATTTATTTTTTGGCCATACTTATTGATATCAATACCTAAGTCATATAAATTATGTAGTTCTGCTATAATTGGCTCATAGACTTCATTTAAAGTAAGTGGAGGAAAGTGATCATTGCTTTATAGACTTTTGTATTTGAGCAAACAAACTAAAAAAAACATTTGTCTTTTGATGCAACCTCATATGGTGCATTTAGAATTCTTAAGTAAATTGCATACACTTTGTGCTTACAACGTGCTTTGCCAATTGGATTAGCAACTTCAAACTCATCAGTATAAAGCCCTATATATATAGCATTTTCAAGTGGACTATCAACAAGTGGAGCAATATAATTTAGAAAGTATGGGCTTGTGAAAAAAGTAGATTTTTCTTGTAAAGAACCTTCTAAAACTAAATTAAGAAAGTCAAGATTCTGGAATGCTGCTTGAATGCTTTCTCCAATTGAAACATAATAAATTTTTTTATTGTTAATACAAGTTTGAACAGGTTCTACAAAAGGATAATTAGCTTTAACAAAATTTAAAAGCTGATAATCACTTAATAAAATATCAAAACAAGTGTTAAAAAGGAATCAAAGTCCAAAAAGTTACTAGTTGATTCTATAATATCAGTTGAAATATTATTTTCTTTTAAAAACTGAGTAGCCATAACATTATACAAGTTACTAAAGGTTGAAATAATTTCTTTTACATTGTCAGTCAAGGAAAGACTAAGTCTATTAGGTAAACAATGCAGATCTCTACTAGAAAGAAAAAAACCTAATTATATCAAGTACAAGCTTTTCCTTTAGAGCCTCTTTTAGTTCAGAAGAACTTTGATCAATAAAGCCATAAGCTCCCTCTATGATTTCATCATTTTTAGTTGATATGTCATTATAATTATTTGTTGCATCACTTTTTCATTAATAGACCTTGGAAAGTTGGGGTCTATTAAGTAATTAATTTTGCCAGAAGTGTCATCTAGTTTGTCTTCAATTGAAAAAATGGCAGTCTCTTCAGCTACATAAGGCTTGTTATGGAATCTTAATAAATGCTTAAGTATACCCGCTTTAGTTGAACTACTTAAATTGCAATGTTGAATGGGACAAGTAAACCTGTTTACTAATTGAAGCTCTTCTAGACAAGGGGTGTACTTTGAATGGTGGACAAAACCTGACATTTGCTCAAATGTTTTCCCACATTTACAGGGAAACATTCTTAAAAAAATCAAAGCAAAATGGATTCTTACAAGGCTAAATTTAAGCAAAAAAAATTCTGGGGCCATGTTAATTTATACTGTAGACCTAGTTTACAAAGATTTAGAATAAGGCTATTATTATAAGACAAAGACAAAGACAATAAACTAAAAAAGCAGACACAATAATAATTAGACAATGATATGTTGAATTACAAAGAAGAAAAATAAAATGAAGCACAAGAAAAGGTAAGGCTCAAGGGCAAGAATTGAATAAATACTGGGTCAAGTCTGGGTCAATAGTTAATGCAGTCAATAGTTAATGCAGAAGTTCTTGCAATTTGCAAAGAAACTGAGCAAAGCACGAGAGCAGAGCATATGCTGAGTTGAGGGGTAAATGCGCTGTAACGCTTGAAAATGATTTTAGTAGTTTGATCAGATAAAAGTCAACACAAATTAAATCGCAAGTACATTAACAAATTTGTAAAGTAAATTTTATTTTCAGCAAGTTTTTTGCTTTTTGACTGCAATTTTTTAAGAATAATATGAAGTTTTATGCCCATAGTGGTTAACTTTGTATTATTTTTGCAGTTCATTGTGAGTTTCTTTGTAAATTTAAGATTAGAACGTACTATTGAATTATTTACTCTCGGCCACATATTATTTTCGATGCTATATATTCATTGTACATGGTTAAAATGTTATATTACACGTTGCACTCATTAAAAACAAATATTTTTACTTAGCTATGGCCTTTTGTGAGAAAAAATTTCACTTTGGTAAAATAACTATCTTCGGCCACTTTTTCTAAAATACATCTGGCCACTTCCTCAGCCACATTTTTTACAGTGTAGGTACATAAAGCTAAAAAATAAGATTGTTTTGGTCCTATCAATATATAACTAATTGAAATATCATTAGGAGAGAAGAGAGAAGAGAGAGAAAAGAGGGTGGAAGACAATATGAAGGTAGAGGAGAATATGAGGGTTGAGGAAAATAGATAAGGGTAGGAGCTAGTAGAGGAAAGTAGGATGATAGAAAATCATAGAGAGCAAAAGGGTAGAAGAATGTAGGGGGTTGAGAAGAGAGTAAGAAAAAGGTAAAGGAGAGTATGAGGGTAAGAAAAGAGGGTAGAAAAGTAGAGGTGGATATGAGGCTAAAGGATAGGAGTTGGTTGAAAGGAGGTAGAGCTAGAGGCTGGTAGAAGAGAAAAGATACAAAGGTAGAGCAAGGCAGGGGAAGATAGAGAAATGTAAGAGGATAAAAAAGGTTGGAGGGTAGGAAATGGTACCAAGGTAAAGAAGGGTAGAAGGGGTATTATAGTAGAAAAGGTTAAGAGCTGGTAGAGGAAAGTAGAAGGTAGAAGCAAATGAATCCGAAAATCAACATAGTGTAAGTAATGATGCGTTTCACACTCCTAGGTGCATCTTCAGGTTTATTTTTTTCAACAACAAAATTAAACAGGTTTTGCGAATAAATATGTGGAGTTGATTGTAGGTAAACAAGAAAATAAGAAAAATTATTGAACAAATCTATATTGGAGAACACATGAGCTAGTCCATATAGCAGAGTGAAGTCCAAGGGCGGAAAGAATGTACACCCAGTACTCTCTCTTATCAAAAGACACGGAGTAGGTGACCCGTGCCACTATGTTGGAGTTGTGTGTTTAGGCTAGGTGACTAGGCTTTTATGTGCATGGCCTCAAGAATTCTAAGTTTGAAGTCCGACTGACATTGGTCAATGTTTTTAAAGTGCTTGTTTAGGCTACAGTTAGAGCAGCTACTACAATGCAGTAAGTGATCTTGTATAGCAGACAGTTTGAGCCAGTGCTCCCTGGTTCTAGTGTATAGGTGTCTTAGTTTTCCCCACGTAGGAGACACTCTGGTCAACAGAGCAGTTGAATTGATAGACGACACCAGCATGCAGAGCGCGGGAGACACAATTTTAACCGGCCAATGAAATCACCAACTTTGGCAGTCCGAAAAACAACTATGATGTTGCAGTTAAGCAATTGCTGAAACAGTTTCTTGATTTTGCTTTTGAAGTAAAGAGAAGGATGTCCAAAGAAAGGAAGGACAAGAATGGGATCTTTGTGGTCATTTTTGGTGATTTGCTGTTTGGTAACCTTTTCAGAGATGAACTTATGAGTGATGCTATAGATGAAATCTTGCGGATAGCCATTTTGACAAAGCAGTTTGGTGAGAGATCTTAATTCCTAGTCAAAGTTGGCCCAGGTGTTGCAGACAATGAAAGCTCTATGGAGCATGCATCTGATGAGGCCAGATTTCCTATTTTTAGGGCACAAAGCGTGGAAGTTAAGGATCAGGTTGGTGAACATTTTTTTGCGAAAGACTTTAGTAGAAAAAGTTCCACTGCTAAGGTCAATGTCTAGTAAGGGTGATCGAAAATATTTTTTTTTCGATTTCTGACTTCTTTGTCTGATAGAGAGCCCTATTGCAGCCAATGGCCATTTTCGTGGACGGCGTCCGGCGCGGATTGGACTGGTGGCGGCGCGGCGCGCGCGGCGGCGCGGCGCGTGGCGGCGGCGCGCGGTGGCGTGGTGTGTGGCGGCGGCGCGCAGCGCGCGGCGAGCCATTGACTGACTAATTGAACCAAATCACTGATCCTGGGGACTGGCCCTGGCGCAGTACGGGTAGATGTCTGGCGCGGGAAAGGGGGGCGTCCGGCGCGGTTCAGACCTTGGCTGCAATAGGGATAGAGAGTTGTGAAATTATATGCATAAACACTAGCTATCATTATTTTTTCAAAATATTTTCATTTACCCCCTCCACACTCATCCCAAAGATGGCACCCCCAAAAATGACACCCAAAAATCGAAAATCAAGAATATCTCGAAAACGGTTAGTCTTACGACCTAAAAATGTATTACTAACAGATAGAAATAGGGCTATTTCCTATCGATTGACGCCTATTACAGGTTCATATGTCATTCTGATCCCCTTCTACAGAAATATTGTCAATTTTCCTATCTTTAACATATGACTAACACAGAAAAAAATGTTCTGGCCCAGTTTGGGATAAAAAATCGCTACTTTAACGCTGCTTTATTATTATAATATTCTAAAAATTTTTCGAAAGCAATGCACGGAACAAATTATATTAAAATAGCAGAAATAAAAGCAACAGTACAGTATACTTAATCATATTAGTATGACATAGATACTAAACCTGCAAGTGTACGTCTTCACGATAATGCGATTAATCTAGGACTGAAAAAAGTCCTTCTTGCTGTGAAAGCGCGGCATTTCCTGTCTACTCTGCTGCCTCACTCGAACAAATGCTTCACGCAAATCTGCACCACACACTCGCAGCGAGGCTTCAGTAACTGCACGAATCATGCGCTCAGTTCCTTGTGAGTGGCAAGGATAATCCCAGTGTATGGGCGATTGTCGAGCCAGCTGCCTGATCTGAGCAAGTGAATGGTTGCGAGTGAGTGGTGGCTCAGTTAAGTCTTGGTTCGCTTTCAGCAAATCAGGCAAAGTTTCCTCGTTTCCTTTCAACTGAGGAACTTTGAAACTGTGCTGAGATGCGGGCGAATGCTTGCTCCGCTGCCGGATGTCTTCGATGACATGAAACGCTTCTTTTCTAGCAGCGACCTGCTCACTGGCCAGCATTGCAATCAGCACATTTTCACAGTGGGCAAAATAGGCTCCATTTTGCAACACAGGAAATACTGCGCTCCACTCAGCTGCGGTCAGGTTCAATCTGCACAGATTCATCATTTTCAAAAAATGATTCGATCCTTCGTGAATAGCAGCGTGTGATTTGATGCTAAACCAGCATGGAGCGTAAACGCGAATGACGAAACTGCACAATCTGAGCAAGCATTCATCAGGTTTGCTCTTACTGACATACAGCCTTAGCAACCGGTTTGCAGTCGTGAGCCATCTGCTGTGATTCAATGGGCCAGGAGTGTGAGCAGCGAGTTCTGCGCTGATGCTTCCGGAAATCACGCTCTTGCACATCGACAGCAAATACTGCTGGTCAGTGGACAAATCCTGCACCACATCTTGAGGTACGATGGGAAAATTTGGGTTACTAATCGCTGGGAAATCAGCAGGAGATTTCAGCTGACAGTTTCCCAATTGCTGACCGATCTCACTACTCAGAGTCTGTGCGCCAGTGGTGCAGCAACCATAGAACTGAAGTAAGTGTCTCAGAGGCAGTTCATTGAGGTGAAGCATGCACACAGCCACCTGCATGGTTCGACCAATTGCCACTTCAAGAAGAGGGATGATACCACCACGGCAGCCAGTATTAACGCGAGTACTGTCACATCCAACTGCAATACAAAAGTGCATATAAATGCTGCTTGATGCAGGAAATTTGATACAAGGTATGCAATAATGTAAAACGAGCATAATTTCTAGCATATCAGATTGCAATTTTCAAGTGTTACTCACCTACAACTAGTTCATCTAATGGAATGCTCTTGCTATTAAAGTACTCAAGCATGCTATCACAAGTATCTCGAGCTGATGGTGAAGCTGGTGTCACGTGACCAATAAATTGGGAGCCTGGCTCCTCCACCATCACAACATGCTCCTCTGTGATTGCAGCTGCACCATGAACGCAGGTTCTATCTTTCCTGCCATCAAAGTAGAGTGATTTCGGAGATCGCGAATACGCTTGGAAATTAGCATCACTACGCAGCTTACTTCTCTCTCTACGAATCTTGCTTCTGTCAATGACGCAGTCAGGAATCTGCAAATCCTGGGTCACTGCAGAGCAAACGGCAGCTACTGATGCGTCACTCAGAGCGAACCGGTCAGCAATTTTGGCGACTGTGGGCAATGTAGGCAGAGCCCCCTGAGTTGACGAGCTCTGAGCACTGCCGCTGCAAGCCTGAAAATCACAGTCCATATCATCATCACAATCGGATTCTGAATCTACAAACTGCACAGCGTATTGCTCGTGATCTTCTGCCGGCTTTGGGATGTTGCTATGCGACATTTGACGCTTTTGCAGCTGCTGCGTTTCTGCTGCATCCACTGCTCCGATGTGCATTTGCCTTTGCTTTCGCTGATCGCGCATGAACTGCCATTCGTGGACTGGGATTTTCTTCCCCTTCTCGCATGTGCACTTCCTCAAATCTGAGCACTGGCATGCAGCAATGTCAAAGATTCTGCAGAGAGTTCGCTCATAATCCTTGAGTCGTTTCTGCACAGAGCGATTATTGACTCGAGAGCTGGGGATCTTTTTTAGGTCTTGGCCCTTGTCGTAAAAATTCCGTATTCTGGCCCCCAATGACAGAACAGAGGCAACAGTAGGAATGCTGGCCTTGCGCCAGATACTAAGCACTACAACAGCACTTTCTCTGCATTCCTCATTTGTGTTGCTGCAGCCTCTGGATTTCTGAAAGTGGATTGAAAAGAATAATTTCAAATTCAATTTGCTCGCATTGATGAAAGAGCAAGAAAAATGCAACAGAATAAAACAATAAACTTACCTGCTCTCGCAAAAACATCAAGTGCCTCATAACATCCAGGCCAGTGGGCAACTGACTGCAGTTAGCTTCATCGAGCTGCTGAGATCTTCCATAAAATGGATATTCGGCTTGAGACCTAAGCATTGCGCATTTAGCAATCAAAGAGCTTTATCGTCAATGGCAAGCAGTGGCAAAGACTTCAATAATATTTTTAGTGAATCAGCTATCAGACAGTCTTAACCTGTATAACAAGTTTATTCTATGGCCAGATGCACATTGTGCACTTTGCCACGTAGTCGATTTATGATGTTATTTAAAGTAAAATGCGACAAAATCAATATGCTATGGCATATTAAGATGAAACACCGACAAAAGTGGCGATTTTTTATCCCAAACTGGGCCAGAACATTTTTTTCTATGTTAGTCATATGTTAAAGATAGGAAAATTGACAATATTTCTGTAGAAGGGGATCAGAATGACATATGAACCTGTAATAGGCGTCAATCGATAGGAAATAGCCCTATTTCTATCTGTTAGTAATACATTTTTAGGTCGTAAGACTAACCGTTTTCGAGATATTCTTGATTTTCGATTTTTGGGTGTCATTTTTGGGGGTGCCATCTTTGGGATGAGTGTGGAGGGGGTAAATGAAAATATTTTGAAAAAATAATGATAGCTAGTGTTTATGCATATAATTTCACAACTCTCTATCAGACAAAGAAGTCAGAAATCGAAAAAAAATATTTTCGATCACCCTTAATGTCTAGGTCTAAGAATGGAAGCTTTTGGTCAGTAGCCTTTTCAAGGGTGAATTTGATGTTAAGATGAGTAGAGTTGAGAGCTTGAAGGAAGGACTCGATTTTGGTGCTGTTGTTGAAAATGGCAAAAGTGTCGTCATCATACTGCCTGTAGAATTTGGGGGCACAATCAAGAGACATCCAGTTGTTGGTTTCCCAGTGGGACAAACAGACCTTGGCCAGAGTGGGGGCCAGGGGGCTGCCCATGGCACATCCATCAATTTGCCGGTAGTATTTATTATCAAACAGAAAGATGCCAGAGGTTGCGAAGCGAAGGAGATTTTTGAAGGTCTTGGTCATGGAGGGAGGGTTGGCTTTATAAACCAGTTCAGTAGCCAGGTCGACAGCAATATCAAGGGGGATGTTGGTGAAAAGAGAAACAACATCAAAGCTACAGAGCGTGTTAGAACAAGGAGTATCGGCACTAAATTGTTGAAGATCATAGAGAAATTCACTGTTAGATTTTATAGAGAAATTGGACGAGAGGCAAGGCTTGATGAGGGAATCCAAGTACTTGGCGAGTTCATATTTAGCAGTATGAATCATGGAGACAATTGGTCTGAGGGGTTTGTCAGGTTTGTGGACCTTGCAGACCCCATAAAGCTGACCAAGTTGGCTGCCACTGGGGATGATGCGTTTAAAGATTTTTCATCAATGTGTTGTTTGACGTGGGTGCGCAGAAAGTTTTGAAGAGAGCGTTCGGATTTGAAGATAGGGTGGGACATCGTGATGTCATCATGCGATCCCAGACATTGGAATTTGGTCTAGTCCAGAAGGATGTTGTTAAGTTTATTGATGTAGTCAATGGTGTTGAGGAAAGCAACCCTATAGCCCTTGTCATAATTGACAATTTTTATGTTGTCAGACTTGTTGAGCTATTTGAGGGTATGGTGGAGCAGCTTATTTCTCTTGTTGGATAAAAAGTTAGTGGTCTTGGCAGAGAATTGTTCAAATTCAAACATGATCTTTCTTTTGAAATTGTCAGGAAGTTGGCGCGGCTCATGACTCCCCGTGTTATTGTGAGAGAGGCACTTACACACAAGGGCTTCAATGTCGGCGGCGATGTGCATTTTGTTGAGCCTAGTTGGGAGGATTGGATGTTGGAGGCCATATTGAAGGGCATGTTGTTCAGATGGACTCAGTTTCCAGCTTGAGATGTTGGTAATAGCCTGTGAAATGCTTGCATGATGCTGCTTCTCTAGCCAAAGGTTTTGGAGCTTCTTCTCAAGTTTGATCCTTTCTGTGTTGACACACTGGCGAGTCTTCTTGTTGATAAGATGGCACAGGACTGAGAATGTGGTGAGGCCCAGTTTTGGCTGGAGGCTGTCCTTTAAGCCTTGGAGTTGAGACTGCAGGGCCTGTTGCTTGCGGCAATTGAGTTTGAGTTGTCGATGGATGAGGGTTTTGTGGATCCCAAAGCTAATAATTAAAAGTAAAAGAGAAGGATAAAGAGAGGGTAAGAAGAGGGTGAAAGAGGATAGGAAAATAGAGGAAGGTTATAAAAAGGTGCAAAGAAGGTGAGAAAGGAGAGGAAAAGAGGATTATAGAGGGTAAGAATATAATAAGAATAAAGGGACAAGGTAGAAAGATAGATAAATATAGAAGTTAAGGGAGTGATGGATAGTAAATATAAAAAGAAGGTGGAGAAAAGGAAATGAGGAAAAGAATAAAGGAGTGAGGATAAAGCAATAAATTGGTAAATAAATAAATAAAACAAATAAGTGAAAAAAAACAATAAATTAAATTAGAATTTAGTTATATAGATTCAGCCAATTTTATTTTATACTAATATCAATAATATAGACAAGGGGACAGAGACATATCTTTTTATAGGTACAAAAAAATAAATAAATTTGATTTCTTTTGTTTAGTCATTTCCTATGGGGAATCATCTATGAAAAATTTCTGACCATTCCTAGGGCAGTAAGGCCTACCTTTGATATATATTATAATTTATTTAAGTTTCTAAACTATATAACTTGGCCATATACACTCGTATATACAAGGGGCATTAAAAAGTTCTGAGCCTTGGTATAAAGGAAAGAGAATTGGGGCAAATCCAATCAGCTTTTTTTACATGCTTGGGTGCAACCTATGGATTTACCCGGCTGTTTCTATTGGCAACACACACATGTAAGTTGCTATTGGAAGGAATAATAGTCACGTGACTACTCTCAGCCAATAGCAACTTATATGTGTGTGTTGCCAATAGAAATGGCCGAGTGATTCCTAAGGTTGCGCATGTATGTTTTTTACATAGTCTCCTTTGACCAAGATGCACTTGTGACATCTTGATCGCAATGCTTTGATGCTGCTCTAAAGGAACTTCTTTGAGCACCTCTTAAACCAAGAGGTTGCAGCATCCTTCAGGGCTTTATTCATGTCAGATTGCGGCCAATGAAGTGCTCGCTTGGGATGCAGAAATAGGTAAAAGTTACTTGGCAAGTTCTGGTGAATAGGTAGGGTGTGGTAGCTCTTGGAACCCTGCAACATTGACAGCTGCCTTTGCCAGCCCACTAGTGTGGCAGGTGCGTTGTTATGCTGCAACACAACACCATGGCTCAGCATTTCCCATCAATTTTCCTTGATTGCCTTGTGTAGACAGGTGATCAGATTGGCATAGTAAGTACCTGTGACTGTCTGCTTGTGTAGCAGAAAGTCCAGCAGCAATGGACCTTTGGCATCCCAAAAGATAGTGAGCATTTTCTTGCCTGTACTGCATCCAGTCCATGCTTTCAGTGGTGCAGGTGTGCCAACTAGTAGCCACTGCTTTTTGACTCCTCCTTTGACTTGGGATCATGGTAGTAGATCCATGTCTTATCACCAGTCACATAGCAAGACAGAAAGATGGCAGGATCTTGATTGTAAGTTTGCAGGACAAGCTTTATATATTGCAACTGCACAGACTTCTGGTTGCTTGTCAAGATTTGTGGGATCCACTAGGCCAAGACCTTCAACAGATAAGGATTGTTTCACAAACCCTAATTTTCACAATGTCAAAACCAGAACCTTTCATAAGACTTATATTTCATAAACCCTAATTTCCACAATGTCAAAAATAAGCAATGCAACAGATTTCACAAAACCTAAATTTCATAACACCTAAAAGGCATGCACAGAATTTCACAAGACCTAAATTTCATAAGCCCTAAATTTCACAAGACCTAAATTTCATAAGCCCTAAATTTCACAATACCTAAAAACACTATGGAGATACAGTCTTTCTTCTACAATCCTTCTGTATCTTTATGCCCTTTGTAACCTTTGTAACACATTTTTGTATTTTATTTAAAATAGAAATTGATATTGAAATCAAGTAATAGGTTTGAGCAGACTTGTTTAGTGTTTTTAGTGAATTCCCTTTGTTACATGATAGCAAAAAGTTTCGGACTTTTATACTCACCAGTCTTGTATTGCTATGTGCTTAAATATATACAAAGTATAATTTCCTGCAATTATAGAAATTGTCAATATAGGCTAATAGGTTAATATGAATCTTTTATAGCCCAACCAGTTACCTATTTATTCAAAATTGCTGCTTGTCTTGCATTTTTGATACTAAAATGTCTTTTTGCTCCTTTGGCTTTCTTTTAGACATTTCTTAAGTCCAGTTCCACAGTAGAGCAAAAACACCTGATTGAGTTTATGGTATATTTGCTCATATTATTTCTTAAGAGCAATAGGAAATAAAAAGGCTTTGAAAGGTGAAAGCTTTAGTTATAATATTATTTTGCTTTATCAAAAAGGGCCTTTGATTTTGTCTAATTCATTAAATCAAGGGCTTGCATTGAGGCCTTATATAAAAAGAGTTACATGCTACTTTCCTTACTTTCAATTGGGAATAACATCAATGCTATCAGTATTAAACTTACCAAATTGCCTCCTTTGAATCATAAAATTTAGGTTGATATACTTAAAAACAGATTGAAACTCATTAAACTGCTTATCTGCAAGATAAAATCAAGGCTGATATACTTCATATGGATTAAAAACTAACTTAACTTATGATACAATGATGCTATTCAGTATATTACTATGCCAAACAAGACAAATAACAGATGTAAAACAGTTATAACTGTGGTAAAATTGTACAATAATTGTTGATTGAGCCCATTTTGTTTCTTTATGACAATTTTAAGCATACTTATTGTCCAACTCTACCTTTTGAGCCCTTTATATAGCAATTTCTCAAAAAAATAAACAAGATAAAACCCATAGGATAATACTATATAAATTTGTTTTTATTCAAAGTCCAACACATGGTATAATTTTGGCTTATGAAATGACCCCCTCTTTGTTGATAGGCATATAGGCATATAATAAATATTATGCTGTTATTTAGTATTTTTGTCATTGTGTGGGTCATAATTGAATTAACTTGAATTTTTGAATATTAAAGTTGGATCCTAAATGCCATTCTATCAATTTTAAAATTTGATGAATCTGGCTTTTGGGTTAGAGACGCTTAGCAATGTAAACAATAGGATCGAGATACATGTATTAGTATTTTATTTGATTTGTATTTTTTGACTAACTAGAACTGATTTCCATAAAATCAGTATTAGTTTCTATCAATTGCAAGCGACTGTTTTTGCAGGCCTTCAATCCATGCTTGGCGAGTATCAGCTAATCAAGCAGATAGGGAAAGGCAGCTATGGAGAGGTGTGGCTGTCCAAGCATCAGAAAGATAGGCGCCAGTATGTGTTGAAGAAGATCAGCCTGGTCAATGCTAGCCAGAAAGAGCGCAAGAGTGCCGAGCAGGAGTGCAAACTGCTGTCCCAGTTGAAGCATCCCAACATAGTTGGCTATAGGGACTCATTTGAACTGGAGGGTATCCTCTACATTGTGATGGCCTATTGCGAAGGTGGCGACGTGTACACGAAGCTTAAAGAGCAGAAAGGTGTACCGCTGCCAGAGAGGCAAATAGTGGAATGGTTCGTACAGGTTGCCATGGCTTTGCAATACATGCACGAGAGAAATATCTTGCACAGAGATTTAAAAACTCAGAATATCTTTTTGACAAGATCTAAAATTATCAAAGTTGGCGACCTTGGCATTGCTCGGGTGCTGGACTCATCCAATGATATGGCCAAGACGCTTATTGGTACGCCATACTATATGAGCCCGGAGCTGTTCTCTAACAAGCCCTATAATCACAAGGTTTGTGCTGGTTTATTGTTTAGGATTATTCTTGATTCTAAAGTCTAGTAGACTGATCATAGAATGGATTTAATAATCTAGTAGAATAGAATTCTTATATATGGTACAATCCTATATACTAAAAATGAGTTGTCTGTATGTATGTGGGTAGGTATGCGATAGATTTCAGAAAAAATGGCTCAACCGATTTTCTTCAAACTTGCACCATTCGATCAGAAATTTTCCTGGGACGGTACATGCATCTTGGCTAAAAAATTGCTCAATATTAAAGGGATTAAATATTCGAAAAACAGGCTTTTTTGCAAAGGTCAAGCGGCTCTTTCGATCTGAAATGCATTGTAAGAATGCTAGAGAAAAAACTGACTGACTGAATTTCAATTCTGATAAAGATTGCATCACAACAAGTTGAAAACAGTGCCAAAGAAATGCACACACAACTTGATTGAAATTGCGTAACAATATTGCTAACTTAAATTGACACTGATACTGGCTGACTAAGAAATTGATTATGTCATAACTTTTTACTCTAACCAACTTGCTGTAAGCATTGAATTATAAGGGCCACAAATCATGTTCGCCAATTGAAAAGAGATAGCATAGATGCGAACAGACTGGACTGCTAATGCAGCGACCTGGGTTCCAATCTTAGTGCTGCAAAAAGATTTTTTTATTAAAACACCTTGAAAACACGAAACTGCTAAACATAAAAAAGCACAATGTCAAACATAAAAGAGGCACCATGTCAAACATTACATGGGCACCATGTAAAACATATACGTCACTCTATGTCAAACATTAAAGAGCCACCATGTGAAACATAAAAGAGTCACCATTTCGAAAATTAAAGAGCCACCACGTCGAACATTAAAGACCCACCATGTCAAACGTAAAAGAGCCACCATGAAGAACATTAAATAGCCACCATGCCAAACATAAAAGAGCCACTATGTCGAACATTAAAGAGCTAGCATGTCAAACATTAAAGAGCCACCATGTCGAACATAAAAGAGCCGCCATGTAAAACATTAAACAGCCACATTGTCAAACATAAAAGAGCCACCATGTAAGACATTTAAGAGCCACCATGTGAAACATTTAAGAGCCACCATGTCAAACCTAAAAGAGCCACCATGTCGAACATAACAGAGCTACCATGTCAAACATTAAAAAGCCACCATGTCCAACTTAAACGAGCCATTATGTCGTACATTAAAGAGCCACCATGTCAAACATTAAACAGCCACCATGTCAAACACAGAAGAGCCACAATGTCAAACATAGATGAGCCACCATGTCAGATATTAAAAAGCCACCGTATCAAACATAAAAGAGTTACCATGTAGAACAAAAAAGAGCCACCATGTCGAACATAAAAGAGCCACCATGTCAAACATAAAAGAGCCAACATGTCAAACCTAAACGAGCCACCATGTCTAATATTTAAGAGACACCATGTATAAGTGACTTTATGTCAAACATTAAAGAGCCACCATGTCAAGCATAAAAGAGCCACCATGTCAAACATTAAAGAGCCACCATGTCGAACGTTAAAGAGCCACCATGTCAAGCATAAAAGAGCCACCATGTCAAACATTAAAAAGCCATGTCAAACACTAAAGAGCCACCATGTCGAAAATAAACGAGCCATTATGTCGTACATTAAAGAGCCACCATGTCGAACATAAAAGAGCCACCATGTCAAACATTAAAGAGCCACCATGTCAGACATTAAAGAGCCACTATGTCAAACATAAAATAGCCACTATGTCAAACATTAAACAGCCACCATATCGAACACTAAAGAGCCACCATGTCAAACATATATGTGACTCCATGTCAAATATATACGTGACTCCATGTCACACATAAAAGAGCCACCATGTAAAACATATACACATGACTACATAACAAACATTAAACAGCCATCATGTCGAACATTAAAGAGCCATCATGTCAAAAATTAAAGAGCCACCATGTCAAACATTAAAGACCCACCATGTCAAACATAAAAGAGCCACCATGAAAAGCATATACGTGACTCCATGCCAAATATATACGTGACTCCATGTCAAACACAGACGTGACTCCATGTGAAACACTAGAGAGCCACCATGTCAAACATTAAAGAGCCACGATGTCAAACATTTAAGAGCACCATGTTAAACATAAAGGAGCCACCATGTCGAACATTAAAGAGCCACCATTTCAAACATTAAAGAGCCATCATTACATTAAGGTGCCACCAGGTCAAACATTAAAGAGCCACCATGTCAAACATTAAAGAGCCACCATGTCGAACATTAAAGAGCCATCATGTCAAACATAAAAGAGCCACTATGTCAAACAATAAAGGGACACCATGTCAGACATTAAAAAAACCCGAATCAAACATAAGAGAGCCACCATGTAGAACATTAAAGAGCCACCATGTCAAACATAGAAGAGCCACCATGTCAAACATAAAACAGCCACCATGTCAAACATAAAAGAGCCACCATGTCAAACATAAAAGAGCCATCATGTCAAACATATATGTGACTCCATGTCAAATATATACGTGACTCCATGTCACACATAAAAGAGCCACCATGTAAAACATATACACATGACTACATAACAAACATTAAACAGCCATCATGTCGAACATTAAAGAGCCATCATGTCAAAAATTAAAGAGCCACCATGTCAAACATTAAAGACCCACCATGTCAAACATAAAAGAGCCACCATGAAAAGCATATACGTGACTCCATGCCAAATATATACGTGACTCCATGTCAAACACAGACGTGACTCCATGTGAAACACTAGAGAGCCACCATGTCAAACATTAAAGAGCCACGATGTCAAACATTTAAGAGCACCATGTTAAACATAAAGGAGCCACCATGTCGAACATTAAAGAGCCACCATTTCAAACATTAAAGAGCCATCATGTCAAACATAAAAGAGCCACTATGTCAAACAATAAAGGGACACCATGTCAGACATTAAAAAAACCCGAATCAAACATAAGAGAGCCACCATGTAGAACATTAAAGAGCCACCATGTCAAACATAGAAGAGCCACCATGTCAAACATAAAACAGCCACCATGTCAAACATAAAAGAGCCACCATGTCAAACATAAAAGAGCCATCATGTCAAACATATATGTGACTCCATGTCAAATATATACGTGACTCCATGTCACACATAAAAGAGCCACCATGTAAAACATATACACATGACTACATAACAAACATTAAACAGCCATCATGTCGAACATTAAAGAGCCATCATGTCAAAAATTAAAGAGCCACCATGTCAAACATTAAAGAGCCACCATGTCGAACATTAAAGAGCCACCATGTCCAACATATATGTGACTCCATGTCAAACATTATAGAGCTAGCATGTCAAACATTAAAGTGCTACCATGTCAAACATAGAAGAGCCACCATGTCGAACAATAACGAGTCACCATGTCAAGTATATTCGTGACTCCATGTCAAACATAAAAGAGCTACCATGAAGAACATTAAAGAGCCACCACGTAAAACATTAAAGAGCCACCATGTCAAACATAAAAGAGCCATCATGTCAAACATAAAGGAGCCACCATGTCAATCAAAAAAGAGCCACCATGTCAAACATAAAGGAGCCACCATGTCAAACATTAAAGAGCCGCAATGTCAAACATTAAAGAGCCATCATGTCGAACAATAAAGAGCCACCATGTCTAACATTAAAGAGCCACCATGTCGAACATTAAAGAGCCACCATGTCTAACATTAAAAAGCCACCTTTTTGAACATAAAAGAGCAACCAATGTCGAACATTAAAGAGCCACTATGTCAAACAATAAAGGGACACCATGTCAGACATTAAAAAAACCCGAATCAAACATAAGAGAGCCACCATGTAGAACATTAAAGAGCCACCATGTCAAACATAGAAGAGCCACCATGTCAAACATAAAACAGCCACCATGTCAAACATAAAAGAGCCACCATGTCAAACATAAAAGAGCCATCATGTCAAACATATATGTGACTCCATGTCAAATATATACGTGACTCCATGTCACACATAAAAGAGCCACCATGTAAAACATATACACATGACTACATAACAAACATTAAACAGCCATCATGTCGAACATTAAAGAGCCATCATGTCAAAAATTAAAGAGCCACCATGTCAAACATTAAAGAGCCACCATGTCGAACATTAAAGAGCCACCATGTCCAACATATATGTGACTCCATGTCAAACATTATAGAGCTAGCATGTCAAACATTAAAGTGCTACCATGTCAAACATAGAAGAGCCACCATGTCGAACAATAACGAGTCACCATGTCAAGTATATTCGTGACTCCATGTCAAACATAAAAGAGCTACCATGAAGAACATTAAAGAGCCACCACGTAAAACATTAAAGAGCCACCATGTCAAACATAAAAGAGCCATCATGTCAAACATAAAGGAGCCACCATGTCAATCAAAAAAGAGCCACCATGTCAAACATAAAGGAGCCACCATGTCAAACATTAAAGAGCCGCAATGTCAAACATTAAAGAGCCATCATGTCGAACAATAAAGAGCCACCATGTCTAACATTAAAGAGCCACCATGTCGAACATTAAAGAGCCACCATGTCTAACATTAAAAAGCCACCTTTTTGAACATAAAAGAGCAACCAATGTCGAACATTAAAGAACCACTATGTCCAACATAAAAGAGCCACCATGTCAAACATAAAAGAGCCATCATGTCAAACATTAAAGAGCCACCATTTCGAACATTAAAGAGCCACCATGTCAAACAGTAAAGAGCCACCATGTCAAGCAAAAAAGAGCCACCATGTCCAACATAAAAGAGCCACCATGTCAAACATTAAAAGAGCCGCAATGTCAAACATTAAAGAGCCATCATGTCTAACATTAAAGAGCCACCATGTCGAACATTAAAGAGCCACCATGTCTAACATAAAGAGCCACCATTTCAAACATAAAAGAGCCACCATGTCAAAAATTAAAGAGCCATAATGTCAAACAGTAAAACGCCACCATGTCAAACAATAAAGAGACACCATGTCAGACATTAAAAAAACCCTGAATCAAACATAAGAGAGCCACCATGTAGAACATAAAAGAGCCACCATGTCAAACATTAAAGAGCCACCATGTCAAACATTAAAAAGCCACCATGTCAAACATTAAAGAGCCACCATGTCAAACATAAAATTTACACAATTTCAAACGTAAAAGTAAGCGTCATGCCAATTTTAAAGGAGCCACTATAGAGCTAAGGAAATTGTAGCACTAGCTACTTTACTTATTGTATGGTGGATGCTTACTATTTGGGGTGCTTGCTATCTGGGGGATGCTTGCGATCTGGGGATGCTTGCGATCTGGGGGATGCTTGCTATCTGGGGGATGCTTACTATCTGGGGTCTGGGGAATGCTTGCTATCTGCGGATGCTTGCTATCTGGGGTTGCTTGCTATCGGGGGGATGCTTGCTACCTGGGGGATGCTTGCTATTTTGGGATCGATGCTTGAATGCTGTCTGAGGATGCTTGCTGTCTTGGGATGTTTTGTTTTTAGAGGGAATGTCTGTTGTTGTTTTTTGAAGGCTTTAGTTCGCTGTCTATTTGTTATTTGTAAAGAACAAGGATTCTAACCAGATGTCCCCCATCGGGGGGCGAAGATTGCTAGTCTAATATACTAAATCTGAGAAGTCTTAGAATTCTAATATCCGGTAGAATAGTAGTGTAATATCCGGTTGAATAGTAGTGTAATATCCAGTAGAATAGTATAATATCCGGTAGAATAGTAGTCTAATATCCGTTAGAATAGTAGTCTAATATCCGGTAGAATAGTAGTGTAATATCCAGTAGAATAGTATAATATCCAGTAGAATAGTAGTCTAATATCCAGTAGAATAGTATAATATCCAGTAGAATAGTAGTCTAATATCCAGTAGAATAGTATAATATCCAGTAGAATAGTAGTCTAATATCCAGTAGAATAGTAGTCTAATATCCAGTAGAATAGTATAATATCCAGTAGAATAGTAGTCTAATATCCAGTAGTAGAATAGTCTAATATCCGGTAGAATAAAAGTCCAATATTCGGTAGAATAGTAGTGTGATATCCGGTAGAATAGAATTTCAATATCCGGTAGAATAGTATAATATCCAGTAGAATAGTAGTCTAATATCCAGTAGAATAGTATAATATCCAGTAGAATAGTAGTCTAATATCCAGTAGTAGAATAGTCTAATATCCGGTAGAATAAAAGTCCAATATTCGGTAGAATAGTAGTGTGATATCCGGTAGAATAGAATTCCAATATCCGGTAGAATAGAATCCAAATGCTACCCTACCATTACCAGTCGGACGTGTGGGCTCTCGGCTGCTGCGTGTACGAAATGGCCACACTGAAGCACGCGTTCAACGCCAGAGACTTCAGCTCATTGTCCTACAAGATTCTCAAAGGTCGCACACCGGATATGCCTACACAGTACAGCAGTGAACTGCTTGAACTTATGCGCAGCATGCTCAATCTCAGTCCTGAGAAACGACCATCCGTGAATCGAATCCTGCGCGATCCGTTCATTCGTCGGAGTATTCAACTATTCCTAGAAAGTACGCGACGTCCTGGCACCGCGCCAAACAGCGCCAGCCGGCAGCCGCTGCCGCCTTCGCCATCTTCGGCGCAACAACTTCAACGACAGCAGCATCAGCAGGAGCATGTCCGACGGCCTCCTCGACCGCCGACATCGGCAGCGCCGGCTCCGCAACCTTCCATGCCTCCGTTTTCGTCTCCATCGTCTAGACGAAATTCCTCCTCGTCGTGCACCTCGGCGCCATCGACTCCGGCGCCAGCGCCAAAGTTGCCAAAATCTTCGTCGGTAGCTTCGGAGCTCCAGGCTGAGGCTGTGCCGGAGTCTGCGGCGGCTGCTGCTGCGTCGGCGGCAGCAGCGACACCATCCGCGGTAAAAGCTGTTGTTGAAGCTTCGCCCAGAGTTAACACGGCCGCTCGTCGAAGGCGTCGCGAACATTTGGGGCTCAATTCACCAGGTGAGTCGCAATTTAACATGTTTTTTACATGATAGTCTCCCTTGAATCTGCACATGATTATACCCTTGAATCTGTACATGATAATCTCCCTAGAATATTTACATGATAATCTCCCTAGAATCTGTACATGATAATCTCCCTTAAATCTGTACATGATAATCTCCCTTGAATCTGTACATGATAATCTCCCTTGAATCTGTACATGATAATCTCCCTTGAATCTGTACATGAAAATCTCCCTTGAATCTGCACATGATAATCTCCCTTGAATCTGCACATGATTATACCCCTTGAATCTGTACATGAAAATCTCCCTTGAATCTGTACATGATAATCTCCATAGAATCTGATACATGATAATCTCCCTAGAATCTGTACATGATAATCTCCATAGAATCTGATACATGATAATCTCCCTAGAATCTGTACATGATAATCTCCATAGAATCTGATACATGATAATCTCCCTAGAATCTGTACATGATAATCTCCCTTGAATCTGCACATGATTATACCCTTGAATCTGTACATGATAATCTCCCTAGAATCTGTACATGATAATCTCCCTAGAATCTGTACATGAAAATCTCCCTTGAATCTGATGCATGAAAATCTAATTCAATGGCACGTATTTGTAATTTTCAGCATTTACCAACTCTGAACAGTATTCTAATCTGCAGTCGTTAGTGCTCAAACAGAAGCAAAGGAGACCGAAGACGGCCAATCCGCGACTTTCAGTGAGTTGTTTGAAGTTTTGTGCATGCATCCCAGAGAGTTAGCGAATCGTGTTAGCGCTGAAATTTCTACTAACTCAAATACACGGCCCCCAGATTCATTATAGAAGCGCCCCAAGGTCGTTTCAGAGTCGCAGACAAACCGACGCTTCAAATTTACTTTTAAGCGACTCTAACGATTTGTACTCTGACATCTCGTCGTTTTAGAGTCGCAGACAAACCGACGCTTCAAATTTACTTTTAAGCGACTCTAACGATTTGTACTCTGACATCTCGTCGTTTTAGAGTCGTTCCTGTTTTACCCGTGTTCCCTGCAACAACTCTGGGACGCTTTTTTACCTAGGTACCGCTTTAGGTACTTTAAAGACTGCGTACGGCTGTTCAGCCCAAGGATGGGGGGGGGGTCGCCACACACCCTCAATTACCCCAGCTAATGCTGGCACCCATTTTACAGCTGAGTGAACTGAAGTAATGCAGAATTAAGTGCCTTGCCCAAGGACCACAAACTGTTCCAAGTGGGTCCTTTTCAGTCGTGAGTTCGACGCTCTTAACCGCGAGGCTGCAAGCCCCAAAATCGATAAATAGCGATTTCTTTATTTGCTAATTTTCAGCCACGCGATTCGCCAAAAGCTTCCGTGCCAGCGGCGGCGGCAGTCGGCAACGATGCCGGCAGAGACAGCAGCGAGCACGAGGCTGATGCCTCAGAGAAGCGGCAGAAGAGACAGAAGAAATCTCAATCGCCAGTGTCTGATAAAACCGCCGATAGAAACGGCTCTAGCGGCGGCGGCGGCGGCGGAGGCGGTGGCAGCCGAAGCAATTCAGGCGATCGCGAGCAGCAGCAGGCGGCGGAGATGGCCGATTTAGTGGAGCACATGAACCAGACTCTGACTGTGGCCGCGGCTGCTGCTGCAGCTTCGCCGAGGTCTGGAGCGGCGGCATCGGACTTGGCGTCAGCGTCAAACCCGACGGAGGTTGACAACGAAGCCGACGACAGCGAATGCGGACCGATCGAGTCTAAAGAGGAGACCCTGGGCCGTACTGGACGAATGCGCGACCGTATGGTGCAGCTGAGGCGCGACTGTCTTCAACAGCTCGGTCTGCAACTGTTGCGACGTTGCTACGAAGTTCTTGACGACGCTTCGCGCGATCCAGACGACGTCGAAGACGCTCTGCGCGACATAATGGGGCCGGAGAGATTCCAGCGATTGGCAGGGAAAGTGTGGCAATTGAAATACGTTGAAGAGCGCCTGTTTCCTCCTGCTCTGGAGTAGACTTGCTCAGCGCTGTGTAGTTTATAATAATGATTTCTCAGGATTATTATTTATTATTTCTGTTTAGTTCAAGCACCTAGATATGATAGTGAGTGTTCAACTGCCCGTATAAAAGTGTAGCGGTCACATTTCGACACTCAAACAACGGTATCGCATGTGACCGTCAAAGTGATCTTTCAATGTGACCGTCAAATATATGGTCAATTATGTGACCGTCTAATAAACGCCTACTTATGTGATCGTCAATGTAACCGTCCACGTGACCCTCTAATGTGACCGTCAAATAAATGGTCACTTATGTGACCTTCAAATATAAGGTCACTTATATCAAGTTGTTCGTTTTTGCCGTTTTATGTTTTCTTAAATCAATATAATCTAACGCACAGGGGTGAAAATGAAGGTCTTTTAATTTTTTGACAGTCACATTGACGTTTACGTGAGTAACCATTTATTTGACGGTCACATTGCAGGGTCACATTAATTGACAGTGATAAAAAATTGTGACTGCCCCACTTTTATGCGTGATAATTTTCAAAAAAAGCTCTCCTGATTAGCGCCGTATTTATCTAAAAATAGTTCTGTGAAAGTAAAAAGGTTCAGTCGCCAACGCAAAGGAATCGCACCCTCCCCCCCCCCTAAATCCAATCTAGAAAAATAGAAAAGCCATAATTACGCATAGATTTTTAAGTATTAGTGGCCCATCAGTTGCTATAATTTCTTAAGCACAGGGTGTATTATTATAATTATCTGTTGCTTATAACACCTAATCGAACTCCATTAAATAGTTTCATATTTATCGAAAATTATGAAATTATGGCTCGTATGCCTTACATGTTTATTAAATTCCTGTGAAGTATGTAGTAAGTGTGAAGACAATTTCTGGCTGTGTATCTGGAACCCCGTGTTGACTTCCTTGATATCATCTTTAGACTGCCAACTAGTCTTTGTAACTAATATACCCTTTGTTTTCTACTATTATTTTGACCGTTACTACTCGGAATAATTTTTGGATGTATATTTTCTTTAGCAAGCGCAAAATGTACTAAGTCATTTTTAACACTATTGAAACTGATCTCTTGCTTAGGTATTCTAAGTTCTCTTCTGTCTCTGTAGTTCATGTAGATATGTTCACTCATTTTTGGCACCATTTTTCATTTCTATTTCATAGCAAATTGTTGATTTGCTTTGTCTTTGATTAATCATTGTTACTGTTAATACATGTATATGTAACTAGCACATATACTAAAAAAAGATCTGTCACTCACAAAAATGCTGTGCTTTACTTGATATTAAGTTTTTTAAGCTGCAACGGTGGCCTCTGGTTTCTACAAGTAGATCGATTAAATTAGCATCTTCATCCTGTTTTATAGACCGCTTTAGGCTTGAAAATATTTAACAAGGATTTATTTAGCACTCCAAATTTCAGTGTGCATAGCAAGCCTCATTACCCTCTCTCCTTACTGCTCTCTCATTGGTTGATCCAGATTGGGCCTACCCCTAGGCTGAGTTTCGTCAGTCTGACTTTGCCCTCTCTCCTTACTGCTCTCTCATTGGCTGATCCAGATGGGCCTACCCCTAGGCTGAGTTTCGTCCTTCTGACTTTGCCCTCTCTCCTTACTGCTCTCTCATTGGCTGATCCAGATTGGGCCTACCCCTAGGCTGAGTTTCGTCAGTCTGACTTTGCCCTCTCTCCTTACTGCTCTCTCATTGGCTGATCCAGATGGGCCTACCCCTAGGCTGAGTTTCGTCCTTCTGACTTTGCCCTCTCTCCTTACTGCTCCCTCATTGGCTGAGCTAGATTGAGCCTGCTCCCTAGGCAGAGTTTTGTCCGTCTTGCGTTCACTTGTGTACATCGAGTTTAATGCTTTTTGTTCATTATTCACCCAATATGCTCCTGAGGCGGCAAACCCCGGTGTCAGCTGCCACATTTAATTTAAAAGAAACTGCGCAGACAAACTACTAAAAAACAAGTAGACTTATTCACAACATAAATTGCGATTGCGAGCGACAAATCTAGTTGTTCTAGTATCTGGGGTAGCTACTGCTTGATTTTCGAGATGAGTGAACGAATTAGGCAAGCAGCATTTTCATTTTTGTATGTTTCATAATAAAATTATAGTTCCACGTGTTTTGAGTAGTTGTAACTTTTAACCGTGCTATATTATCAAGCTGAGATTGAATGTTTTTCTATAATTTCCTGATATGCTTTGCTCAGTTCTGCGTTTGGATTAAATTTACATCGCTTTTTCGCCTTTGTTTCTCTACTTCAAATTATTAGTGATGCTGGAATCGATTTCCATGTTTTCAAAGCTATATTGACTGTTTTAATTCCTCAGAAGGCTGTGCTTGCTGATATACTACAGTTGCCGCTGTGCTTTTACTAGTAAATAATGAGCATAGCCTGTCACAACATAGTTGACATTCTGGCAGATGTGTGCAGATATTGATCATTTTCCGTGCATATTTGATTTAATAAATATAAATTTGCACTAATAGGAATGACATTTTGATCTCAATCGTTTCTTTAATTGCAGATTTCGCAAACAAATCGTTTTTTATTTCTTTTTAGATTTCAATAAATTGATAGTCCTAGGATAGCTGTCTTTCCAGGTTAACAAATAGAAATTGAAGTTTCGAAATTTGAAGAAAAAGTGAGAAATTTCTACAAAAATACTGGCTCTCAGAACGTTGTACTTATTTTTATTTCTGTATATTACAGCAAGCTTCGAGACACCAGCACTTTAGAACCCCAGTTAAAACAAAACGATTTCCTTACGTATATAAGGAATTTCGTTCTGTGTTTATACATCTTGGACTTGTTTTTTAGGAGTAGAGAATAACTGTTACGGTTTATATACTGCTGCAAGTCCTATGCGAAATGCAAAAAACTAACCGTTTCACAACTGTTATCTATATAACTGTTTACTTAATAATAGCAATAACAGAGTGTTGCTTTTAACAATATTTTAACTAAAAACTAAATATAAATAAACAATTTAACAAAAAACACTTCTGCTTGAGTGACAATTTTGACCCGTACTACAAATTCAGAGTGCAAAAGCATAACTATACTTTAAGTTTGTACAGTTACAGATTACTCAAAATCATAATCGGTTATGCGGCGGCGAGTTGCACAAAAAGTTTTTCTTTAAAGCAAAAAGCCATAAGACTTGATTTATTCATACAAATTAAAAAAATGATATGCAATTATAACATAATTGCGTTATCAGTTATCACCTGTGCGTTGTAACGAAGCAATGTTCTATGGTCCATGACGTCATTTACAAGCCACGGAAAGAAGCATAACATTGCGTCAAAGGTGTTGAAATAACTAATTATTTAACTATCATTCTGTTGTCATTAGGCTGTTTACGAGTACAATGTTGGATCATTAATAAGATTAAAGTTAATAAGTTGAAACGCGCCATGGCCGGCAATGTGAGTATCGAGTAACGACGGTACGTAGTGAGCTACGGCAGCGTGCTCGTGTTGCCGGAACAGTTCTAGAAATATAGTCGATAGGCATGTACCGATTGAGTCCGTATATTAACAACTTTTAATAAATTGCCGCTATTTTTATTGAATAGCAACTTTTACGCGATTGCATGATTTTGTTTTCGATTGAAATTCATTTTTGACGTTTATTCGGCATCTCGTATACTTCTCATGCCTTCTGATTAATTAAATGCCTCAAAATTTAGGATGCAAATCTTTTCTCGAAAATATTGGTGGCTTTATTTTAATGTGGATCTTTAATAATTTATACAATCATGTTTTTTGATCGCAATAGTTTCTATTACAATGAGTGTAAAACACTCAAATGAGTCATTTTTGTATCCTTTATTTTTTCGTGTTTATCTAGGTCCTGTGACGTATGTAAGTTTGTGAGGTCAGATGGTAGATAGAGTAAAATATTTTTTATTTAATTTTTTTCTTCAATCACAAAAAACTGTAAAATTTAGATGCTGGTACATTCAGCTAATTAGGTTACCTATCTCATCTTAGATAAATGCCTGATATTTATTATTATCTTGTCAATCAACACATTGCATTTGCATGTATCTTGATGCAAAATGAGCGGCACAGATCCAGAATGCTACATCCGAGGCTGCGTCGCTCCCGTCTCGGGCACTGGCGCAAGAATACCGCATCCGTTGTGTGAGAGGCATCTTGAACAGGACAAGCAGAGAGTGCAAGAGTTTCACAAATCTGTGCTTAATAAGCTGGAAACTTTCCTGGCTCACAGAAACGCTCTTCGATTGCAGCAACAGGCCCTGGCTGCAGAACTGGAAGAGTCCGAGGAACTGTTCGAGTCTGTATTGGCTTTGCTGACAAGGTGGAAAACCGTTATTCTAGACCGACTAACTACAAAGCACAACAGTGTGCTGCAGAAGCTGAGCAAGTTCTCCATACTGCAACAGTTTAAAAGCGCCGTCACTGAAGCTGAGAATAACAATGACGTTAGGAAAGTTTTTGACCTAACTGCCGCGATGGATCTTGAATCTAGCGACCTGGAAGAGCAAATTGAGCTCGACAATAATAACCAAAACTGTGCTCAGAGAATCGTTGGTGACATTAGCGGTAGCCTTAGAGATCTGCAGCTGTCAATTAGCCGACAAATGAGTTACACGATGCAGCTTTGCGAGCCTGGAGGTATGCCCTCTAAAGAGACTTCCATCTGTGAGTTCCAGTGCAAAATTGCTAATCTAGAGGGCTCTCCTACTCACGTGACATCTTGCAGCAATACGAAAGGTTTCACCGCTGACACATTGAATCGAGTTATCAAGGCGGATCCGGCTGCAGATGACATTGTTGTTCCCATTCCTGAGCCGTGCATTTTTGTTGCATTCCATTCAACATCAAAAGTTGATCATTTTTCGGCATGCTCAATAGATGGATCTATCCGACTAAAAGTGTACAGCAATATCGACTGGTCCAAGCCAATTGTCGGACTTTGCTGCGATAGCAAACGGCAGGCTCTCTTTGTTGCTCAGTCCAATTCAGTACGGATGACAGATCTTAGCGGTAAAGCGATGCGTTTCGTTGACTCTAGCAACTTTGGCCAGCAGTGCCAGCTAATCGGGATGACCTGCAATACGGACAAGATATTTGCTTTACAGCAGTGTGAGCAGAGCAAGCAAGTGTTTTGCATCGACAAAGGCAGTGGTAGGGTCCAGTCCGTTATTTCAATCAAAGGTATTTCTCACTATGGTACTCACATTGAGAGCATGGCTGTGCTAGACAACGCCTTGCTACTGACCGATTGGAACGCTAAGTTGCTACATAAAGTCTGCATCGCGAGCGGTCATGTAATCGTATCGTATCCAAGCAAAGAAACCGCGCTAAAAACCATCGCAGACCCGTCCGGTGTTGCGGCTCACCGCTCTGGCCTCATATTTGTCAGCGAGCGTTCAAAGCATATGGTGCGCGTCCTAAGAAACGACGGGTTTCTGTTGCAGAGCCTCGGAACAATCAGTATTTTTGTCCCAATTAATGAGCCCATGAACAAGCCGTGCCGGCTTACCATCGTTGATGGCAAACCCGATTTGCTACTAGTGTCCCAGCGAATAGGAAATAGCATCAGCGTTTACCGCATTCGCATTGACTGCGAGTGATTTCTATACATTGTGCGACGACTGACCGACGCGTCTTACAAGTCAAATTATATAATTTCTAGTTGTTTTTTGGTTCCAGGTTTTTGCACGTATTAGCTTTTTATTTTTTCCATAATTTTTTCAAGGTTTTGGTTCGTTGTATTCGGCCTACACGTTTTTTTTTCATTCTCAAGTTAAATTTGACTTGCATTTTCTCATATTATTGTTAATTTTAGGTTGAATTACTTACTTTTACAATTTTGTTTGTAAGCTAAATTAAAAGTTCAGGTAGTTTTTATTCAAACACGTAGTTTCTGTCAAACCGAAAAGCTTAATAAACCCCTCTTTAGGAATTAGTGGCAATTGTAAATCCATTTGGCGTCGCCGTGTCTTTATAGCTAAATTCTTGCAGCTATACCGTTTGTCTTTTTTGTTTTAAACAAAAAATATATGCCAAAGTTTTAATTTATTTTGGACATTAAAAGAATTGCATTTGATTTGTTTAGTTTCTAATTATGTAGCGAGCTCTAATATAAAGCATGTCATTGTCGTTAGAGATTCAAACGAACTTCAAACGAACTCAATAGCCCAAATAGTCGCTCTACTATTTGTCCCTTTTTACAACCTTTCGTTTCAAAGACATTTTTTGGAATATGCAAAGCCGCAGAAATGCACCGGTAATTTTTTTTATTTACAAGCGCCAAATCGTTTGTTCGTGATGGATTGTGAAGCGAGACGCGATTTACCTTTGACTCTTTCGCCTCGTTAGATACGTACTTTTAAGAGGAGTTATTGTAACTGGAGTGTTCAGAATTGGATAATTTCTGCCACTATCTCATCTGAAAACAATATTTCTCCGCAATAAGAATTGACGTTAAACTGAATACCACCAATATTGAATTTCTGCTGCATCTATGTCTGAGCAATCTGCTTCCGACCAGTGCTTCATTCGAGGTTGCGTCAACCCCGCATCCGGTTTTGGTGGTCGGATTCCTCAGCCACTCTGTGTAAGGCACCTGGCCCAGGACAGCGAGAAAGTTAGAGAATTACGAATTTCGATGAAGGCTAGGTTAGAGCCGATGCTTGCCGAGCGGGACAAGATTAGGATTCGTCAGCAAACTCTGGCTGTTGAGCTGCAGGCTGTAGAGGATCTGTTTGATGAAGCTTTGGACTCGTGGGTAAAGTGGAGGTCAGCTGTCACTACTCTGTTGACTGAAAGGCACGACAATGCTTTGCAAAATTTAGGAGAGTTTTCAATGCTGCAGGAATATGAAAATGCAATTACTGCAGCTGAGAGTGATGAAAATACTAGAAAGGTGTTTGAACTCACTTCTGAAATGGAGCTAAAGTGCACTGACCTAGAAGAGAAGCTTGAAGCCAACGAGAAAGTAAATTGCGATACCAGAGTTGTTGGCGATGTAAGCGGTGGCTTGAGGGATCTTCGCTTGCTAAATGAAGTAAAAATGAAAGAAATTTCAAGACTCTGCGAATCAACCGAGACTCCGAGCCAAACAGAAAAGAAAGAGCTGTGTCAGCTTCATTCCGAAATTCTAGAGCTTGAAGGTGCGCCACAGTGGATTGCAGTTTGCAGCAACACCAACGGATACGTTGGAAACTCAGAAGGCAACTTGGTGAAGGCATCAACTGTCGTTAGTAAGCCTATTAGCCTTACATCTCAGTGCTTGTTTGTAGTTTTTCATGTTAACTCTGGTATGGACCATATTCTTGCCACATCAATTGATGGAACATTGCGACTAGCTGTCAACTGTGCTATCGATTGGTCTGTGGAAGCTGTTGGACTTCAGTGTGACAGCGATAGGCAAAGTTTGTATATCGCGCAGTCTAGCGTTGTGACTGTGGCAGATCTGAGTGGCTCTATAACTCATGCCGTCAACGCCCAAAGCTTAGGTCTTTCTGAATGCAAATTCGTCGGTATGACCGGAAATTCGGACAAATTGTTTCTTTTGGAGCAGAAAAATTCCAGCATTTTTTGTCTGGCAAAGGATGGCGAGCAATTGCAGTCTGTCATTGACGTATCGAAGTACTACCCAACTAATAGCGGTGTACTTTATGAAGGTCTGTCTGCTTTTGGCCACTTCATTCTAATGACCGATTGGGCTTCAGATCAGCTGCATAAGATTTGCACTGTGAGTCACCAGCTCGTAGTATCGTATCCCACTGATTTGAGCGAGCCCGCCGATTTCGAATTTCCTGCCGATGTTGCGGTTCATTCCTCCGGACTGATCTTTGTTAGCCGGAGTCTGTCCGATTCAGTTTATGTCCTGTTGAATGACGGAACCATTTTGCAGACTCTTCAATTCGCTTCTGAAGATGACGAGAACGAAAGTGAAGGAGATGACAGTAGCAATAGTAGCAAAGATCATGAAGAAGGTTCTGGTAGCACTGATAGTGGTTACAAGTTTAACCCATATGGCCTCGCAGTCGTGGAAGGCGACCCTCCGATGCTAGCCGTCTGTCAAGAAAAACGCAAGGCTGTCAGCATTTTCACGATTTGTTGCGTCTAATTGACCCAATGTCCCTCCTGATAGTTAAATCACTTTTTTGTGAATCTTACTGATCTTTAATATTGCCGTCATCTTGTTAACAAAATAATTCCGATAAATTCCAAATTACCTTTTGAATATATTTTGTTGATTTTACGTGTGCGCTCCTGTTTGTATTACTTATAGTAGTTTGAATTTGTTTCTGCCAATAGCTGAAACTGGTGATGTTATTGCTATGTGCTTTATTTTTAATAGAAAACATTTTTATCACGTTCTTCTTAGACTTAACGCGTGCCTAATTGAATTATTATCTTTTTTACAGTAACTATTGGTAGATCTTTCAAAACTCAAAACGTACTGATGTTTTGAGTTGTTTTTTCACGACAGATCAGATTTGGACTACTTTTATTGATTGTAATTTTGATTAACAAAGCAAAGCTCCAAGTCTAAGATTGTTAAATTAAGACTTTGCTGGAACAAGCGATTGTTTACACCGTTATACGAGTATCTTTATGGGTTTTTTTACTCCAGGCACTTCTACTGATTTTATTTAGTTTTTGCTAATTCACTTTGCGCTCAGCTCCAAGTGCAGGCGACCAAATCAATTTCCCTTTCTCAGAATCGTCTACGGTAGAGACCAAAGACGCCTCTAACTTAAACTCTCTTCGCACAGTGGTTGGCAACTTCAGACCAGATGATATTTATAGTTTATGTATAATGCCGACGTAGATTTTTAAAAAGTTAACGATTTTCGCGTTCCGCCTGAACTTTGGCTTTAGTCCGTAAACTAAAAATATATGAAACAAATGTATTACTTATATCTGTATGTATTACTTATATCTTAATAAATTAATACTTTTGGTGCTATCGC